>CAXAJV010000206.1:0-298000 GCA_963969225.1 Xylocopa violacea | reverse complement strand
TTGTAGAATATTACATCCGAGATGTCAGGTTGCCTTAGGTTAGGATATATACCGTTATAGACGTATATACTGTTCCCACCGAGAAGTAGGGTCCGACACGCCTGGAAGGTTGTAGAATATTACATCCGAGATGTCAGGTTGCCTTAGGTTAGGATATATAGCGTTATTGACGTATATATTGTTCCCACCGAGAAGTAGGGTCCGACACGCCAGAAATGTTGTCAAATGTTACATCCGAGTTGTTAGGTTGCCTTAGGTTAGGATATATAACGTTATAGACGCATGTAATGTTACCACCGACAAGTAGGGACCGACACGCCTGGAATGTTGCCAAATGTTACATCCGAGATGTTAGGTTGCCTTAGGTTAGTATATTTGACGTTACAGACGTTTATACTGTTCCCTCCGAGAAGTAGGTTTCGACAGGCCAGGAATGTTGTCAAATATTGCATCCGAGATGTTAGGTTGCCTTAGGTTAGGATATATAACGTTATAGACGCATGTAACGTTACCACCGAGACGTAGGGATCGACACGCCTGGAATGTTGTCAAATGTTACATCCGAGATGTTAGGTTGTCTTAGGTTAGGGTATATATCGTTATAGACGCATGTAACGTTACCACTGAGAAGTAGGGACCGACACGCCTGGAATGTTGTCAAATGTTACATCCGAGATGTTAGGTTGCCTTAGGTTAGTATATTTGACGTTACAGACGTTTATACTGTTCCCTCCGAGAAGTAGGTTTCGACAGGCCAGGAATGTTGTCAAATATTGCATCCGAGATGTTAGGTTGCCTTAGGTTAGGATATATAACGTTATAGACGCATGTAACGTTACCACCGAGACGTAGGGATCGACACGCCTGGAATGTTGTCAAATGTTACATCCGAGATGTTAGGTTGCCTTAGGTTAGTATATTTGACGTTACAGACGTTTATACTGTTCCCTCCGAGAAGTAGGTTTCGACAGGCCAGGAATGTTGTCAAATATTGCATCCGAGATGTTAGGTTGCCTTAGGTTAGGATATATAACGTTATAGACGCATGTAACGTTACCACCGAGACGTAGGGATCGACACGCCTGGAATGTTGTCAAATGTTACATCCGAGATGTTAGGTTGCCTTAGGTTTGGATATATGACGTTATAGACGTATATGCTGTTCCCTCCGAGAAGTAGGGTTCGACAGGCCAGGAATGTTGTCAAATATTGCATCCGAGATGTTAGGTTGCCTTAGATTAGGATATACAACGTTATAGACGCATATAATGTTCCCACCGATAAGTAGGGTCCGACACGCCTGGAAGGTTGTAGAATATTACATCCGAGATGTCAGGTTGCCTTAGGTTAGGATATATACCGTTATAGACGTATATACTGTTCCCACCGAGAAGTAGGGTCCGACACGCCAGAAATGTTGTCAAATGTTACATCCGAGTTGTTAGGTTGCCTTAGGTTAGGATATATAACGTTATAGACGCATGTAATGTTACCACCGAGAAGTAGGGACCGACACGCCTGGAATGTTGTCAAATATTGCATCCGAGATGTTAGGTTGCCTTAGATTAGGATATACAACGTTATAGACGCATATAATGTTCCCACCGATAAGTAGGGTCCGACACGCCTGGAAGGTTGTAGAATATTACATCCGAGATGTCAGGTTCCCTTAGGTTAGGATATATGCGGTTATAGACGTATATACTGTTCCCACCGAGAAGTAGGATCCGACACGCCAGAAATGTTGTCAAATGTTACATCCGAGTTGTTAGGTTGCCTTAGGTTAGGATATATAACGTTATAGACGCATGTAATGTTACCACCGAGAAGTAGGGACCGACACGCCTGGAATGTTGTCAAATATTGCATCCGAGATGTTAGGTTGCCTTAGATTAGGATATACAACGTTATAGACGCATATAATGTTCCCACCGAGAAGTAGGGTCCGACACGCCAGGAATGTTGTCAAATATTGCATCCGAGATGTTAGGTTGCCGTTATAGACGCATTCATGTTACCACCGAGACGTAGGGACCGACACGCCTGGAATGTTGTCAAATGTTACATCCGAGATGTTAGGTTGCCTTAGGTTACGATATATATCGTTATAGACGTATATACTGTTCCCACCGAGAGATAGGGTTTGACAGTCCAGGAATGTTGTCAAATAGTGCATCCGAGATGTTAGGTTGCCTTAGGTTAGGATATATAACGTTATAGACGCATGTAATGTTACCTCCGAGACGTAGGGCCCGACACGCATGGAATGTTGTCAAATGTTACATCCGAGATGTTAGGTTGCCTTAGGTTAGGATATATAACGTTACAGACGTATATACTGTTCCCTCCGAGAAGTAGGGTTCGACAGGCCAGGAATGTTGTCAAATATTGCATCCGAGATGTTAGGTTGCCTTAGATTAGGATATATAACGTTATAGACGCATGTAATGTTACCACCGAGACGTAGGGACCGACACGCCTGGAATGTTGTCAAATGTTACATCCGAGATGTTAGGTTGCCTTAGGTTAGGATATATGACGTTATAGACATATATACTGTTACCTCCGAGACGTAGGGTTCGACAGGCCAGGAATGTTGTCAAATATTGCATCCGAGATGTTAGGTTTCCTTAGATTAGGATATATACCGTTATAGACGCATTTAATGTTACCACCGAAAAGTATGCACTCACACGCCAGGAATATTGTAAAATATTACGTCTGAGATAATAGGTTGCCTTAGATTAGGATATACAACGTTATAGACTCATATAATGTTCCCACCGAGAAGTAGGGTCCGACACGCCTGGAATGATGTAAAATATTACATCCGAGATGTTACGTTGCCGTTATAGACGCATTCATGTTACCACCGATAAGTAGGGTCCGACACGCCTGGAAGGTTGTAGAATATTACATCCGAGATGTCAGGTTGCCTTAGGTTAGGATATATGCGGTTATAGACGTATATACTGTTCCCTCCGAGAAGTAGGCTTCGACAGGCCAGGAATGTTGTCAAATATTGCATCCGAGATGTTAGGTTGCCTTAGATTAGGATATATAACGTTATAGACGCATGTAATGTTACCACCGAGACGTAGGGACCGACATGCCTGGAATGTTGTCGAATGTTACATCCGAGATGTTAGGTTGCCTCAGGTTAGGATATATGACGTTATAGGCGTATATACTGTTCCCTCCGAGAAGTAGGGTTCGACAGGCCAGGAATATTGTCAAATATTGCATCCGAGATGTTAGGTTGCCTTAGATTAGGATATATAACGTTATAGACGCATGTAATGTTACCACCGAGACGTAGGGACCGACACGCCTGGAATGTTGTCAAATGTTACATCCGAGATGTTAGGTTGCCTTAAGTTAGGATATATGACGTTATAGACGTATATACTGTTACCTCCGAGACGTAGGGTTCGACAGGCCAGGAATGTTGTCAAATATTGCATCCGAGATGTTAGGTTGCCTTAGATTAGGATATATACCGTTATAGACGCATTTAATGTTACCACCGAAAAGTATGCACTCACACGCCAGGAATATTGTAAAATATTACGTCTGAGATAATAGGTTGCCTTAGATTAGGATATACAACGTTATAGACTCATATAATGTTCCCACCGAGAAGTAGGGTCCGACACGCCTGGAATGATGTAGAATATTACATCCGACATGTCAGGTTG
Organism: Xylocopa violacea; assembly: GCA_963969225.1. Lineage (NCBI taxonomy): Eukaryota > Metazoa > Arthropoda > Insecta > Hymenoptera > Apidae > Xylocopa > Xylocopa violacea. Next base: position 294,302 of record CAXAJV010000206.1, on the reverse strand, counting down.
CCTTAGGTTAGGATATATAACGTTATAGACGTATATACTGTTACCTCCGAGACGTAGGGTTCGACAGGCCAGGAATGTTGTCAAATATTGCATCCGAGATGTTAGGTTGCCTTAGATGAGGATATATACCGTTATAGACGCATTTAATGTTACCACCGAAAAGTATGCACTCACACGCCAGGAATATTGTAAAATATTACGTCTGAGATAATAGGTTGCCTTAGATTAGGATATACAACGTTATAGACTCATATAATGTTCCCACCGAGAAGTAGGGTCCGACACGCCTGGAATGATGTAAAATATTACATCCGAGATGTTACGTTGCCGTTATAGACGCATTCATGTTACCACCGAGACGTAGGGACCGACACGCCTGGAATGTTGTCAAATGTTACATCCGAGATGTTAGGTTGCCTTAGGTTACGATATATATCGTTATAGACGTATATACTGTTCCCACCGAGAGATAGGGTTTGACAGTCCAGGAATGTTGTCAAATAGTGCATCCGAGATGTTAGGTTGCCTTAGGTTAGGATATATAACGTTATAGACGCATGTAATGTTACCTCCGAGATGTAGGGCCCGACACGCATGGAATGTTGTCAAATGTTACATCCGAGATGTTAGGTTGCCTTAGGTTAGGATATATAACGTTATAGACGTATATACTGTTCCCTCCGAGCAGTAGGGTTCGACAGGCCAGGAATGTTGTCAAATATTGCATCCGAGATGTTAGGTTGCCTTAGATTAGGATATACAACGTTATAGACGCATATAATGTTCCCACCGATAAGTAGGGTCCGACACGCCTGGAAGGTTGTAGAATATTACATCCGAGATGTCAGGTTGCCTTAGGTTAGGATATATACCGTTACAGACGTTTATACTGTTCCCTCCGAGAAGTAGGTTTCGACAGGCCAGGAATGTTGTCAAATATTGCATCCGAGATGTTAGGTTGCCTTAGATTAGGATATACAACGTTATAGACGCATATAATGTTCCCACCGATAAGTAGGGTCCGACACGCCTGGAAGGTTGTAGAATATTACATCCGAGATGTCAGGTTGCCTTAGGTTAGGATATATGCGGTTATAGACGTATATACTGTTCCCTCCGAGAAGTAGGCTTCGACAGGCCAGGAATGTTGTCAAATATTGCATCCGAGATGTTAGGTTGCCTTAGATTAGGATATATAACGTTATAGACGCATGTAATGTTACCACCGAGACGTAGGGACCGACATGCCTGGAATGTTGTCGAATGTTACATCCGAGATGTTAGGTTGCCTCAGGTTAGGATAATGACGTTATAGGCGTATATACTGTTCCCTCCGAGAAGTAGGGTTCGACAGGCCAGGAATATTGTCAAATATTGCATCCCAGATATTAGGTTGCCTTAGATTAGGATATATAACGTTATAGACGCATGTAATGTTACCACCGAGACGTAGGGACCGACACGCCTGGAATGTTGTCAAATGTTACATCCGAGATGTTAGGTTGCCTTAGGTTAGGATATATGACGCTACAAACGTATATACTGTTACCTCCGAGACGTAGGGTTCGACAGGCCAGGAATGTTGTCAAATATTGCATCCGAGATGTTAGGTTGCCTTAGATTAGGATATATACCGTTATAGACGCATTTAATGTTACCACCGAAAAGTATGCACTCACACGCCAGGAATATTGTAAAATATTACGTCTGAGATAATAGGTTGCCTTAGATTAGGATATACAACGTTATAGACTCATATAATGTTCCCACCGAGAAGTAGGGTCCGACACGCCTGGAATGATGTAGAATATTACATCCGACATGTCAGGTTGCCTTAGGTTAGGATATATAACGTTATAGACGTATATACTGTTCCCTCCGAGAAGTAGGGTTCGACAGGCCAGGAATGTTGTCAAATATTGCATCCGAGATGTTAGGTTGCCTTAGATTAGGATATATAACGTTATAGACGCATGTAATGTTACCACCGAGACGTAGGGACCGACATGCCTGGAATGTTGTCGAATGTTACATCCGAGATGTTAGGTTGCCTCAGGTTAGGATATATGACGTTATAGGCGTATATACTGTTCCCTCCGAGAAGTAGGGTTCGACAGGCCAGGAATATTGTCAAATATTGCATCCGAGATGTTAGGTTGCCTTAGATTAGGATATATAACGTAATAGACGCATGTAATGTTACCACCGAGACGTAGGGACCGACACGCCTGGAATGTTGTCAAATGTTACATCCGAGATGTTAGGTTGCCTTAGGTTAGGATATATGACGTTATAGACGTATATACTGTTACCTCCGAGACGTAGGGTTCGACAGGCCAGGAATGTTGTCAAATATTGCATCCGATATTTTAGGTTGTCTTAGGTTAGGGTATATATCGTTATAGACGCATGTAACGTTACCACTGAGACGTAGGGACCGACACGCCTGGAATGTTGGCAAATGTTACATCCGAGATGTTAGGTTGCCTTAGGTTAGGATATATATCGTTATAGACGCATATACTGTTCCCACCGAGAGGTAGGGTTCGACAGGCCAGGAATGTTGTCAAATATTGCATCCGAGATGTTAGGTTGCCTTAGGTTAGGATATATAACGTTATAGACGCATGTAGTGTTACCTCCGAGAAGTAGGGTCCGACACGCCTGGAAGGTTGTAGAATATCACATCCGAGATGTTAGGTTGCCCTAGGTTAGGATATATAACGTTATAGACGTATATACTGTTCCCTCCGAGAAGTAGGGTTCGACAGGCCAGGAATGTTGTCAAATATTGCATCCGAGATGTTAGGTTGCCTTAGATTAGGATATATACCGTTATATACGAATGTAATGTTACCACCGAAAAGTATGCACTCACACGCCAGGAATATTGTAAAATATTTCGTCTGAGATAATAGGTTGCCTTAGATTAGGATATACAACGTTATAGACTCATATAATGTTCCCACCGAGAAGTAGGGTCCGACACGCCTGGAGTGATGTAGAATATTACATCCGACATGTCAGGTTGCCTTAGGTTAGGATATATAACGTTATAGACGTAAATACTGTTCCCTCCGAGAAGTAGGGTTCGACAGGCCAGGAATGTTGTCAAATATTGCATTCGAGATGTTAGGTTGCCTTAGATTAGGATATATAACGTTATAGACGCATGTAACGTTACCACCGAGACGTAGGGACCGACACGCCTGGAATGTTGTCGAATGTTACATCCGAGATGTTAGGTTGCCTCAGGTTAGGATATATGACGTTTCAGACGTATATACTGTTCCCTCCGAGAAGTAGGGTTCGACAGGCCAGGAATGTTGTCAACTATTGCATCCGAGATGTTAGGTTGCCTTAGATTAGGATATATACCGTTATAGACGCATTTAATGTTACCACCGAAAAGTATGCACTCACACGCCAGGAATATTGTAAAATATTACGTCTGAGATAATAGGTTGCCTTAGATTAGGATATACAACGTTATAGACTCATATAATGTTCCCACCGAGAAGTAGGGTCCGACACGCCTGGAATGATGTAAAATATTACATCCGAGATGTTACGTTGCCGTTATAGACGCATTCATGTTACCACCGAGACGTAGGGACCGACACGCCTGGAATGTTGTCAAATGTTACATCCGAGATGTTAGGTTGCCTTAGGTTACGATATATATCGTTATAGACGTATATACTGTTCCCACCGAGAGATAGGGTTTGACAGTCCAGGAATGTTGTCAAATAGTGCATCCGAGATGTTAGGTTGCCTTAGGTTAGGATATATAACGTTATAGACGCATGTAATGTTACCTCCGAGATGTAGGGCCCGACACGCATGGAATGTTGTCAAATGTTACATCCGAGATGTTAGGTTGCCTTAGGTTAGGATATATAACGTTATAGACGTATATACTGTTCCCTCCGAGAAGTAGGGTTCGACAGGCCAGGAATGTTGTCAAATATTGCATCCGAGATGTTAGGTTGCCTTAGATTAGGATATACAACGTTATAGACGCATATAATGTTCCCACCGATAAGTAGGGTCCGACACGCCTGGAAGGTTGTAGAATATTACATCCGAGATGTCAGGTTGCCTTAGGTTAGGATATATACCGTTACAGACGTTTATACTGTTCCCTCCGAGAAGTAGGTTTCGACAGGCCAGGAATGTTGTCAAATATTGCATCCGAGATGTTAGGTTGCCTTAGATTAGGATATACAACGTTATAGACGCATATAATGTTCCCACCGATAAGTAGGGTCCGACACGCCTGGAAGGTTGTAGAATATTACATCCGAGATGTCAGGTTGCCTTAGGTTAGGATATATGCGGTTATAGACGTATATACTGTTCCCTCCGAGAAGTAGGCTTCGACAGGCCAGGAATGTTGTCAAATATTGCATCCGAGATGTTAGGTTGCCTTAGATTAGGATATATAACGTTATAGACGCATGTAATGTTACCACCGAGACGTAGGGACCGACATGCCTGGAATGTTGTCGAATGTTACATCCGAGATGTTAGGTTGCCTCAGGTTAGGATAATGACGTTATAGGCGTATATACTGTTCCCTCCGAGAAGTATGGTTCGACAGGCCAGGAATATTGTCAAATATTGCATCCCAGATATTAGGTTGCCTTAGATTAGGATATATAACGTTATAGACGCATGTAATGTTACCACCGAGACGTAGGGACCGACACGCCTGGAATGTTGTCAAATGTTACATCCGAGATGTTAGGTTGCCTTAGGTTAGGATATATGACGCTACAAACGTATATACTGTTACCTCCGAGACGTAGGGTTCGACAGGCCAGGAATGTTGTCAAATATTGCATCCGAGATGTTAGGTTGCCTTAGATTAGGATATATACCGTTATAGACGCATTTAATGTTACCACCGAAAAGTATGCACTCACACGCCAGGAATATTGTAAAATATTACGTCTGAGATAATAGGTTGCCTTAGATTAGGATATACAACGTTATAGACTCATATAATGTTCCCACCGAGAAGTAGGGTCCGACACGCCTGGAATGATGTAGAATATTACATCCGACATGTCAGGTTGCCTTAGGTTAGGATATATAACGTTATAGACGTATATACTGTTCCCTCCGAGAAGTAGGGTTCGACAGGCCAGGAATGTTGTCAAATATTGCATCCGAGATGTTAGGTTGCCTTAGATTAGGATATATAACGTTATAGACGCATGTAATGTTACCACCGAGACGTAGGGACCGACATGCCTGGAATGTTGTCGAATGTTACATCCGAGATGTTAGGTTGCCTCAGGTTAGGATATATGACGTTATAGGCGTATATACTGTTCCCTCCGAGAAGTAGGGTTCGACAGGCCAGGAATATTGTCAAATATTGCATCCGAGATGTTAGGTTGCCTTAGATTAGGATATATAACGTAATAGACGCATGTAATGTTACCACCGAGACGTAGGGACCGACACGCCTGGAATGTTGTCAAATGTTACATCCGAGATGTTAGGTTGCCTTAGGTTAGGATATATGACGTTATAGACGTATATACTGTTACCTCCGAGACGTAGGGTTCGACAGGCCAGGAATGTTGTCAAATATTGCATCCGAGATTTTAGGTTGTCTTAGGTTAGGGTATATATCGTTATAGACGCATGTAACGTTACCACTGAGACGTAGGGACCGACACGCCTGGAATGTTGGCAAATGTTACATCCGAGATGTTAGGTTGCCTTAGGTTAGGATATATATCGTTATAGACGCATATACTGTTCCCACCGAGAGGTAGGGTTCGACAGGCCAGGAATGTTGTCAAATATTGCATCCGAGATGTTAGGTTGCCTTAGGTTAGGATATATAACGTTATAGACGCATGTAGTGTTACCTCCGAGAAGTAGGGTCCGACACGCCTGGAAGGTTGTAGAATATCACATCCGAGATGTTAGGTTGCCCTAGGTTAGGATATATAACGTTATAGACGTATATACTGTTCCCTCCGAGAAGTAGGGTTCGACAGGCCAGGAATGTTGTCAAATATTGCATCCGAGATGTTAGGTTGCCTTAGATTAGGATATATACCGTTATATACGAATGTAATGTTACCACCGAAAAGTATGCACTCACACGCCAGGAATATTGTAAAATATTTCGTCTGAGATAATAGGTTGCCTTAGATTAGGATATACAACGTTATAGACTCATATAATGTTCCCACCGAGAAGTAGGGTCCGACACGCCTGGAATGATGTAGAATATTACATCCGACATGTCAGGTTGCCTTAGGTTAGGATATATAACGTTATAGACGTAAATACTGTTCCCTCCGAGAAGTAGGGTTCGACAGGCCAGGAATGTTGTCAAATATTGCATTCGAGATGTTAGGTTGCCTTAGATTAGGATATATAACGTTATAGACGCATGTAATGTTACCACCGAGACGTAGGGACCGACATGCCTGGAATGTTGTCGAATGATACATCCGAGATGTTAGGTTGCCTCAGGTTAGGATATATGACGTTATAGGCGTACATACTGTTCCCACCGAGAAGTAGGGTTCGACAGGCCAGGAATATTGTCAAATATTGCATCCGAGATGTTAGGTTGCCTCAGATTAGGATATATACCGTTATAGACGCATTTAATGTTACCACCGAAAAGTATGCACTCACACGCCAGGAATATTGTAAAATATTACGTCTGAGATAATAGGTTGCCTTAGATTAGGATATACAACGTTATAGACTCATATAATGTTCCCACCGAGAAGTAGGTTCCGACACGCCTGGAATGATGTAAAATATTACATCCGAGTTGTTACGTTCCCGTTATAGACGCATTCATGTTACCACCGAGACGTAGGGACCGACACGCCTGGAATGTTGTCAAATGTTACATACGAGATGTTAGGTTGCCTTAGGTTACGATATATAACGTTATAGACGCATGTAGTGTTACCTCCGAGAAGTAGGGTCCGACACGCCTGGAAGGTTGTAGAATATCACATCCGAGATGTTAGGTTGCCTCAGGTTAGGATATATGACGTTATAGGCGTATATACTGTTCCCACCGAGAAGTAGGGTTCGACAGGCCAGGAATATTGTCAAATATTGCATCCGAGATGTTAGGTTGCCTCAGATTAGGATATATACCGTTATAGACGCATTTAATGTTACCACCGAAAAGTATGCACTCACACGCCAGGAATATTGTAAAATATTACGTCTGAGATAATAGGTTGCCTTAGATTAGGATATACAACGTTATAGACTCATATAATGTTCCCACCGAGAAGTAGGGTCCGACACGCCTGGAATGATGTAAAATATTACATCCGAGTTGTTACGTTCCCGTTATAGACGCATTCATGTTACCACCGAGACGTAGGGACCGACACGCCTGGAATGTTGTCAAATGTTACATCCGAGATGTTAGCTTGCCTTAGGTTACGATATATGTCGTTATAGACGTATATACTGTTCCCACCGAGAGATAGGGTTTGACAGTCCAGGAATGTTGTCAAATAGTGCATCCGAGATGTTAGGTTGCCTTAGGTTAGGATATATAACGTTACAGACGTATATACTGTTCCCTCCGAGAAGTAGGGTTCGACAGGCCAGGAATGTTGTCAAATATTGCATCCGAGATGTTAGGTTGTCTTAGGTTAGGATATATAACGTTACAGACGTATATACTGTTCCCTCCGAGAAGTAGGGTTCGACAGGCCAGGAATATTGTCAAATATTGCATCCGAGATGTTAGGTTGCCTTAGATTAGGATATATAACGTTATAGACGCATGTAATGTTACCACCGAGACGTAGGGACCGACACGCCTGGAATGTTGTCAAATGTTACATCCGAGATGTTAGGTTGCCTTAGGTTAGGATATATGACGTTATAGACGTATATACTGTTACCTCCGAGACGTAGGGTTCGACAGGCCAGGAATGTTGTCAAATATTGCATCCGAGATGTTAGGTTGCCTTAGATTAGGATATATACCGTTATAGACGCATTTAATGTTACCACCGAAAAGTATGCACTCACACGCCAGGAATATTGTAAAATATTACGTCTGAGATAATAGGTTGCCTTAGATTAGGATATACAACGTTATAGACTCATATAATGTTCCCACCGAGAAGTAGGGTCCGACACGCCTGGAATGATGTAGAATATTACATCCGACATGTCAGGTTGCCTTAGGTTAGGATATATAACGTTATAGACGTATATACTGTTACCTCCGAGACGTAGGGTTCGACAGGCCAGGAATGTTGTCAAATATTGCATCCGAGATGTTAGGTTGCCTTAGATTAGGATATATACCGTTATAGACGCATTTAATGTTACCACCGAAAAGTATGCACTCACACGCCAGGAATATTGTAAAATATTACGTCTGAGATAATAGGTTGCCTTAGATTAGGATATACAACGTTATAGACTCATATAATGTTCCCACCGAGAAGTAGGGTCCGACACGCCTGGAATGATGTAAAATATTACATCCGAGATGTTACGTTGCCGTTATAGACGCATTCATGTTACCACCGAGACGTAGGGACCGACACGCCTGGAATGTTGTCAAATGTTACATCCGAGATGTTAGGTTGCCTTAGGTTACGATATATATCGTTATAGACGTATATACTGTTCCCACCGAGAGATAGGGTTTGACAGTCCAGGAATGTTGTCAAATAGTGCATCCGAGATGTTAGGTTGCCTTAGGTTAGGATATACAACGTTATAGACGCATATAATGTTCCCACCGATAAGTAGGGTCCGACACGCCTGGAAGGTTGTAGAATATTACATCCGAGATGTCAGGTTGCCTTAGGTTAGGATATATACCGTTACAGACGTTTATACTGTTCCCTCCGAGAAGTAGGTTTCGACAGGCCAGGAATGTTGTCAAATATTGCATCCGAGATGTTAGGTTGCCTTAGATTAGGATATACAACGTTATAGACGCATATAATGTTCCCACCGATAAGTAGGGTCCGACACGCCTGGAAGGTTGTAGAATATTACATCCGAGATGTCAGGTTGCCTTAGGTTAGGATATATGCGGTTATAGACGTATATACTGTTCCCTCCGAGAAGTAGGCTTCGACAGGCCAGGAATGTTGTCAAATATTGCATCCGAGATGTTAGGTTGCCTTAGATTAGGATATATAACGTAATAGACGCATGTAATGTTACCACCGAGACGTAGGGACCGACACGCCTGGAATGTTGTCAAATGTTACATCCGAGATGTTAGGTTGCCTTAGGTTAGGATATATGACGTTATAGACGTATATACTGTTACCTCCGAGACGTAGGGTTCGACAGGCCAGGAATGTTGTCAAATATTGCATCCGAGATTTTAGGTTGTCTTAGGTTAGGGTATATATCGTTATAGACGCATGTAACGTTACCACTGAGACGTAGGGACCGACACGCCTGGAATGTTGGCAAATGTTACATCCGAGATGTTAGGTTGCCTTAGGTTAGGATATATATCGTTATAGACGCATATACTGTTCCCACCGAGAGGTAGGGTTCGACAGGCCAGGAATGTTGTCAAATATTGCATCCGAGATGTTAGGTTGCCTTAGGTTAGGATATATAACGTTATAGACGCATGTAGTGTTACCTCCGAGAAGTAGGGTCCGACACGCCTGGAAGGTTGTAGAATATCACATCCGAGATGTTAGGTTGCCCTAGGTTAGGATATATAACGTTATAGACGTATATACTGTTCCCTCCGAGAAGTAGGGTTCGACAGGCCAGGAATGTTGTCAAATATTGCATCCGAGATGTTAGGTTGCCTTAGATTAGGATATATACCGTTATATACGAATGTAATGTTACCACCGAAAAGTATGCACTCACACGCCAGGAATATTGTAAAATATTTCGTCTGAGATAATAGGTTGCCTTAGATTAGGATATACAACGTTATAGACTCATATAATGTTCCCACCGAGAAGTAGGGTCCGACACGCCTGGAATGATGTAGAATATTACATCCGACATGTCAGGTTGCCTTAGGTTAGGATATATAACGTTATAGACGTAAATACTGTTCCCTCCGAGAAGTAGGGTTCGACAGGCCAGGAATGTTGTCAAATATTGCATTCGAGATGTTAGGTTGCCTTAGATTAGGATATATAACGTTATAGACGCATGTAATGTTACCACCGAGACGTAGGGACCGACATGCCTGGAATGTTGTCGAATGATACATCCGAGATGTTAGGTTGCCTCAGGTTAGGATATATGACGTTATAGGCGTACATACTGTTCCCACCGAGAAGTAGGGTTCGACAGGCCAGGAATATTGTCAAATATTGCATCCGAGATGTTAGGTTGCCTCAGATTAGGATATATACCGTTATAGACGCATTTAATGTTACCACCGAAAAGTATGCACTCACACGCCAGGAATATTGTAAAATATTACGTCTGAGATAATAGGTTGCCTTAGATTAGGATATACAACGTTATAGACTCATATAATGTTCCCACCGAGAAGTAGGTTCCGACACGCCTGGAATGATGTAAAATATTACATCCGAGTTGTTACGTTCCCGTTATAGACGCATTCATGTTACCACCGAGACGTAGGGACCGACACGCCTGGAATGTTGTCAAATGTTACATACGAGATGTTAGGTTGCCTTAGGTTACGATATATAACGTTATAGACGCATGTAGTGTTACCTCCGAGAAGTAGGGTCCGACACGCCTGGAAGGTTGTAGAATATCACATCCGAGATGTTAGGTTGCCTCAGGTTAGGATATATGACGTTATAGGCGTATATACTGTTCCCACCGAGAAGTAGGGTTCGACAGGCCAGGAATATTGTCAAATATTGCATCCGAGATGTTAGGTTGCCTCAGATTAGGATATATACCGTTATAGACGCATTTAATGTTACCACCGAAAAGTATGCACTCACACGCCAGGAATATTGTAAAATATTACGTCTGAGATAATAGGTTGCCTTAGATTAGGATATACAACGTTATAGACTCATATAATGTTCCCACCGAGAAGTAGGGTCCGACACGCCTGGAATGATGTAAAATATTACATCCGAGTTGTTACGTTCCCGTTATAGACGCATTCATGTTACCACCGAGACGTAGGGACCGACACGCCTGGAATGTTGTCAAATGTTACATCCGAGATGTTAGCTTGCCTTAGGTTACGATATATGTCGTTATAGACGTATATACTGTTCCCACCGAGAGATAGGGTTTGACAGTCCAGGAATGTTGTCAAATAGTGCATCCGAGATGTTAGGTTGCCTTAGGTTAGGATATATAACGTTACAGACGTATATACTGTTCCCTCCGAGAAGTAGGGTTCGACAGGCCAGGAATGTTGTCAAATATTGCATCCGAGATGTTAGGTTGTCTTAGGTTAGGATATATAACGTTACAGACGTATATACTGTTCCCTCCGAGAAGTAGGGTTCGACAGGCCAGGAATATTGTCAAATATTGCATCCGAGATGTTAGGTTGCCTTAGATTAGGATATATAACGTTATAGACGCATGTAATGTTACCACCGAGACGTAGGGACCGACACGCCTGGAATGTTGTCAAATGTTACATCCGAGATGTTAGGTTGCCTTAGGTTAGGATATATGACGTTATAGACGTATATACTGTTACCTCCGAGACGTAGGGTTCGACAGGCCAGGAATGTTGTCAAATATTGCATCCGAGATGTTAGGTTGCCTTAGATTAGGATATATACCGTTATAGACGCATTTAATGTTACCACCGAAAAGTATGCACTCACACGCCAGGAATATTGTAAAATATTACGTCTGAGATAATAGGTTGCCTTAGATTAGGATATACAACGTTATAGACTCATATAATGTTCCCACCGAGAAGTAGGGTCCGACACGCCTGGAATGATGTAGAATATTACATCCGACATGTCAGGTTGCCTTAGGTTAGGATATATAACGTTATAGACGTATATACTGTTACCTCCGAGACGTAGGGTTCGACAGGCCAGGAATGTTGTCAAATATTGCATCCGAGATGTTAGGTTGCCTTAGATTAGGATATATACCGTTATAGACGCATTTAATGTTACCACCGAAAAGTATGCACTCACACGCCAGGAATATTGTAAAATATTACGTCTGAGATAATAGGTTGCCTTAGATTAGGATATACAACGTTATAGACTCATATAATGTTCCCACCGAGAAGTAGGGTCCGACACGCCTGGAATGATGTAAAATATTACATCCGAGATGTTACGTTGCCGTTATAGACGCATTCATGTTACCACCGAGACGTAGGGACCGACACGCCTGGAATGTTGTCAAATGTTACATCCGAGATGTTAGGTTGCCTTAGGTTACGATATATATCGTTATAGACGTATATACTGTTCCCACCGAGAGATAGGGTTTGACAGTCCAGGAATGTTGTCAAATAGTGCATCCGAGATGTTAGGTTGCCTTAGGTTAGGATATACAACGTTATAGACGCATATAATGTTCCCACCGATAAGTAGGGTCCGACACGCCTGGAAGGTTGTAGAATATTACATCCGAGATGTCAGGTTGCCTTAGGTTAGGATATATACCGTTACAGACGTTTATACTGTTCCCTCCGAGAAGTAGGTTTCGACAGGCCAGGAATGTTGTCAAATATTGCATCCGAGATGTTAGGTTGCCTTAGATTAGGATATACAACGTTATAGACGCATATAATGTTCCCACCGATAAGTAGGGTCCGACACGCCTGGAAGGTTGTAGAATATTACATCCGAGATGTCAGGTTGCCTTAGGTTAGGATATATGCGGTTATAGACGTATATACTGTTCCCTCCGAGAAGTAGGCTTCGACAGGCCAGGAATGTTGTCAAATATTGCATCCGAGATGTTAGGTTGCCTTAGATTAGGATATATAACGTTATAGACGCATGTAATGTTACCACCGAGACGTAGGGACCGACATGCCTGGAATGTTGTCGAATGTTACATCCGAGATGTTAGGTTGCCTCAGGTTAGGATAATGACGTTATAGGCGTATATACTGTTCCCTCCGAGAAGTAGGGTTCGACAGGCCAGGAATATTGTCAAATATTGCATCCCAGATATTAGGTTGCCTTAGATTAGGATATATAACGTTATAGACGCATGTAATGTTACCACCGAGACGTAGGGACCGACACGCCTGGAATGTTGTCAAATGTTACATCCGAGATGTTAGGTTGCCTTAGGTTAGGATATATGACGTTATAGACGTATATACTGTTACCTCCGAGACGTAGGGTTCGACAGGCCAGGAATGTTGTCAAATATTGCATCCGAGATTTTAGGTTGTCTTAGGTTAGGGTATATATCGTTATAGACGCATGTAACGTTACCACTGAGACGTAGGGACCGACACGCCTGGAATGTTGGCAAATGTTACATCCGAGATGTTAGGTTGCCTTAGGTTAGGATATATATCGTTATAGACGCATATACTGTTCCCACCGAGAGGTAGGGTTCGACAGGCCAGGAATGTTGTCAAATATTGCATCCGAGATGTTAGGTTGCCTTAGGTTAGGATATATAACGTTATAGACGCATGTAGTGTTACCTCCGAGAAGTAGGGTCCGACACGCCTGGAAGGTTGTAGAATATCACATCCGAGATGTTAGGTTGCCCTAGGTTAGGATATATAACGTTATAGACGTATATACTGTTCCCTCCGAGAAGTAGGGTTCGACAGGCCAGGAATGTTGTCAAATATTGCATCCGAGATGTTAGGTTGCCTTAGATTAGGATATATACCGTTATATACGAATGTAATGTTACCACCGAAAAGTATGCACTCACACGCCAGGAATATTGTAAAATATTTCGTCTGAGATAATAGGTTGCCTTAGATTAGGATATACAACGTTATAGACTCATATAATGTTCCCACCGAGAAGTAGGGTCCGACACGCCTGGAATGATGTAGAATATTACATCCGACATGTCAGGTTGCCTTAGGTTAGGATATATAACGTTATAGACGTAAATACTGTTCCCTCCGAGAAGTAGGGTTCGACAGGCCAGGAATGTTGTCAAATATTGCATTCGAGATGTTAGGTTGCCTTAGATTAGGATATATAACGTTATAGACGCATGTAATGTTACCACCGAGACGTAGGGACCGACATGCCTGGAATGTTGTCGAATGATACATCCGAGATGTTAGGTTGCCTCAGGTTAGGATATATGACGTTATAGGCGTACATACTGTTCCCACCGAGAAGTAGGGTTCGACAGGCCAGGAATATTGTCAAATATTGCATCCGAGATGTTAGGTTGCCTCAGATTAGGATATATACCGTTATAGACGCATTTAATGTTACCACCGAAAAGTATGCACTCACACGCCAGGAATATTGTAAAATATTACGTCTGAGATAATAGGTTGCCTTAGATTAGGATATACAACGTTATAGACTCATATAATGTTCCCACCGTGAAGTAGGTTCCGACACGCCTGGAATGATGTAAAATATTACATCCGAGTTGTTACGTTCCCGTTATAGACGCATTCATGTTACCACCGAGACGTAGGGACCGACACGCCTGGAATGTTGTCAAATGTTACATCCGAGATGTTAGGTTGCCTTAGGTTACGATATATAACGTTATAGACGCATGTAGTGTTACCTCCGAGAAGTAGGGTCCGACACGCCTGGAAGGTTGTAGAATATCACATCCGAGATGTTAGGTTGCCTCAGGTTAGGATATATGACGTTATAGGCGTATATACTGTTCCCACCGAGAAGTAGGGTTCGACAGGCCAGGAATATTGTCAAATATTGCATCCGAGATGTTAGGTTGCCTCAGATTAGGATATATACCGTTATAGACGCATTTAATGTTACCACCGAAAAGTATGCACTCACACGCCAGGAATATTGTAAAATATTACGTCTGAGATAATAGGTTGCCTTAGATTAGGATATACAACGTTATAGACTCATATAATGTTCCCACCGAGAAGTAGGGTCCGACACGCCTGGAATGATGTAAAATATTACATCCGAGTTGTTACGTTCCCGTTATAGACGCATTCATGTTACCACCGAGACGTAGGGACCGACACGCCTGGAATGTTGTCAAATGTTACATCCGAGATGTTAGGTTGCCTTAGGTTACGATATATATCGTTATAGACGTATATACTGTTCCCACCAAGAGATAGGGTTTGACAGTCCAGGAATGGTGTCAAATAGTGCATCCGAGATGTTAGGTTGCCTTAGGTTAGGATATATAACGTTATAGACGCATGTAATGTTACCTTCGAGATGTAGGGCCCGACACGCATGGAATGTTGTCAAATGTTACATCCGAGATGTTAGGTTGCCTTAGGTTAGGATATATAACGTTACAGACGTATATACTGTTCCCTCCGAGAAGTAGGGTTCGACAGGCCAGGAATGTTGTCAAATATTGCATCCGAGATGTTAGGTTGTCTTAGGTTAAGCTATATATCGTTATAGACGCATGCAACGTTACCACTGAGACGTAGGGACCGACACGCCTGGAATGTTGGCAAATGTTACATCCGAGATGTTAGGTTGCCTTAAGTTAGGATATATGACGTTATAGACGTATATGCTGTTCCCTCCGAGAAGTAGGGGTCGACAGGCCAGGAATGTTGTCAAATATTGCATCCGAGATGTTAGGTTGCCTTAGATTAGGATATACAACGTTATAGACGCATATAATGTTCCCACCGATAAGTAGGGTCCGACACGCCTGGAAGGTTGTAGAATATTACATCCGAGATGTCAGGTTGCCTTAGGTTAGGATATATGCGGTTATAGACGTATATACTGTTCCCTCCGAGAAGTAGGCTTCGACAGGCCAGGAATGTTGTCAAATATTGCATCCGAGATGTTAGGTTGCCTTAGATTAGGATATATAACGTTATAGACGCATGTAATGTTACCACCGAGACGTAGGGACCGACATGCCTGGAATGTTGTCGAATGTTACATCCGAGATGTTAGGTTGCCTCAGGTTAGGATATATGACGTTATAGGCGTATATACTGTTCCCTCCGAGAAGTAGGGTTCGACAGGCCAGGAATATTGTCAAATATTGCATCCGAGATGTTAGGTTGCCTTAGATTAGGATATATAACGTTATAGACGCATGTAATGTTACCACCGAGACGTAGGGACCGACACGCCTGGAATGTTGTCAAATGTTACATCCGAGATGTTAGGTTGCCTTAGGTTAGGATATATGACGTTATAGACGTATATACTGTTACCTCCGAGACGTAGGGTTCGACAGGCCAGGAATGTTGTCAAATATTGCATCCGAGATGTTAGGTTGCCTTAGATTAGGATATATACCGTTATAGACGCATTTAATGTTACCACCGAAAAGTATGCACTCACACGCCAGGAATATTGTAAAATATTACGTCTGAGATAATAGGTTGCCTTAGATTAGGATATACAACGTTATAGACTCATATAATGTTCCCACCGAGGAGTAGGGTCCGACACGCCTGGAATGATGTAAAATATTACATCCGAGATGTTACGTTGCCGTTATAGACGCATTCATGTTACCACCGAGACGTAGGGACCGACACGCCTGGAATGTTGTCAAATGTTACATCCGAGATGTTAGGTTGCCTTAGGTTACGATATATATCGTTATAGACGTATATACTGTTCCCACCGAGAGATAGGGTTTGACAGTCCAGGAATGTTGTCAAATAGTGCATCCGAGATGTTAGGTTGCCTTAGGTTAGGATATATAACGTTATAGACGCATGTAATGTTACCTCCGAGATGTAGGGCCCGACACGCATGGAATGTTGTCAAATGTACATCCGAGATGTTAGGTTGCCTTAGGTTAGGATATATAACGTTATAGACGTATATACTGTTCCCTCCGAGAAGTAGGGTTCGACAGGCCAGGAATGTTGTCAAATATTGCATCCGAGATGTTAGGTTGCCTTAGATTAGGATATACAACGTTATAGACGCATATAATGTTCCCACCGATAAGTAGGGTCCGACACGCCTGGAAGGTTGTAGAATATTACATCCGAGATGTCAGGTTGCCTTAGGTTAGGATATATACCGTTACAGACGTTTATACTGTTCCCTCCGAGAAGTAGGTTTCGACAGGCCAGGAATGTTGTCAAATATTGCATCCGAGATGTTAGGTTGCCTTAGATTAGGATATACAACGTTATAGACGCATATAATGTTCCCACCGATAAGTAGGGTCCGACACGCCTGGAATGTTGTAGAATATTACATCCGAGATGTCAGGTTGCCTTAGGTTAGGATATATGCGGTTATAGACGTATATACTGTTCCCTCCGAGAAGTAGGCTTCGACAGGCCAGGAATGTTGTCAAATATTGCATCCGAGATGTTAGGTTGCCTTAGATTAGGATATATAACGTTATAGACGCATGTAATGTTACCACCGAGACGTAGGGACCGACATGCCTGGAATGTTGTCGAATGTTACATCCGAGATGTTAGGTTGCCTCAGGTTAGGATATATGACGTTATAGGCGTATATACTGTTCCCTCCGAGAAGTAGGGTTCGACAGGCCAGGAATATTGTCAAATATTGCATCCGAGATGTTAGGTTGCCTTAGATTAGGATATATAACGTAATAGAAGCATGTAATGTTACCACCGAGACGTAGGGACCGACACGCCTGGAATGTTGTCAAATGTTACATCCGAGATGTTAGGTTGCCTTAGGTTAGGATATATGACGTTATAGACGTATATACTGTTACCTCCGAGACGTAGGGTTCGACAGGCCAGGAATGTTGTCAAATATTGCATCCGAGATTTTAGGTTGTCTTAGGTTAGGGTATATATCGTTATAGACGCATGTAACGTTACCACTGAGACGTAGGGACCGACACGCCTGGAATGTTGGCAAATGTTACATCCGAGATGTTAGGTTGCCTTAGGTTAGGATTTATATCGTTATAGACGCATATACTGTTCCCACCGAGAGGTAGGGTTCGACAGGCCAGGAATGTTGTCAAATATTGCATCCGAGATGTTAGGTTGCCTTAGGTTAGGATATATAACGTTATAGACGCATGTAGTGTTACCTCCGAGAAGTAGGGTCCGACACGCCTGGAAGGTTGTAGAATATCACATCCGAGATGTTAGGTTGCCCTAGGTTAGGATATATAACGTTATAGACGTATATACTGTTCCCTCCGAGAAGTAGGGTTCGACAGGCCAGGAATGTTGTCAAATATTGCATCCGAGATGTTAGGTTGCCTTAGATTAGGATATATACCGTTATATACGAATGTAATGTTACCACCGAAAAGTATGCACTCACACGCCAGGAATATTGTAAAATATTTCGTCTGAGATAATAGGTTGCCTTAGATTAGGATATACAACGTTATAGACTCATATAATGTTCCCACCGAGAAGTAGGGTCCGACACGCCTGGAGTGATGTAGAATATTACATCCGACATGTCAGGTTGCCTTAGGTTAGGATATATAACGTTATAGACGTAAATACTGTTCCCTCCGAGAAGTAGGGTTCGACAGGCCAGGAATGTTGTCAAATATTGCATCCGAGATGTTAGGTTGCCTTAGATTAGGATATATACCGTTATATACGAATGTAATGTTACCACCGAAAAGTATGCACTCACACGCCAGGAATATTGTAAAATATTTCGTCTGAGATAATAGGTTGCCTTAGATTAGGATATACAACGTTATAGACTCATATAATGTTCCCACCGAGAAGTAGGGTCCGACACGCCTGGAATGATGTAGAATATTACATCCGACATGTCAGGTTGCCTTAGGTTAGGATATATAACGTTATAGACGTAAATACTGTTCCCTCCGAGAAGTAGGGTTCGACAGGCCAGGAATGTTGTCAAATATTGCATTCGAGATGTTAGGTTGCCTTAGATTAGGATATATAACGTTATAGACGCATGTAATGTTACCACCGAGACGTAGGGACCGACATGCCTGGAATGTTGTCGAATGATACATCCGAGATGTTAGGTTGCCTCAGGTTAGGATATATGACGTTATAGGCGTACATACTGTTCCCACCGAGAAGTAGGGTTCGACAGGCCAGGAATATTGTCAAATATTGCATCCGAGATGTTAGGTTGCCTCAGATTAGGATATATACCGTTATAGACGCATTTAATGTTACCACCGAAAAGTATGCACTCACACGCCAGGAATATTGTAAAATATTACGTCTGAGATAATAGGTTGCCTTAGATTAGGATATACAACGTTATAGACTCATATAATGTTCCCACCGAGAAGTAGGTTCCGACACGCCTGGAATGATGTAAAATATTACATCCGAGTTGTTACGTTCCCGTTATAGACGCATTCATGTTACCACCGAGACGTAGGGACCGACACGCCTGGAATGTTGTCAAATGTTACATCCGAGATGTTAGGTTGCCTTAGGTTACGATATATAACGTTATAGACGCATGTAGTGTTACCTCCGAGAAGTAGGGTCCGACACGCCTGGAAGGTTGTAGAATATCACATCCGAGATGTTAGGTTGCCTCAGGTTAGGATATATGACGTTATAGGCGTATATACTGTTCCCACCGAGAAGTAGGGTTCGACAGGCCAGGAATATTGTCAAATATTGCATCCGAGATGTTAGGTTGCCTCAGATTAGGATATATACCGTTATAGACGCATTTAATGTTACCACCGAAAAGTATGCACTCACACGCCAGGAATATTGTAAAATATTACGTCTGAGATAATAGGTTGCCTTAGATTAGGATATACAACGTTATAGACTCATATAATGTTCCCACCGAGAAGTAGGGTCCGACACGCCTGGAATGATGTAAAATATTACATCCGAGTTGTTACGTTCCCGTTATAGACGCATTCATGTTACCACCGAGACGTAGGGACCGACACGCCTGGAATGTTGTCAAATGTTACATCCGAGATGTTAGCTTGCCTTAGGTTACGATATATGTCGTTATAGACGTATATACTGTTCCCACCGAGAGATAGGGTTTGACAGTCCAGGAATGTTGTCAAATAGTGCATCCGAGATGTTAGGTTGCCTTAGGTTAGGATATATAACGTTACAGACGTATATACTGTTCCCTCCGAGAAGTAGGGTTCGACAGGCCAGGAATGTTGTCAAATATTGCATCCGAGATGTTAGGTTGTCTTAGGTTAGGATATATAACGTTACAGACGTATATACTGTTCCCTCCGAGAAGTAGGGTTCGACAGGCCAGGAATATTGTCAAATATTGCATCCGAGATGTTAGGTTGCCTTAGATTAGGATATATAACGTTATAGACGCATGTAATGTTACCACCGAGACGTAGGGACCGACACGCCTGGAATGTTGTCAAATGTTACATCCGAGATGTTAGGTTGCCTTAGGTTAGGATATATGACGTTATAGACGTATATACTGTTACCTCCGAGACGTAGGGTTCGACAGGCCAGGAATGTTGTCAAATATTGCATCCGAGATGTTAGGTTGCCTTAGATTAGGATATATACCGTTATAGACGCATTTAATGTTACCACCGAAAAGTATGCACTCACACGCCAGGAATATTGTAAAATATTACGTCTGAGATAATAGGTTGCCTTAGATTAGGATATACAACGTTATAGACTCATATAATGTTCCCACCGAGAAGTAGGGTCCGACACGCCTGGAATGATGTAGAATATTACATCCGACATGTCAGGTTGCCTTAGGTTAGGATATATAACGTTATAGACGTATATACTGTTACCTCCGAGACGTAGGGTTCGACAGGCCAGGAATGTTGTCAAATATTGCATCCGAGATGTTAGGTTGCCTTAGATTAGGATATATACCGTTATAGACGCATTTAATGTTACCACCGAAAAGTATGCACTCACACGCCAGGAATATTGTAAAATATTACGTCTGAGATAATAGGTTGCCTTAGATTAGGATATACAACGTTATAGACTCATATAATGTTCCCACCGAGAAGTAGGGTCCGACACGCCTGGAATGATGTAAAATATTACATCCGAGATGTTACGTTGCCGTTATAGACGCATTCATGTTACCACCGAGACGTAGGGACCGACACGCCTGGAATGTTGTCAAATGTTACATCCGAGATGTTAGGTTGCCTTAGGTTACGATATATATCGTTATAGACGTATATACTGTTCCCACCGAGAGATAGGGTTTGACAGTCCAGGAATGTTGTCAAATAGTGCATCCGAGATGTTAGGTTGCCTTAGGTTAGGATATACAACGTTATAGACGCATATAATGTTCCCACCGATAAGTAGGGTCCGACACGCCTGGAAGGTTGTAGAATATTACATCCGAGATGTCAGGTTGCCTTAGGTTAGGATATATACCGTTACAGACGTTTATACTGTTCCCTCCGAGAAGTAGGTTTCGACAGGCCAGGAATGTTGTCAAATATTGCATCCGAGATGTTAGGTTGCCTTAGATTAGGATATACAACGTTATAGACGCATATAATGTTCCCACCGATAAGTAGGGTCCGACACGCCTGGAAGGTTGTAGAATATTACATCCGAGATGTCAGGTTGCCTTAGGTTAGGATATATGCGGTTATAGACGTATATACTGTTCCCTCCGAGAAGTAGGCTTCGACAGGCCAGGAATGTTGTCAAATATTGCATCCGAGATGTTAGGTTGCCTTAGATTAGGATATATAACGTTATAGACGCATGTAATGTTACCACCGAGACGTAGGGACCGACATGCCTGGAATGTTGTCGAATGTTACATCCGAGATGTTAGGTTGCCTCAGGTTAGGATAATGACGTTATAGGCGTATATACTGTTCCCTCCGAGAAGTAGGGTTCGACAGGCCAGGAATATTGTCAAATATTGCATCCCAGATATTAGGTTGCCTTAGATTAGGATATATAACGTTATAGACGCATGTAATGTTACCACCGAGACGTAGGGACCGACACGCCTGGAATGTTGTCAAATGTTACATCCGAGATGTTAGGTTGCCTTAGGTTAGGATATATGACGTTATAGACGTATATACTGTTACCTCCGAGACGTAGGGTTCGACAGGCCAGGAATGTTGTCAAATATTGCATCCGAGATTTTAGGTTGTCTTAGGTTAGGGTATATATCGTTATAGACGCATGTAACGTTACCACTGAGACGTAGGGACCGACACGCCTGGAATGTTGGCAAATGTTACATCCGAGATGTTAGGTTGCCTTAGGTTAGGATATATATCGTTATAGACGCATATACTGTTCCCACCGAGAGGTAGGGTTCGACAGGCCAGGAATGTTGTCAAATATTGCATCCGAGATGTTAGGTTGCCTTAGGTTAGGATATATAACGTTATAGACGCATGTAGTGTTACCTCCGAGAAGTAGGGTCCGACACGCCTGGAAGGTTGTAGAATATCACATCCGAGATGTTAGGTTGCCCTAGGTTAGGATATATAACGTTATAGACGTATATACTGTTCCCTCCGAGAAGTAGGGTTCGACAGGCCAGGAATGTTGTCAAATATTGCATCCGAGATGTTAGGTTGCCTTAGATTAGGATATATACCGTTATATACGAATGTAATGTTACCACCGAAAAGTATGCACTCACACGCCAGGAATATTGTAAAATATTTCGTCTGAGATAATAGGTTGCCTTAGATTAGGATATACAACGTTATAGACTCATATAATGTTCCCACCGAGAAGTAGGGTCCGACACGCCTGGAATGATGTAGAATATTACATCCGACATGTCAGGTTGCCTTAGGTTAGGATATATAACGTTATAGACGTAAATACTGTTCCCTCCGAGAAGTAGGGTTCGACAGGCCAGGAATGTTGTCAAATATTGCATTCGAGATGTTAGGTTGCCTTAGATTAGGATATATAACGTTATAGACGCATGTAATGTTACCACCGAGACGTAGGGACCGACATGCCTGGAATGTTGTCGAATGATACATCCGAGATGTTAGGTTGCCTCAGGTTAGGATATATGACGTTATAGGCGTACATACTGTTCCCACCGAGAAGTAGGGTTCGACAGGCCAGGAATATTGTCAAATATTGCATCCGAGATGTTAGGTTGCCTCAGATTAGGATATATACCGTTATAGACGCATTTAATGTTACCACCGAAAAGTATGCACTCACACGCCAGGAATATTGTAAAATATTACGTCTGAGATAATAGGTTGCCTTAGATTAGGATATACAACGTTATAGACTCATATAATGTTCCCACCGTGAAGTAGGTTCCGACACGCCTGGAATGATGTAAAATATTACATCCGAGTTGTTACGTTCCCGTTATAGACGCATTCATGTTACCACCGAGACGTAGGGACCGGCACGCCTGGAATGTTGTCAAATGTTACATCCGAGATGTTAGGTTGCCTTAGGTTACGATATATAACGTTATAGACGCATGTAGTGTTACCTCCGAGAAGTAGGGTCCGACACGCCTGGAAGGTTGTAGAATATCACATCCGAGATGTTAGGTTGCCTCAGGTTAGGATATATGACGTTATAGGCGTATATACTGTTCCCACCGAGAAGTAGGGTTCGACAGGCCAGGAATATTGTCAAATATTGCATCCGAGATGTTAGGTTGCCTCAGATTAGGATATATACCGTTATAGACGCATTTAATGTTACCACCGAAAAGTATGCACTCACACGCCAGGAATATTGTAAAATATTACGTCTGAGATAATAGGTTGCCTTAGATTAGGATATACAACGTTATAGACTCATATAATGTTCCCACCGAGAAGTAGGGTCCGACACGCCTGGAATGATGTAAAATATTACATCCGAGTTGTTACGTTCCCGTTATAGACGCATTCATGTTACCACCGAGACGTAGGGACCGACACGCCTGGAATGTTGTCAAATGTTACATCCGAGATGTTAGGTTGCCTTAGGTTACGATATATATCGTTATAGACGTATATACTGTTCCCACCAAGAGATAGGGTTTGACAGTCCAGGAATGGTGTCAAATAGTGCATCCGAGATGTTAGGTTGCCTTAGGTTAGGATATATAACGTTATAGACGCATGTAATGTTACCTTCGAGATGTAGGGCCCGACACGCATGGAATGTTGTCAAATGTTACATCCGAGATGTTAGGTTGCCTTAGGTTAGGATATATAACGTTACAGACGTATATACTGTTCCCTCCGAGAAGTAGGGTTCGACAGGCCAGGAATGTTGTCAAATATTGCATCCGAGATGTTAGGTTGTCTTAGGTTAAGCTATATATCGTTATAGACGCATGCAACGTTACCACTGAGACGTAGGGACCGACACGCCTGGAATGTTGGCAAATGTTACATCCGAGATGTTAGGTTGCCTTAAGTTAGGATATATGACGTTATAGACGTATATGCTGTTCCCTCCGAGAAGTAGGGGTCGACAGGCCAGGAATGTTGTCAAATATTGCATCCGAGATGTTAGGTTGCCTTAGATTAGGATATACAACGTTATAGACGCATATAATGTTCCCACCGATAAGTAGGGTCCGACACGCCTGGAAGGTTGTAGAATATTACATCCGAGATGTCAGGTTGCCTTAGGTTAGGATATATGCGGTTATAGACGTATATACTGTTCCCTCCGAGAAGTAGGCTTCGACAGGCCAGGAATGTTGTCAAATATTGCATCCGAGATGTTAGGTTGCCTTAGATTAGGATATATAACGTTATAGACGCATGTAATGTTACCACCGAGACGTAGGGACCGACATGCCTGGAATGTTGTCGAATGTTACATCCGAGATGTTAGGTTGCCTCAGGTTAGGATATATGACGTTATAGGCGTATATACTGTTCCCTCCGAGAAGTAGGGTTCGACAGGCCAGGAATATTGTCAAATATTGCATCCGAGATGTTAGGTTGCCTTAGATTAGGATATATAACGTTATAGACGCATGTAATGTTACCACCGAGACGTAGGGACCGACACGCCTGGAATGTTGTCAAATGTTACATCCGAGATGTTAGGTTGCCTTAGGTTAGGATATATGACGTTATAGACGTATATACTGTTACCTCCGAGACGTAGGGTTCGACAGGCCAGGAATGTTGTCAAATATTGCATCCGAGATGT
The DNA here is from genome assembly GCA_963969225.1 of Xylocopa violacea. Classification (NCBI taxonomy): domain Eukaryota; kingdom Metazoa; phylum Arthropoda; class Insecta; order Hymenoptera; family Apidae; genus Xylocopa; species Xylocopa violacea. The sequence goes on along the minus strand of CAXAJV010000206.1, from coordinate 269,128 downwards.
TAGGTTGCCTTAGATTAGGATATATACCGTTATAGACGCATTTAATGTTACCACCGAAAAGTATGCACTCACACGCCAGGAATATTGTAAAATATTACGTCTGAGATAATAGGTTGCCTTAGATTAGGATATACAACGTTATAGACTCATATAATGTTCCCACCGAGAAGTAGGGTCCGACACGCCTGGAATGATGTAGAATATTACATCCGACATGTCAGGTTGCCTTAGGTTAGGATATATAACGTTATAGACGTATATACTGTTACCTCCGAGACGTAGGGTTCGACAGGCCAGGAATGTTGTCAAATATTGCATCCGAGATGTTAGGTTGCCTTAGATTAGGATATATACCGTTATAGACGCATTTAATGTTACCACCGAAAAGTATGCACTCACACGCCAGGAATATTGTAAAATATTACGTCTGAGATAATAGGTTGCCTTAGATTAGGATATACAACGTTATAGACTCATATAATGTTCCCACCGAGGAGTAGGGTCCGACACGCCTGGAATGATGTAAAATATTACATCCGAGATGTTACGTTGCCGTTATAGACGCATTCATGTTACCACCGAGACGTAGGGACCGACACGCCTGGAATGTTGTCAAATGTTACATCCGAGATGTTAGGTTGCCTTAGGTTACGATATATATCGTTATAGACGTATATACTGTTCCCACCGAGAGATAGGGTTTGACAGTCCAGGAATGTTGTCAAATAGTGCATCCGAGATGTTAGGTTGCCTTAGGTTAGGATATATAACGTTATAGACGCATGTAATGTTACCTCCGAGATGTAGGGCCCGACACGCATGGAATGTTGTCAAATGTACATCCGAGATGTTAGGTTGCCTTAGGTTAGGATATATAACGTTATAGACGTATATACTGTTCCCTCCGAGAAGTAGGGTTCGACAGGCCAGGAATGTTGTCAAATATTGCATCCGAGATGTTAGGTTGCCTTAGATTAGGATATACAACGTTATAGACGCATATAATGTTCCCACCGATAAGTAGGGTCCGACACGCCTGGAAGGTTGTAGAATATTACATCCGAGATGTCAGGTTGCCTTAGGTTAGGATATATACCGTTACAGACGTTTATACTGTTCCCTCCGAGAAGTAGGTTTCGACAGGCCAGGAATGTTGTCAAATATTGCATCCGAGATGTTAGGTTGCCTTAGATTAGGATATACAACGTTATAGACGCATATAATGTTCCCACCGATAAGTAGGGTCCGACACGCCTGGAAGGTTGTAGAATATTACATCCGAGATGTCAGGTTGCCTTAGGTTAGGATATATGCGGTTATAGACGTATATACTGTTCCCTCCGAGAAGTAGGCTTCGACAGGCCAGGAATGTTGTCAAATATTGCATCCGAGATGTTAGGTTGCCTTAGATTAGGATATATAACGTTATAGACGCATGTAATGTTACCACCGAGACGTAGGGACCGACATGCCTGGAATGTTGTCGAATGTTACATCCGAGATGTTAGGTTGCCTCAGGTTAGGATAATGACGTTATAGGCGTATATACTGTTCCCTCCGAGAAGTAGGGTTCGACAGGCCAGGAATATTGTCAAATATTGCATCCCAGATATTAGGTTGCCTTAGATTAGGATATATAACGTTATAGACGCATGTAATGTTACCACCGAGACGTAGGGACCGACACGCCTGGAATGTTGTCAAATGTTACATCCGAGATGTTAGGTTGCCTTAGGTTAGGATATATGACGCTACAAACGTATATACTGTTACCTCCGAGACGTAGGGTTCGACAGACCAGGAATGTTGTCAAATATTGCATCCGAGATGTTAGGTTGCCTTAGATTAGGATATATACCGTTATAGACGCATTTAATGTTACCACCGAAAAGTATGCACTCACACGCCAGGAATATTGTAAAATATTACGTCTGAGATAATAGGTTGCCTTAGATTAGGATATACAACGTTATAGACTCATATAATGTTCCCACCGAGAAGTAGGGTCCGACACGCCTGGAATGATGTAGAATATTACATCCGACATGTCAGGTTGCCTTAGGTTAGGATATATAACGTTATAGACGTATATACTGTTCCCTCCGAGAAGTAGGGTTCGACAGGCCAGGAATGTTGTCAAATATTGCATCCGAGATGTTAGGTTGCCTTAGATTAGGATATATAACGTTATAGACGCATGTAATGTTACCACCGAGACGTAGGGACCGACATGCCTGGAATGTTGTCGAATGTTACATCCGAGATGTTAGGTTGCCTCAGGTTAGGATATATGACGTTATAGGCGTATATACTGTTCCCTCCGAGAAGTAGGGTTCGACAGGCCAGGAATATTGTCAAATATTGCATCCGAGATGTTAGGTTGCCTTAGATTAGGATATATAACGTAATAGACGCATGTAATGTTACCACCGAGACGTAGGGACCGACACGCCTGGAATGTTGTCAAATGTTACATCCGAGATGTTAGGTTGCCTTAGGTTAGGATATATGACGTTATAGACGTATATACTGTTACCTCCGAGACGTAGGGTTCGACAGGCCAGGAATGTTGTCAAATATTGCATCCGAGATTTTAGGTTGTCTTAGGTTAGGGTATATATCGTTATAGACGCATGTAACGTTACCACTGAGACGTAGGGACCGACACGCCTGGAATGTTGGCAAATGTTACATCCGAGATGTTAGGTTGCCTTAGGTTAGGATATATATCGTTATAGACGCATATACTGTTCCCACCGAGAGGTAGGGTTCGACAGGCCAGGAATGTTGTCAAATATTGCATCCGAGATGTTAGGTTGCCTTAGGTTAGGATATATAACGTTATAGACGCATGTAGTGTTACCTCCGAGAAGTAGGGTCCGACACGCCTGGAAGGTTGTAGAATATCACATCCGAGATGTTAGGTTGCCCTAGGTTAGGATATATAACGTTATAGACGTATATACTGTTCCCTCCGAGAAGTAGGGTTCGACAGGCCAGGAATGTTGCCAAATATTGCATCCGAGATGTTAGGTTGCCTTAGATTAGGATATATACCGTTATATACGAATGTAATGTTACCACCGAAAAGTATGCACTCACACGCCAGGAATATTGTAAAATATTTCGTCTGAGAAAATAGGTTGCCTTAGATTAGGATATACAACGTTATAGACTCATATAATGTTCCCACCGAGAAGTAGGGTCCGACACGCCTGGAATGATGTAGAATATTACATCCGACATGTCAGGTTGCCTTAGGTTAGGATATATAACGTTATAGACGTAAATACTGTTCCCTCCGAGAAGTAGGGTTCGACAGGCCAGGAATGTTGTCAAATATTGCATTCGAGATGTTAGGTTGCCTTAGATTAGGATATATAACGTTATAGACGCATGTAATGTTACCACCGAGACGTAGGGACCGACATGCCTGGAATGTTGTCGAATGATACATCCGAGATGTTAGGTTGCCTCAGGTTAGGATATATGACGTTATAGGCGTACATACTGTTCCCACCGAGAAGTAGGGTTCGACAGGCCAGGAATATTGTCAAATATTGCATCCGAGATGTTAGGTTGCCTCAGATTAGGATATATACCGTTATAGACGCATTTAATGTTACCACCGAAAAGTATGCACTCACACGCCAGGAATATTGTAAAATATTACGTCTGAGATAATAGGTTGCCTTAGATTAGGATATACAACGTTATAGACTCATATAATGTTCCCACCGAGAAGTAGGGTCCGACACGCCTGGAATGATGTAAAATATTACATCCGAGTTGTTACGTTCCCGTTATAGACGCATTCATGTTACCACCGAGACGTAGGGACCGACACGCCTGGAATGTTGTCAAATGTTACATCCGAGATGTTAGGTTGCCTTAGGTTACGATATATGTCGTTATAGACGTATATACTGTTCCCACCGAGAGATAGGGTTTGACAGTCCAGGAATGTTGTCAAATAGTGCATCCGAGATGTTAGGTTGCCTTAGGTTAGGAAGTATAACGTTACAGACGTATATACTGTTCCCTCCGAGAAGTAGGGTTCGACAGGCCAGGAATGTTGTCAAATATTGCATCCGAGATGTTAGGTTGTCTTAGGTTAGGGTATATATCGTTATAGACGCATGTAACGTTACCACTGAGACGTAGGGACCGACACGCCTGGAATGTTGGCAAATGTTACATCCGAGATGTTAGGTTGCCTTAGGTTAGGATATATGACGTTATAGACGTATATGCTGTTCCCTCCGAGAAGTAGGGGTCGACAGGCCAGGAGTGTTGTCAAATATTGCATCCGAGATGTTAGGTTGCCTTAGATTAGGATATACAACGTTATAGACGCATATAATGTTCCCACCGATAAGTAGGGTCCGACACGCCTGGAAGGTTGTAGAATATTACATCCGAGATGTCAGGTTGCCTTAGGTTAGGATATATACCGTTATAGACGTATATACTGTTCCCTCCGAGAAGTATGGTCCGACACGCCTGGAAGGTTGTAGAATATTACATCCGAGATGTCAGGTTGCCTTAGGTTAGGATATATAGCGTTATTGACGTATATACTGTTCCCACCGAGAAGTAGGGTCCGACACGCCAGAAATGTTGTCAAATGTTACATCCGAGTTGTTAGGTTGCCTTAGGTTAGGATATATAACGTTATAGACGCATGTAATGTTACCACCGAGAAGTAGGGACCGACACGCCTGGAATGATGTCAAATGTTACATCCGAGATGTTAGGTTGCCTTAGGTTAGGATATATGACGTTATAGACGTATATGCTGTTCCCTCCGAGAAGTAGGGTTCGACAGGCCAGGAATGTTGTCAAATATTGCATCCGAGATGTTAGGTTGCCTTAGATTAGGATATACAACGTTATAGACGCATATAATGTTCCCACCGATAAGTAGGGTCCGACACGCCTGGAAGGTTGTAGAATATTACATCCGAGATGTCAGGTTCCCTTAGGTTAGGATATATACCGTTATAGACGTATATACTGTTCCCACCGAGAAGTAGGGTCCGACACGCCAGAAATGTTGTCAAATGTTACATCCGAGTTGTTAGGTTGCCTTAGGTTAGGATATATAACGTTATAGACGCATGTAATGTTACCACCGAGAAGTAGGGACCGACACGCCTGGAATGTTGTCAAATATTGCATCCGAGATGTTAGGTTGCCTTAGATTAGGATATACAACGTTATAGACGCATATAATGTTCCCACCGAGAAGTAGGGTCCGACACGCCTGGAAGGTTGTAGAATATTACATCCGAGATGTCAGGTTGCCTTAGGTTAGGATATATACCGTTATAGACGTATATACTGTTCCCTCCGAAGTAGGGTCCGACACGCCTGGAAGGTTGTAGAATATTACATCCGAGATGTCAGGTTGCCTTAGGTTAGGATATATAGCGTTATAGACGTATATACTGTTCCCACCGAGAAGTAGGGTCCGACACGCCTGGAATGATGTAAAATATTACATCCGAGTTGTTACGTTCCCGTTATAGACGCATTCATGTTACCACCGAGACGTAGGGACCGACACGCCTGGAATGTTGTCAAATGTTACATCCGAGATGTTAGGTTGCCTTAGGTTACGATATATGTCGTTATAGACGTATATACTGTTCCCACCGAGAGATAGGGTTTGACAGTCCAGGAATGTTGTAAAATAGTGCATCCGAGATGTTAGGTTGCCTTAGGTTAGGATATATAACGTTACAGACGTATATACTGTTCCCTCCGAGAAGTAGGGTTCGACAGGCCAGGAATGTTGTCAAATATTGCATCCGAGATGTTAGGTTGTCTTAGGTTAGGGTATATATCGTTATAGACGCATGTAACGTTACCACTGAGACGTAGGGACCGACACGCCTGGAATGTTGGCAAATGTTACATCCGAGATGTTAGGTTGCCTTAGGTTAGGATATATAACGTTATAGACGCATGTAACGTTACCACCGAGACGTAGGGATCGACACGCCTGGAATGTTGTCAAATGTTACATCCGAGATGTTAGGTTGCCTTAGGTTAGGATATATGACGTTATAGACGTATATGCTGTTCCCTCCGAGAAGTAGGGTTCGACAGGCCAGGAATGTTGTCAAATATTGCATCCGAGATGTTAGGTTGCCTTAGATTAGGATATACAACGTTATAGACGCATATAATGTTCCCACCGATAAGTAGGGTCCGACACGCCTGGAAGGTTGTAGAATATTACATCCGAGATGTCAGGTTCCCTTAGGTTAGGATATATACCGTTATAGACGTATATACTGTTCCCACCGAGAAGTAGGGTCCGACACGCCAGAAATGTTGTCAAATGTTACATCCGAGTTGTTAGGTTGCCTTAGGTTAGGATATATAACGTTATAGACGCATGTAATGTTACCACCGAGAAGTAGGGACCGACACGCCTGGAATGTTGTCAAATATTGCATCCGAGATGTTAGGTTGCCTTAGATTAGGATATACAACGTTATAGACGCATATAATGTTCCCACCGAGAAGTAGGGTCCGACACGCCTGGAAGGTTGTAGAATATTACATCCGAGATGTCAGATTGCCTTAGGTTAGGATATATACCGTTATAGACGTATATACTGTTCCCTCCGAGAAGTAGGGTCCGACACGCCTGGAAGGTTGTAGAATATTACATCCGAGATGTCAGGTTGCGTTAGGTTAGGATATATAGCGTTATAGACGTATATACTGTTCCCACCGAGAAGTAGGGTCCGACACGCCAGAAATGTTGTCAAATGTTACATCCGAGTTGTTAGGTTGCCTTAGGTTAGGATATATAACGTTATAGACGCATGTAATGTTACCACCGAGAAGTAGGGACCGACATGCCTGGAATGTTGTCAAATGTTACATCCGAGATGTTAGGTTGCCTTAGGTTAGTATATTTGACGTTACAGACGTTTATACTGTTCCCTCCGAGAAGTAGGTTTCGACTGGCCAGGAATGTTGTCAAATATTGCATCCGAGATGTTAGGTTGCCTTAGATTAGGATATATAACGTTATAGACGCATGTAATGTTACCACCGAGACGTAGGGACCGACATGCCTGGAATGTTGTCGAATGATACATCCGAGATGTTAGGTTGCCTCAGGTTAGGATATATGACGTTATAGGTGTATATACTGTTCCCACCGAGAAGTAGGTTTCGACAGGCCAGGAATATTGTCAAATATTGCATGCGAGATGTTAGGTTGCCTTAGATTAGGATATATACCGTTATAGACGCATTTAATGTTACCACCGAAAAGTATGCACTCACACGCCAGGAATATTGTAAAATATTACGTCTGAGATAATAGGTTGCCTTAGATTAGGATATACAACGTTATAGACTCATATAATGTTCCCACCGAGAAGTAGGGTCCGACACGCCTGGAATGATGTAAAATATTACATCCGAGATGTTACGTTGCCGTTATAGACGCATTCATGTTACCACCGAGACGTAGGGACCGACACGCCTGGAATGTTGTCAAATGTTACATCCGAGATGTTAGGTTGCCTTAGGTTACGATATATATCGTTATAGACGTATATACTGTTCCCACCGAGAGATAGGGTTTGACAGTCCAGGAATGTTGTCAAATAGTGCATCCGAGATGTTAGGTTGCCTTAGGTTAGGATATATAACGTTATAGACGCATGTAATGTTACCTCCGAGATGTAGGGTCCGACACGCATGGAATGTTGTCAAATGTTACATCCGAGATGTTAGGTTGCCTTAGGTTAGGATATATAACGTTACAGACGTATATACTGTTCCCTCCGAGAAGTAGGGTTCGACAGGCCAGGAATGTTGTCAAATATTGCATCCGAGATGTTAGGTTGTCTTAGGTTAGGCTATATATCGTTATAGACGCATGTAACGTTACCACTGAGACGTAGGGACCGACACGCCTGGAATGTTGGCAAATGTTACATCCGAGATGTTAGGTTGCCTTAGGTTAGGATATATGACGTTATAGACGTATATGCTGTTCCCTCCGAGAAGTAGGGGTCGACAGGCCAGGAATGTTGTCAAATATTGCATCCGAGATGTTAGGTTGCCTTAGATTAGGATATACAACGTTATAGACGCATATAATGTTCCCACCGATAAGTAGGGTCCGACACGCCTGGAAGGTTGTAGAATATTACATCCGAGATGTTAGGTTGCCTTAGCTTAGGATATATGACGTTATAGACGTATATACTGTTACCTCCGAGACGTAGGGTTCACAGGCCAGGAATGTTGTCAAATATTGCATCCGAGATTTTAGGTTGTCCTAGGTTAGGGTATATATCGTTATAGACGCATGTAACGTTACCACTGAGACGTAGGGACCGACACGCCTGGAATGTTGGCAAATGTTACATCCGAGATGTTAGGTTGCCTTAGGTTAGGATATATATCGTTATAGACGCATATACTGTTCCCACCGAGAGGTAGGGTTCGACAGGCCAGGAATGTTGTCAAATATTGCATCCGAGATGTTAGGTTGCCTTAGGTTAGGATATATAACGTTATAGACGCATGTAGTGTTACCTCCGAGAAGTAGGGTCCGACACGCCTGGAAGGTTGTAGAATATCACATCCGAGATGTTAGGTTGCCCTAGGTTAGGATATATAACGTTATAGACGTATATACTGTTCCCTCCGAGAAGTAGGGTTCGACAGGCCAGGAATGTTGTCAAATATTGCATCCGAGATGTTAGGTTGCCTTAGATGAGGATATATACCATTATATACGAATGTAATGTTACCACCGAAAAGTATGCACTCACACGCCAGGAATATTGTAAAATATTTCGTCTGAGATAATAGGTTGCCTTAGATTAGGATATACAACGTTATAGACTCATATAATGTTCCCACCGAGCAGTAGGGTCCGACACGCCTGAAATGATGTAGAATATTACATCCGACATGTCAGGTTGCCTTAGGTTAGGATATATAACGTTATAGACGTAAATACTGTTCCCTCCGAGAAGTAGGGTTCGACAGGCCAGGAATGTTGTCAAATATTGCATTCGAGATGTTAGGTTGCCTTAGATTAGGATATATAACGTTATAGACGCATGTAATGTTACCACCGAGACGTAGGGACCGACATGCCTGGAATGTTGTCGAATGTTACATCCGAGATGTTAGGTTGCCTCAGGATAGGATATATGACGTTATAGACGTATATACTGTTCCCTCCGCGAAGTAGGGTTCGACAGGCCAGGAATATTGTCAAATATTGCATCCGAGATGTTAGGTTGCCTTAGATTAGGATATATAACGTTATAGACGCATGTAATGTTACCACCGAGACGTAGGGACCGACACGCCTGGAATGTTGTCAAATGTTACATCCGAGATGTCAGGTTGCCTTAGGTTAGGATATATGACGTTATAGACGTATATACTGTTCCCTCCGAGAAGTAGGGTTCGACAGGCCAGGAATGTTGTCAAATATTGCATCCGAGATGTTAGGTTGCCTAAGGTTAGGATCTATATCGTTATAAACGTATATACTGTTCCCACCGAGAGGTAGGGTTCGACAGGCCAGGAATTTTGTCAAATATTGCATCCGAGATGTTAGGTTGCCTTAGGTTAGGATATATAACGTTATAGACGCATGTAATGTTACCACCGAGACGTAGGGACCGACACGCCTGGAATGTTGTCAAATGTTACATCCGAGATGTTAGGTTTGCCTTAGGTTAGGATATATGACGTTATAGGCGTATATACTGTTACCTCCGAGACGTAGGGTTCGACAGGCCAGGAATGTTGTCAAATATTGCATCCGAGATGTTACGTTGCCTTAGATTAGGATATATACCGTTATAGACGCATTTAATGTTACCACCGAAAAGTATGCACTCACACGCCAGGAATATTGTAAAATATTACGTCTGAGATAATAGGTTACCTTAGATTAGGATATACAACGTTATAGACTCATATAATGTTTCCACCGAGATTTAGGGTCCGACACGCCTGGAATGATGTAAAATATTACATCCGAGTTGTTACGTTGCCGTTATAGACGCATTCATGTTACCATCGAGACGTAGGGACCGACACGCCTGGAGTGTTGTCAAATGTTACATCCGAGATGTTAGGTTGCCTTAGGTTACGATATATATCGTTATAGACGTATATACTGTTCCCACCGAGAGATAGGGTTTGACAGTCCAGGAATGTTGTCAAATAGTGCATCCGAGATGTTAGGTTGCCTTAGGTTAGGATATATAACGTTATAGACGCATGTAATGTTACCTCCGAGATGTAGGGCCCGACACGCATGGAATGTTGTCAAATGTTACATCCGAGATGTTAGGTTGCCTTAGGTTAGGATATATAACGTTACAGACGTATATACTGTTCCCTCCGAGAAGTAGGGTTCGACAGGCCAGGAATGTTGTCAAATATTGCATCCGAGATGTTAGGTTGTCTTAGGTTAGGCTATATATCGTTATAGACGCATGTAACGTTACCACTGAGACGTAGGGACCGACACGCCTGGAATGTTGGCAAATGTTACATCCGAGATGTTAGGTTGCCTTAGGTTAGGATATATGACGTTATAGACGTATATGCTGTTCCCTCCGAGAAGTAGGGTTCGACAGGCCAGGAATGTTGTCAAATATTGCATCCGAGATGTTAGGTTGCCTTAGATTAGGATATACAACGTTATAGACGCATATAATGTTCCCACCGATAAGTAGGGTCCGACACGCCTGGAAGGTTGTAGAATATTACATCCGAGATGTTAGGTTGCCTTAGGTTAGGATATATGACGTTATAGACGTATATACTGTTACCTCCGAGACGTAGGGTTCGACAGGCCAGGAATGTTGTCAAATATTGCATCCGAGATTTTAGGTTGTCCTAGGTTAGGGTATATATCGTTATAGACGCATGTAACGTTACCACTGAGACGTAGGGACCGACACGCCTGGAATGTTGGCAAATGTTACATCCGAGATGTTAGGTTGCCTTAGGTTAGGATATATATCGTTATAGACGCATATACTGTTCCCACCGAGAGGTAGGGTTCGACAGGCCAGGAATGTTGTCAAATATTGCATCCGAGATGTTAGGTTGCCTTAGGTTAGGATATATAACGTTATAGACGCATGTAGTGTTACCTCCGAGAAGTAGGGTCCGACACGCCTGGAAGGTTGTAGAATATCACATCCGAGATGTTAGGTTGCCCTAGGTTAGGATATATAACGTTATAGACGTATATACTGTTCCCTCCGAGAAGTAGGGTTCGACAGGCCAGGAATGTTGTCAAATATTGCATCCGAGATGTTAGGTTGCCTTAGATGAGGATATATACCATTATATACGAATGTAATGTTACCACCGAAAAGTATGCACTCACACGCCAGGAATATTGTAAAATATTTCGTCTGAGATAATAGGTTGCCTTAGATTAGGATATACAACGTTATAGACTCATATAATGTTCCCACCGAGCAGTAGGGTCCGACACGCCTGAAATGATGTAGAATATTACATCCGACATGTCAGGTTGCCTTAGGTTAGGATATATAACGTTATAGACGTAAATACTGTTCCCTCCGAGAAGTAGGGTTCGACAGGCCAGGAATGTTGTCAAATATTGCATTCGAGATGTTAGGTTGCCTTAGATTAGGATATATAACGTTATAGACGCATGTAATGTTACCACGGAGACGTAGGGACCGACATGCCTGGAATGTTGTCGAATGTTACATCCGAGATGTTAGGTTGCCTCAGGATAGGATATATGACGTTATAGACGTATATACTGTTCCCTCCGCGAAGTAGGGTTCGACAGGCCAGGAATATTGTCAAATATTGCATCCGAGATGTTAGGTTGCCTTAGATTAGGATATATAACGTTATAGACGCATGTAATGTTACCACCGAGACGTAGGGACCGACACGCCTGGAATGTTGTCAAATGTTACATCCGAGATGTCAGGTTGCCTTAGGTTAGGATATATGACGTTATAGACGTATATACTGTTCCCTCCGAGAAGTAGGGTTCGACAGGCCAGGAATGTTGTCAAATATTGCATCCGAGATGTTAGGTTGCCTTAGGTTAGGATCTATATCGTTATAAACGTATATACTGTTCCCACCGAGAGGTAGGGTTCGACAGGCCAGGAATGTTGTCAAATATTGCATCCGAGATGTTAGGTTGCCTTAGGTTAGGATATATAACGTTATAGACGCATGTAATGTTACCACCGAGACGTAGGGACCGACACGCCTGGAATGTTGTCAAATGTTACATCCGAGATGTTAGGTTTGCCTTAGGTTAGGATATATGACGTTATAGACGTATATACTGTTACCTCCGAGACGTAGGGTTCGACAGGCCAGGAATGTTGTCAAATATTGCATCCGAGATGTTACGTTGCCTTAGATTAGGATATATACCGTTATAGACGCATTTAATGTTACCACCGAAAAGTATGCACTCACACGCCAGGAATATTGTAAAATATTACGTCTGAGATAATAGGTTACCTTAGATTAGGATATACAACGTTATAGACTCATATAATGTTTCCACCGAGATTTAGGGTCCGACACGCCTGGAATGATGTAAAATATTACATCCGAGTTGTTACGTTGCCGTTATAGACGCATTCATGTTACCATCGAGACGTAGGGACCGACACGCCTGGAGTGTTGTCAAATGTTACATCCGAGATGTTAGGTTGCCTTAGGTTACGATATATATCGTTATAGACGTATATACTGTTCCCACCGAGAGATAGGGTTTGACAGTCCAGGAATGTTGTCAAATAGTGCATCCGAGATGTCAGGTTGCCTTAGGTTAGGATATATAACGTTATAGACGCATGTAATGTTACCTCCGAGACGTAGGGCCCGACACGCCTGGAATGTTGTCAAATGTTACATCCGAGATTTTAGGTTGCCTTAGGTTAGGATATATAACGTTACAGACGTATATACTGTTCCCTCCGAGAAGTAGGGTTCGACAGGCCAGGAATGCTGTCAAATATTGCATCCGAGATTTTAGGTTGTCTTAGGTTAGGGTATATATCGTTATAGACGCATGTAACGTTACCACTGAGACGTAGGGACCGACACGCCTGGAATGTTGGCAAATGTTACATCCGAGATGTTAGGTTGCCTTAGGTTAGGATATATGACGTTATAGACGTATATACTGTTCCCTCCGAGAAGTAGGGGTCGACAGGCCAGGAATGTTGTCAAATATTGCATCCGAGATGTTAGGTTGCCTTAGATTAGGCTATACAACGTTATAGACGCATATAATGTTCCCACCGATAGGTAGGGTCCGACACGCCTGGAAGGTTGTAGAATATTACATCCGAGATGTCAGGTTGCCTTAGGTTAGGATATATACCGTTATAGACGTATATACTGTTCCCACCGAGAAGTAGGGTTCGACAGGCCAGGAATATTGTCAAATATTGCATCCGAGATGTTAGGTTGCCTTAGATTAGGATATATAACGATATAGACGCATGTAATGTTACCACCGAGAAGTAGGGACCGACACGCCTGGAATGTTGTCAAATGTTACATCCGAGATGTTAGGTTGCCTTAGGTTAGGATATATAACGTTATAGACGTATATACTGTTCCCTCCGAGAAGTAGGGTTCGAAAGGACAGGAATGTTGTCAAATATTGCATCCGAGATGTTAGGTTGCCTTAGAATAGGATATATGCCGTTATAGACGCATGTAATGTTACCTCCGAAAAGTATGCACCGACACGCCAGGAATATTGTAAAATATTACGTCTGACATAATAGGTTGCCTTGGATTAGGATATACAACGTTGTAGACTCATATAATGTTCCCACCGAGAAGTAGGGTCCGACACGCCAGGAATGTTGTAAAATATTACATTCGAGTTGTTACGTTGCCGTTATAGACGCATTAATGTTACCACCGAGACGTAGGGACCGACACGCCTGGAATGTTGTCAAATGTTACATCCGAGATGTTAGGTTGCCTTAGGTTAGGATATATAACGTTACAGACGTATATACTGTTCCCTCCGAGAAGTAGGGTTCGACAGGCCAGGAATGTTGTCAAATATTGCATCCGAGATGTAAGGTTGCCTTAGGTTAGGATATATAACGTTATGGACGTATATACTGTTCCCACCGAGAAGTAGGGTCCGACACGCCAGGAATGTTGTAAAATATTACATCCGAGTTGCTACGTTGCCGTTATAGAAGCATTAATGTTACCACCGAGACGTAGGGACCGACACGCCTGGAATGTTGTCAAATGTTACATCCGAGATTTTAGGTTGCCTTAGGTTAGGATATGTGACGTTTTAGACGTATATACTGTTCCCTCCGAGAAGTAGGGTTCGACAGGCCAGGAATGTTGTCAAATATTGCATCCGAGATGTTGGGTTGCCTTAGGTTAGGATATATAACGTTATAGACGCATGTAACGTTACCACCGAGACGTAGGGATCGACACGCCTGGAATGTTGTCAAATGTTACATCCGAGATGTTAGGTTGCCTTAGGTTAGGATATATGACGTTATAGACGTATATGCTGTTCCCTCCGAGAAGTAGGGGTCGACAGGCCTGGAATGTTGTCAAATATTGCATCCGAGATGTTAGGTTGCCTTAGATTAGGCTATACAACGTTATAGACGCATATAATGTTCCCACCGATAAGTAGGGTCCGACACGCCTGGAAGGTTGTAGAATATTACATCCGAGATGTCAGGTTGCCTTAGGTTAGGATATATACCGTTATAGACGTATATACTGTTCCCACCGAGAAGTAGGGTTCGACAGGCCAGGAATATTGTCAAATATTGCATCCGCGATGTTAGGTTGCCTTAGATTAGGATATATAACGATATAGACGCATGTAATGTTACCACCGAGAAGTAGGGACCGACACGCCTGGAATGTTGTCAAATGTTACATCCGAGATGTTAGGTTGCCTTAGGTTAGGATATGTGACGTTTTAGACGTATATACTGTTCCCTCCGAGAAGTAGGGTTCGACAGGCCAGGAATGTTGTCAAATATTGCATCCGAGATGTTGGGTTGCCTTAGGTTAGGATATATAACGTTATAGACGCATGTAACGTTACCACCGAGAAGTAGGGACCGACACGCCTGGAATGTTGTCAAATATTGCATCCGAGATGTTAGGTTGCCTTAGATTAGGATATACAACGTTATAGACGCATATAATGTTCCCACCCAGAATTAGGGTCCGACACGCCTGGAAGGTTGTAGAATATTACATCCGAGATGTCAGGTTGCCTTAGGTTAGGATATATACCGTTATAGACGTATATACTGTTCCCTCCGAGAAGTAGGGTCCGACACGCCTGGCAGGTTGTAGAATATTACATCCGAGATGTCAGGTTGCCTTAGGTTAGGATATATAGCGTTTTAGACGTATATACTGTTCCCACCGAGAAGTAGGGTCCGACACGCCAGAAATGTTGTCAAATGTTACATCCGAGTTGTTAGGTTGCCTTAGGTTAGGATATATAACGTTATAGACACATGTAACGTTACCACCGAGACGTAGGGATCGACACGCCTGGAATGTTGTCAAATGTTACATCCGAGATGTTAGGTTGCCTTAGGTTAGGATATATGACGTTATAGACGTATATGCTGTTCCCTCCGAGAAGTAGGGGTCGACAGGCCAGGAATGTTGTCAAATATTGCATCCGAGATGTTAGGTTGCCTTAGATTAGGCTATACAACGTTATAGACGCATATAATGTTCCCACCGATAAGTAGGGTCCGACACGCCTGGAAGGTGGTAGAATATTACATCCGAGATGTCAGGTTGCCTTAGGTTAGGATATATACCGTTATAGACGTATATACTGTTCCCACCGAGAAGTAGGGTTCGACAGGCCAGGAATATTGTCAAATATTGCATCCGCGATGTTAGGTTGCCTTAGATTAGGATATATAACGATATAGACGCATGTAATGTTACCACCGAGAAGTAGGGACCGACACGCCTGGAATGTTGTCAAATGTTACATCCGAGATGTTAGGTTGCCTTAGGTTAGGATATATAACGTTATAGACGTATATACTGTTCCCTCCGAGAAGTAGGGTTCGACAGGACAGGAATGTTGTCAAATATTGCATCCGAGATGTTAGGTTGCCTTAGATTAGGATATATACCGTTATAGACGCATGTAATGTTACCACCGAAAAGTATGCACTCACACGCCAGGAATATTGTAAGATATTACGTCTGAGATAATAGGTTGCCTTAGATTAGGATATAGAACGTTATACACTCATATAATGTTCCCACCGAGAAGTAGGGTCCGACACGCCTGGAATGATGTAGAATATTACATCCGACATGTCAGGTTGCCTTAGGTTAGGATATATAACGTTATAGACGTATATACTGTTCCCCCCGAGAAGTAGGGTTCGACAGGCCAGGAATGTAGTCAAATATTGCATCCGAGATGTTAGGTTGCCTTAGATTAGGATATATGCCGTTATAGACGCATGTAATGTTACCTCCGAAAAGTATGCACCGACACGCCAGGAATATTGTAAAATATTACGTCTGACATAATAGGTTGCCTTGGATTAGGATATACAACGTTGTAGACTCATATAATGTTCCCACCGAGAAGTAGGGTCCGACACGCCAGGAATGTTGTAAAATATTACATTCGAGTTGTTACGTTGCCGTTATAGACGCATTAATGTTACCACCGAGACGTAGGGACCGACACGCCTGGAATGTTGTCAAATGTTACATCCGAGATGTTAGGTTGCCTTAGGTTAGGATATATAACGTTACAGACGTATATACTGTTCCCTCCGAGAAGTAGGGTTCGACAGGCCAGGAATGTTGTCAAATATTGCATCCGAGATGTAAGGTTGCCTTAGGTTAGGATATATAACGTTATGGACGTATATACTGTTCCCACCGAGAAGTAGGGTCCGACACGCCAGGAATGTTCTAAAATATTACATCCGAGTTGCTACGTTGCCGTTATAGACGCATTAATGTTACCACCGAGACGTAGGGACCGACACGCCTGGAATGTTGTCAAATGTTACATCCGAGATTTTAGGTTGCCTTAGGTTAGGATATGTGACGTTTTAGACGTATATACTGTTCCCTCCGAGAAGTAGGTTTCGACAGGCCAGGAATGTTGTCAAATATTGCATCCGAGATGTTAGGTTGCCTTAGGTTAGGATATATAACGTTATAGACGCATGTAACGTTACCACCGAGACGTAGGGATCGACACGCCTGGAATGTTGTCAAATGTTACATCCGAGATGTTAGGTTGCCTTAGGTTAGGATATATGACGTTATAGACGTATATGCTGTTCCCTCCGAGAAGTAGGGTTCGACAGGCCAGGAATGTTGTCAAATATTGCATCCGAGATGTTAGGTTGCCTTAGATTAGGATATACAACGTTATAGACGCATATAATGTTCCCACCCAGAATTAGGGTCCGACACGCCTGGAAGGTTGTAGAATATTACATCCGAGATGTCAGGTTGCCTTAGGTTAGGATATATAACGTTATAGACACATGTAACGTTACCACCGAGACGTAGGGATCGACACGCCTGGAATGTTGTCAAATGTTACATCCGAGATGTTAGGTTGCCTTAGATTAGGATATATAACGTTATAGACGCATGTAATGTTACCACCGAGACGTAGGGACCGACACGCCTGGAATGTTGTCAAATGTTACATCCGAGATGTTAGGTTGCCTTAGGTTAGGATATATGACGTTATAGACGTATATACTGTTCCCTCCGAGAAGTAGGGTTCGAAAGGCCAGGAATGTTGTCAAATATTGCATCCGAGATGTTAGGTTGCCTTAGGTTAGGATATATATCGTTATAAACGTATATACTGTTCCCACCGAGAGATAGGGTTTGACAGTCCAGGAATGTTGTCAAATAGTGCATCCGAGATGTTAGGTTGCCTTAGGTTAGGATATATAACGTTATAGACGCATGTAATGTTAGCTCCGAGACGTAGGGCCCGACACGCCTGGAATGTTGTCAAATGTTACATCCGAGATGTTAGGTTGCCTTAGGTTAGGATATATAACGTTACAGACGTATATACTGTTCCCTCCGAGAAGTAGGTTTCGACAGGCCAGGAATGCTGTCAAATATTGCATCCGAGATTTTAGGTTGTCTTAGGTTAGGGTATATATCGTTATAGACGCATGTAACGTTACCACTGAGACGTAGGGACCGACACGCCTGGAATGTTGGCAAATGTTACATCCGAGATGTTAGGTTGCCTTAGGTTAGGATATATGAGGTTATAGACGTATATGCTGTTCCCTCCGAGAAGTAGGGGTCGACAGGCCAGGAATGTTGTCAAATATTGCATCCGAGATGTTAGGTTGCCTTAGATTAGGCTATACAACGTTATAGACGCATATAATGTTCCCACCGATAAGTAGGGTCCGACACGCCTGGAAGGTTGTAGAATATTACATCCGAGATGTCAGGTTGCCTTAGGTTAGGATATATACCGTTATAGACGTATATACTGTTCCCTCCGAGAAGTAGGGTCCGACACGCCTGGAAGGTTGTAGAATATTACATCCGAGATGTCAGGTTGCCTTAAGGTTAGGATATATAGCGTTATTGACGTATATACTGTTCCCACCGAGAAGTAGGGTCCGACACGCCAGAAATTATGTCAAATGTTACATCCGAGTTGTTAGGTTGCCTTAGGTTAGGATATATAACGTTATAGACGCATGTAATGTTACCACCGAGAAGTAGGGACCGACACGCCTGGAATGTTGTCAAATGTTACATCCGAGATGTTAGGTTGCCTTAGGTTAGTATATTTGACGTTACAGACGTTTATACTGTTCCCTCCGAGAAGTAGGTTTCGACAGGCCAGGAATGTTGTCAAATATTGCATCCGAGATGTTAGGTTGCCTTAGATTAGGATATATAACGTTATAGACGCATGTAATGTTACCACCGAGACGTAGGGACCGACATGCCTGGAATGTTGTCGAATGATACATCCGAGATGTTAGGTTGCCTCAGGTTAGGATATATGACGTTATAGGCGTATATACTGTTCCCACCGAGAAGTAGGGTTCGACAGGCCAGGAATATTGTCAAATATTGCATCCGAGATGTTAGATTGCCTTAGATTAGGATATAAGCCGTTATAGACGCATTTAATGTTACCACCGAAAAGTATGCACTCACACGCCAGGAATATTGTAAAATATTACGTCTGAGATAATAGGTTGCCTTAGATTAGGATATACAACGTTATAGACTCATATAATGTTCCCACCGAGAAGTAGGGTCCGACACGCCTGGAATGATGTAAAATATTACATCCGAGTTGTTACGTTGCCGTTATAGACGCATTCATGTTACCACCGAGACGTAGGGACCGACGCGCCTGGAATGTTGTCAAATGTTACATCCGACATGTTAGGTTGCCTTAGGTTACGATATATATCGTTATAGACGTATATACTGTTCCCACCGAGAGATAGGGTTTGACAGTCCAGGAATGTTGTCAAATAGTGCATCCGAGATGTTAGGTTGCCTTAGGTTAGGATATATAACGTTATAGACGCATGTAATGTTACCTCCGAGACGTAGGGCCCGACACGCATGGAATGTTGTCAAATGTTACATCCGAGATGTTAGGTTGCCTTAGGTTAGGATATATAACGTTACAGACGTATATACTGTTCCCTCCGAGAAGTAGGGTTCGACAGGCCAGGAATGTTGTCAAATATTGCATCCGAGATGTTAGGTTGTCTTAGGTTAGGGTATATATCGTTATAGACGCATGTAACGTTACCACTGAGACGTAGGGACCGACACGCCTGGAAGGTTGTAGAATATTACATCCGAGATGTCAGGTTGCCTTAGGTTAGGATATATGCGGTTATAGAGGTATATACTGTTCCCTCCGAGAAGTAGGTTTCGACAGGCCAGGAATGTTGTCAGATATTGCATCCGAGATGTTAGGTTGCCTTAGATTAGGATATATAACGTTACAGACGCATGTAATGTTACCACCGAGACGTAGGGACCGACATGCCTGGAATGTTGTCGAATGTTACATCCGAGATGTTAGGTTGCCTCAGGTTAGGATATATGACGTTATAGGCGTATATACTGTTCCCTCCGAGAAGTAGGGTTCGACAGGCCAGGAATATTGTCAAATATTGCATCCGAGATGTTAGGTTGCCTTAGATTAGGATATATAACGTTATAGACGCATGTAATGTTACCACCCAGACGTAGGGACCGACACGCCTGGAATGTTGTCAAATGTTACATCCGAGATGTTAGGTTGCCTTAGGTTAGGATATATGACGTTATAGACGTATATACTGTTACCTCCGAGACGTAGGGTTCGACAGGCCAGGAATGTTGTCAAATATTGCATCCGAGATGTTAGGTTGCCTTAGATTAGGATATATACCGTTATAGACGCATTTAATGTTACCACCGAAAAGTATGCACTCACACGCCAGGAATATTGTAAAATATTACGTCTGAGATAATAGGTTGCCTTAGATTAGGATATACAACGTTATAGACTCATATAATGTTCCCACCGATAAGTAGGGTCCGACACGCCTGGAAGGTTGTAGAATATTACATCCGAGATGTCAGGTTGCCTTAGGTTAGGATATATACCGTTATAGACGTATATACTGTTCCCTCCGAGAAGTAGGGTCCGACACGCCTGGAAGGTTGTAGAATATTACATCCGAGATGTCAGGTTGCCTTAAGGTTAGGATATATAGCGTTATTGACGTATATACTGTTCCCACCGAGAAGTAGGGTCCGACACGCCAGAAATGTTGTCAAATGTTACATCCGAGTTGTTAGGTTGCCTTAGGTTAGGATATATAACGTTATAGACGCATGTAATGTTACCACCGAGAAGTAGGGACCGACACGCCTGGAATGTTGTCAAATGTTACATCCGAGATGTTAGGTTGCCTTAGGTTAGTATATTTGACGTTACAGACGTTTATACTGTTCCCTCCGAGAAGTAGGTTTCGACAGGCCAGGAATGTTGTCAAATATTGCATCCGAGATGTTAGGTTGCCTTAGGTTAGGATATATAACGTTATAGACGCATGTAACGTTACCACCGAGACGTAGGGATCGACACGCCTGGAATGTTGTCAAATGTTACATCCGAGATGTTAGGTTGCGTTAGGTTAGGATATATGACGTTATAGACGTATATGCTGTTCCCTCCGAGAAGTAGGGTTCGACAGGCCAGGAATGTTGTCAAATATTGCATCCGAGATGTTAGGTTGCCTTAGATTAGGATATACAACGTTATAGACGCATATAATGTTCCCACCGATAAGTAGGGTCCGATACGCCTGGAAGGTTGTAGAATATTACATCCGAGATGTCAGGTTCCCTTAGGTTAGGATATATACCGTTATAGACGTATATACTGTTCCCACCGAGAAGTAGGGTCCGACACGCCAGAAATGTTGTCAAATGTTACATCCGAGTTGTTAGGTTGCCTTAGGTTAGGATATATAACCTTATAGACGCATGTAATGTTACCACCGAGAAGTAGGGACCGACACGCCTGGAATGTTGTCAAATGTTACATCCGAGATGTTAGGTTGCCTTAGGTTAGTATATTTGACGTTACAGACGTTTATACTGTTCCGTCCGAGAAGTAGGTTTCGACAGGCCAGGAATGTTGTCAAATATTGCATCCGAGATGTTAGGTTGCCTTAGATTAGGATATATAACGTTATAGACGCATTTAATGTTACCACCGAAAAGTATGCACTCACACGCCAGGAATATTGTAAAATATTACGTCTGAGATAATAGGTTGCCTTAGATTAGGATATACAACGTTATAGACTCATATAATGTTCCCACCGAGAAGTAGGGTCCGACACGCCTGGAATGATGTAAAATATTACATCCGAGTTGTTACGTTGCCGTTATAGACGCATTCATGTTACCACCGAGACGTAGGGACCGACACGCCTGGAATGTTGTCAAATGTTACATCCGAGATGTTAGGTTGCCTTAGGTTAGGATATATGACGTTATAGACGTATATACTGTTACCTCCGAGACGTAGGGTTCGACAGGCCAGGAATGTTGTCAAATATTGCATCCGAGATGTTAGGTCGCCTTAGATTAGGATATATACCGTTATAGACGCATTTAATGTTACCACCGAAAAGTATGCACTCACACGCCAGGAATATTGTAAAATATTACGTCTGAGATAATAGGTTGCCTTAGATTAGGATATACAACGTTATAGACTCATATAATGTTCCCACCGAGAAGTAGGGTCCGACACGCCTGGAATGATGTAAAATATTACATCCGAGATGTTACGTTGCCGTTATAGACGCATTCATGTTACCACCGAGACGTAGGGACCGACACGCCTGGAATGTTGTCAAATGTTACATCCGAGATGTTAGGTTGCCTTAGGTTACGATATATATCGTTATAGACGTATATACTGTTCCCACCGAGAGATAGGGTTTGACAGTCCAGGAATGTTGTCAAATAGTGCATCCGAGATGTTAGGTTGCCTTAGGTTAGGATATATAACGTTATAGACGCATGTAATGTTACCTCCGAGATGTAGGGTCCGACACGCCTGGAATGTTGTCAAATGTTACATCCGAGATGTTAGGTTGCCTTAGGTTAGGATATATGACGTTATAGACGTATATACTGTTACCTCCGAGACGTAGGGTTCGACAGGCCTGGAATGTTGTCAAATATTGCATCCGAGATTTTAGGTTGTCCTAGGTTAGGGTATATATCGTTATAGACGCATGTAACGTTACCACTGAGACGTAGGGACCGACACGCCTGGAATGTTGGCAAATGTTACATCCGAGATGTTAGGTTGCCTTAGGTTAGGATATATATCGTTATAGACGCATATACTGTTCCCACCGAGAGGTAGGGTTCGACAGGCCAGGAATGTTGTCAAATATTGCATCCGAGATGTTAGGTTGCCTTAGGTTAGGATATATAACGTTATAGACGCATGTAGTGTTACCTCCGAGAGGTAGGGTCCGACACGCCTGGAAGGTTGTAGAATATCACATCCGAGATGTTAGGTTGCCCTAGGTTAGGATATATAACGTTATAGACGTATATACTGTTCCCTACGAGAAGTAGGGTTCGACAGGCCAGGAATGTTGTCAAATATTGCATCCGAGATGTTAGGTTGCCTTAGATTAGGATATATACCATTATATACGAATGTAATGTTACCACCGAAAAGTATGCACTCACACGCCAGGAATATTGTAAAATATTTCGTCTGAGATAATAGGTTGCCTTAGATTAGGATATACAACGTTATAGACTCATATAATGTTCCCACCGAGAAGTAGGGTCCGACACGCCTGAAATGATGTAGAATATTACATCCGACATGTCAGGTTGCCATAGGTTAGGATATATAACGTTATAGACGTAAATACTGTTCCCTCCGAGAAGTAGGGTTCGACAGGCCAGGAATGTTGTCAAATATTGCATTCGAGATGTTAGGTTGCCTTAGATTAGGATATATATCGTTATAGACGCATGTAATGTTACCACCGAGAAGTAGGGACCGACACGCCTGGAATGTTGTCAAATGTTACATCCGAGATGTTAGGTTGCCTTAGGTTAGTATATTTGACGTTACAGACGTTTATACTGTTCCCTCCGAGAAGTAGGTTTCGACAGGCCAGGAATGTTGTCAAATATTGCATCCGAGATGTTAGGTTGCCTTAGGTTAGGATATATAACGTTATAGACGCATGTAACGTTACCACCGAGACGTAGGGATCGACACGCCTGGAATGTTGTCAAATGTTACATCCGAGATGTTAGGTTGCGTTAGGTTAGGATATATGACGTTATAGACGTTTATACTGTTCCCTCCGAGAAGTAGGTTTCGACAGGCCAGGAATGTTGTCAAATATTGCATCCGAGATGTTAGGTTGCCTTAGATTAGGATATATAACGTTATAGACGCATGTAATGTTACCACCGAGACGTAGGGACCGACATGCCTGGAATGTTGTCGAATGATACATCCGAGATGTTAGGTTGCCTCAGGTTAGGATATATGACGTTATAGGCGTATATACTGTTCCCACCGAGAAGTAGGGTTCGACAGGCCAGGAATATTGTCAAATATTGCATCCGAGATGTTAGGTTGCCTTAGATTAGGATATATACCGTTATAGACGCATTTAATGTTACCACCGAAAAGTATGCACTCACACGCCAGGAATATTGTAAAATATTACGTCTGAGATAATAGGTTGCCTTAGATTAGGATATACAACGTTATAGACTCATATAATGTTCCCACCGAGAAGTAGGGTCCGACACGCCTGGAATGATGTAAAATATTACATCCGAGTTGTTACGTTGCCGTTATAGACGCATTCATGTTACCACCGAGACGTAGGGACCGACACGCCTGGAATGTTGTCAAATGTTACATCCGAGATGTTAGGTTGCCTTAGGTTAGGATATATGACGTTATAGACGTATATACTGTTACCTCCGAGACGTAGGGTTCGACAGGCCAGGAATGTTGTCAAATATTGCATCCGAGATGTTAGGTCGCCTTAGATTAGGATATATACCGTTATAGACGCATTTAATGTTACCACCGAAAAGTATGCACTCACACGCCAGGAATATTGTAAAATATTACGTCTGAGATAATAGGTTGCCTTAGATTAGGATATACAACGTTATAGACTCATATAATGTTCCCACCGAGAAGTAGGGTCCGACACGCCTGGAATGATGTAAAATATTACATCCGAGATGTTACGTTGCCGTTATAGACGCATTCATGTTACCACCGAGACGTAGGGACCGACACGCCTGGAATGTTGTCAAATGTTACATCCGAGATGTTAGGTTGCCTTAGGTTACGATATATATCGTTATGGACGTATATACTGTTCCCACCGAGAGATAGGGTTTGACAGTCCAGGAATGTTGTCAAATAGTGCATCCGAGATGTTAGGTTGCCTTAGGTTAGGATATATAACGTTATAGACGCATGTAATGTTACCTCCGAGATGTAGGGCCCGACACGCATGGAATGTTGTCAAATGTTACATCCGAGATGTTAGGTTGCCTTAGGTTAGGATATATAACGTTACAGACGTATATACTGTTCCCTCCGAGAAGTAGGGTTCGACAGGCCAGGAATGTTGTCAAATATTGCATCCGAGATGTTAGGTTGTCTTAGGTTAGGCTATATATCGTTATAGACGCATGTAACGTTACCACTGAGACGTAGGGACCGACACGCCTGGAATGTTGGCAAATGTTACATCCGAGATGTTAGGTTGCCTTAGGTTAGGATATATGACGTTATAGACGTATATGCTGTTCCCTCCGAGAAGTAGGGGTCGACAGGCCAGGAATGTTGTCAAATATTGCATCCGAGATGTTAGGTTGCCTTAGATTAGGATATACAACGTTATAGACGCATATAATGTTCCCACCGATAAGTAGGGTCCGACACGCCTGGAAGGTTGTAGAATATTACATCCGAGATGTTAGGTTGCCTTAGGTTAGGATATATGACGTTATAGACGTATATACTGTTACCTCCGAGACGTAGGGTTCGACAGGCCTGGAATGTTGTCAAATATTGCATCCGAGATTTTAGGTTGTCCTAGGTTAGGGTATATATCGTTATAGACGCATGTAACGTTACCACTGAGACGTAGGGACCGACACGCCTGGAATGTTGGCAAATGTTACATCCGAGATGTTAGGTTGCCTTAGGTTAGGATATATATCGTTATAGACGCATATACTGTTCCCACCGAGAGGTAGGGTTCGACAGGCCAGGAATGTTGTCAAATATTGCATCCGAGATGTTAGGTTGCCTTAGGTTAGGATATATAACGTTATAGACGCATGTAGTGTTACCTCCGAGAGGTAGGGTCCGACACGCCTGGAAGGTTGTAGAATATCACATCCGAGATGTTAGGTTGCCCTAGGTTAGGATATATAACGTTATAGACGTATATACTGTTCCCTCCGAGAAGTAGGGTTCGACAGGCCAGGAATGTTGTCAAATATTGCATCCGAGATGTTAGGTTGCCTTAGATTAGGATATATACCATTATATACGAATGTAATGTTACCACCGAAAAGTATGCACTCACACGCCAGGAATATTGTAAAATATTTCGTCTGAGATAATAGGTTGCCTTAGATTAGGATATACAACGTTATAGACTCATATAATGTTCCCACCGAGAAGTAGGGTCCGACACGCCTGAAATGATGTAGAATATTACATCCGACATGTCAGGTTGCCATAGGTTAGGATATATAACGTTATAGACGTAAATACTGTTCCCTCCGAGAAGTAGGGTTCGACAGGCCAGGAATGTTGTCAAATATTGCATTCGAGATGTTAGGTTGCCTTAGATTAGGATATATATCGTTATAGACGCATGTAATGTTACCACCGAGACGTAGGGACCGACATGCCTGGAATGTTGTCGAATGTTACATCCGAGATGTTAGGTTGCCTCAGGATAGGATATATGACGTTATAGACGTATATACTGTTCCCTCCGCGACGTAGGGTTCGACAGGCCAGGAATATTGTCAAATATTGCATCCGAGATGTTAGGTTGCCTTAGATTAGGATATATAACGTTATAGACGCATGTAATGTTACCACCGAGACGTAGGGACCGACACGCCTGGAATGTTGTCAAATGTTACATCCGAGATGTCAGGTTGCCTTAGGTTAGGATATATGACGTTATAGACGTATATACTGTTCCCTCCGAGAAGTAGGGTTCGACAGGCCAGGAATGTTGTCAAATATTGCATCCGAGATGTTAGGTTGCCTTAGGTTAGGATATATATCGTTATAAACGTATATACTGTTCCCACCGAGAGGTAGGGTTCGACAGGCCAGGAATGTTGTCAAATATTGCATCCGAGATGTTAGGTTGCCTTAGGTTAGGATATATAACGTTATAGACGCATGTAATGTTACCACCGAGACGTAGGGACCGACACGCCTGGAATGTTGTCAAATGTTACATCCGAGATGTTAGGTTTGCCTTAGGTTAGGATATATGACGTTATAGACGTATATACTGTTACCTCCGAGACGTAGGGTTCGACAGGCCAGGAATGTTGTCAAATATTGCATCCGAGATGTTACGTTGCCTTAGATTAGGATATATACCGTTATAGACGCATTTAATGTTACCACCGAAAAGTATGCACTCACACGCCAGGAATATTGTAAAATATTACGTCTGAGATAATAGGTTACCTTAGATTAGGATATACAACGTTATAGACTCATATAATGTTTCCACCGAGATTTAGGGTCCGACACGCCTGGAATGATGTAAAATATTACATCCGAGTTGTTACGTTGCCGTTATAGACGCATTCATGTTACCATCGAGACGTAGGGACCGACACGCCTGGAGTGTTGTCAAATGTTACATCCGAGATGTTAGGTTGCCTTAGGTTACGATATATATCGTTATAGACGTATATACTGTTCCCACCGAGAGATAGGGTTTGACAGTCCAGGAATGTTGTCAAATAGTGCATCCGAGATGTTAGGTTGCCTTAGGTTAGGATATATAACGTTATAGACGCATGTAATGTTACCTCCGAGACGTAGGGCCCGACACGCCTGGAATGTTGTCAAATGTTACATCCGAGATGTTAGGTTGCCTTAGATTAGGATATATAACGTTACAGACGTATATACTGTTCCCTCCGAGAAGTAGGGTTCGACAGGCCAGGAATGCTGTCAAATATTGCATCCGAGATTTTAGGTTGTCTTAGGTTAGGGTATATATCGTTATAGACGCATGTAACGTTAGCACTGAGACGTAGGGACCGACACGCCTGGAATGTTGGCAAATGTTACATCCGAGATGTTAGGTTGCCTTAGGTTAGGATATATGACGTTATAGACGTATATGCTGTTCACTCCGAGAAGTAGGGGTCGACAGGCCAGGAATGTTGTCAAATATTGCATCCGAGATGTTAGGTTGCCTTAGATTAGGCTATACAACGTTATAGACGCATATAATGTTCCCACCGATAAGTAGGGTCCGACACGCCTGGAAGGTTGTAGAATATTACATCCGAGATGTCAGGTTGCCTTAGGTTAGGATATATACCGTTATAGACGTATATACTGTTCCCACCGAGAAGTAGGGTTCGACAGGCCAGGAATATTGTTAAATATTGCATCCGAGATGTTAGGTTGCCTTAGATTAGGATATATAACGATATAGACGCATGTAATGTTACCACCGAGAAGTAGAGACCGACACGCCTGGAATGTTGTCAAATGTTACATCCGAGATGTTAGGTTGCCTTAGGTTAGGATATATAACGTTATAGACGTATATACTGTTCCCTCCGAGAAGTAGGGTTTCTACAGGACAGGAATGTTGTCAAATATTGCATCCGAGATGTTAGGTTGCCTTAGATTAGGATATATACCGTTATAGACGCATGTAATGTTACCACCGAAAAGTATGCACTCACACGCCAGGAATATTGTAAGATATTACGTCTGAGATAATAGGTTGCCTTAGATTAGGATATAGAACGTTATAGACTCATATAATGTTCCCACCGAGAAGTAGGGTCCGACACGCCTGGAATGATGTAGAATATTACATCCGACATGTCAGGTTGCCTTAGGTTAGGATATATAACGTTATAGACGTATATACTGTTCCCTCCGAGAAGTAGGGTTCGACAGGCCAGGAATGTAGTCAAATATTGCATCCGAGATGTTAGGTTGCCTTAGATTAGGATATATGCCGTTATAGACGCATGTAATGTTACCTCCGAAAAGTATGCACCGACACGCCAGGAATATTGTAAAATATTACGTCTGACATAATAGGTTGCCTTGGATTAGGATATACAACGTTGTAGACTCATATAATGTTTCCACCGAGAAGTAGGGTCCGACACGCCAGGAATGTTGTAAAATATTACATTCGAGTTGTTACGTTGCCGTTATAGACGCATTAATGTTACCACCGAGACGTAGGGACCGACACGCCTGGAATGTTGTCAAATGTTACATCCGAGATGTTAGGTTGCCTTAGGTTAGGATATATAACGTTACAGACGTATATACTGTTCCCTCCGAGAAGTAGGGTTCGACAGGCCAGGAATGTTGTCAAATATTGCATCCGAGATGTAAGGTTGCCTTAGGTTAGGATATATAACGTTATGGACGTATATACTGTTCCCACCGAGAAGTAGGGTCCGACACGCCAGGAATGTTGTAAAATATTACATCCGAGTTGCTACGTTGCCGTTATAGACGCATTAATGTTACCACCGAGACGTAGGGACCGACACGCCTGGAATGTTGTCAAATGTTACATCCGAGATTTTAGGTTGCCTTAGGTTAGGATATGTGACGTTTTAGACGTATATACTGTTCCCTCCGAGAAGTAGGTTTCGACAGGCCAGGAATGTTGTCAAATATTGCATCCGAGATGTTAGGTTGCCTTAGGTTACGATATATAACGTTATAGACGCATGTAACGTTACCACCGAGACGTAGGGATCGACACGCCTGGAATGTTGTCAAATGTTACATACGAGATGTTAGGTTGCCTTAGGTTAGGATATATGACGTTATAGACGTATATGCTGTTCCCTCCGAGAAGTAGGGTTCGACAGGCCAGGAATGTTGTCAAATATTGCATCCGAGATGTTAGGTTGCCTTAGATTAGGATATACAACGTTATAGACGCATATAATGTTCCCACCGATAAGTAGGGTCCGACACGCCTGGAAGGTTGTAGAATATTACATCCGAAATGTCAGGTTGCCTTAGGTTAGGATATATACCGTTATAGACGTATATACTGTTCCCACCGAGAAGTAGGGTCCGACACGCCAGAAATGTTGTCAAATGTTACATCCGAGTTGTTAGGTTGCCTTAGGTTAGGATATATAACGTTATAGACGCATGTAATGTTACCACCGAGAAGTAGGGACCGACACGCCTGGAATGTTGTCAAATATTGCATCCGAGATGTTAGGTTGCCTTAGATTAGGATATACAACGTTATAGACGCATATAATGTTCCCACCCAGAATTACGGTCCGACACGCCTGGAAGGTTGTAGAATATTACATCCGAGATGTCAGGTTGCCTTAGGTTAGGATATATACCGTTATAGACGTATATACTGTTCCCTCCGAGAAGTAGGGTCCGACACGCCTGGCAGGTTGTAGAATATTACATCCGAGATGTCAGGTTGCCTTAGGTTAGGATATATAACGTTATGGACGTATATACTGTTCCCACCGAGAAGTAGGGTCCGACACGCCAGAAATGTTGTCAAATGTTACATCCGAGTTGTTAGGTTGCCATAGGTTAGGATATATAACGTTATAGACACATGTAACGTTACCACCGAGACGTAGGGATCGACACGCCTGGAATGTTGTCAAATGTTACATCCGAGATGTTAGGTTGCCTTAGGTTAGGATATATGACGTTATAGACGTATATGCTGTTCCCTCCGAGAAGTAGGGGTCGACAGGCCAGGAATGTTGTCAAATATTGCATCCGAGATGTTAGGTTGCCTTAGATTAGGCTATACAACGTTATAGACGCATATAATGTTCCCACCGATAAGTAGGGTCCGACACGCCTGGAAGGTTGTAGAATATTACATCCGAGATGTCAGGTTGCCTTAGGTTAGGATATATACCGTTATAGACGTATATACTGTTCCCACCGAGAAGTAGGGTTCGACAGGCCAGGAATATTGTCAAATATTGCATCCGAGATGTTAGGTTGCCTTAGATTAGGATATATAACGATATAGACGCATGTAATGTTACCACCGAGAAGTAGGGACCGACACGCCTGGAATGTTGTCAAATGTTACATCCGAGATGTTAGGTTGCCTTAGGTTAGGATATATAACGTTATAGACGTATATACTGTTCCCTCCGAGAAGTAGGGTTCGACAGGACAGGAATGTTGTCAAATATTGCATCCGAGATGTTAGGTTGCCTTAGATTAGGATATATACCGTTATAGACGCATGTAATGTTACCACCGAAAAGTATGCACTCACACGCCAGGAATATTGTAAGATATTACGTCTGAGATAATAGGTTGCCTTAGATTAGGATATAGAACGTTATACACTCATATAATGTTCCCACCGAGAAGTAGGGTCCGACACGCCTGGAATGATGTAGAATATTACATCCGACATGTCAGGTTGCCTTAGGTTAGGATATATAACGTTATAGACGTATATACTGTTCCCTCCGAGAAGTAGGGTTCGACAGGCCAGGAATGTAGTCAAATATTGCATCCGAGATGTTAGGTTGCCTTAGATTAGGATATATGCCGTTATAGACGCATGTAATGTTACCTCCGAAAAGTATGCACCGACACGCCAGGAATATTGTAAAATATTACGTCTGACATAATAGGTTGCCTTGGATTAGGATATACAACGTTGTAGACTCATATAATGTTCCCACCGAGAAGTAGGGTCCGACACGCCAGGAATGTTGTAAAATATTACATTCGAGTTGTTACGTTGCCGTTATAGACGCATTAATGTTACCACCGAGACGTAGGGACCGACACGCCTGGAATGTTGTCAAATGTTACATCCGAGATGTTAGGTTGCCTTAGGTTAGGATATATAACGTTACAGACGTATATACTGTTCCCTCCGAGAAGTAGGGTTCGACAGGCCAGGAATGTGGTCAAATATTGCATCCGAGATGTAAGGTTGCCTTAGGTTAGGATATATAACGTTATGGACGTATATACTGTTCCCACCGAGAAGTAGGGTCCGACACGCCAGGAATGTTGTAAAATATTACATCCGAGTTGCTACGTTGCCGTTATAGACGCATTAATGTTACCACCGAGACGTAGGGACCGACACGCCTGGAATGTTGTCAAATGTTACATCCGAGATTTTAGGTTGCCTTAGGTTAGGATATGTGACGTTTTAGACGTATATAGTGTTCCCTCCGAGAAGTAGGTTTCGACAGGCCAGGAATGTTGTCAAATATTGCATCCGAGATGTTAGGTTGCCTTAGGTTAGGATATATAACGTTATAGACGCATGTAACGTTACCACCGAGACGTAGGGATCGACACGCCTGGAATGTTGTCAAATGTTACATCCGAGATGTTAGGTTGCCTTAGGTTAGGATATATGACGTTATAGACGTATATGCTGTTCCCTCCGAGAAGTAGGGGTCGACAGGCCAGGAATGTTGTCAAATATTGCATCCGAGATGTTAGGTTGCCTTAGATTAGGCTATACAACGTTATAGACGCATATAATGTTCCCACCGATAAGTAGGGTCCGACACGCCTGGAAGGTTGTAGAATATTACATCCGAGATGTCAGGTTGCCTTAGGTTAGGATATATACCGTTATAGACGTATATACTGTTCCCACCGAGAAGTAGGGTTCGACAGGCCAGGAATATTGTCAAATATTGCATCCGAGATGTTAGGTTGCCTTAGATTAGGATATATAACGATATAGACGCATGTAATGTTACCACCGAGAAGTAGGGACCGACACGCCTGGAATGTTGTCAAATGTTACATCCGAGATGTTAGGTTGCCTTAGGTTAGGATATATAACGTTATAGACGTATATACTGTTCCCTCCGAGAAGTAGGGTTCGACAGGACAGGAATGTTGTCAAATATTGCATCCGAGATGTTAGGTTGCCTTAGATTAGGATATATACCGTTATAGACGCATGTAATGTTACCACCGAAAAGTATGCACTCACACGCCAGGAATATTGTAAGATATTACGTCTGAGATAATAGGTTGCCTTAGATTAGGATATAGAACGTTATACACTCATATAATGTTCCCACCGAGAAGTAGGGTCCGACACGC
The DNA here is from genome assembly GCA_963969225.1 of Xylocopa violacea. Classification (NCBI taxonomy): domain Eukaryota; kingdom Metazoa; phylum Arthropoda; class Insecta; order Hymenoptera; family Apidae; genus Xylocopa; species Xylocopa violacea. The sequence goes on along the minus strand of CAXAJV010000206.1, from coordinate 236,097 downwards.
CTGGAATGATGTAGAATATTACATCCGACATGTCAGGTTGCCTTAGGTTAGGATATATAACGTTATAGACGTATATACTGTTCCCCCCGAGAAGTAGGGTTCGACAGGCCAGGAATGTAGTCAAATATTGCATCCGAGATGTTAGGTTGCCTTAGATTAGGATATATGCCGTTATAGACGCATGTAATGTTACCTCCGAAAAGTATGCACCGACACGCCAGGAATATTGTAAAATATTACGTCTGACATAATAGGTTGCCTTGGATTAGGATATACAACGTTGTAGACTCATATAATGTTCCCACCGAGAAGTAGGGTCCGACACGCCAGGAATGTTGTAAAATATTACATTCGAGTTGTTACGTTGCCGTTATAGACGCATTAATGTTACCACCGAGACGTAGGGACCGACACGCCTGGAATGTTGTCAAATGTTACATCCGAGATGTTAGGTTGCCTTAGGTTAGGATATATAACGTTACAGACGTATATACTGTTCCCTCCGAGAAGTAGGGTTCGACAGGCCAGGAATGTGGTCAAATATTGCATCCGAGATGTAAGGTTGCCTTAGGTTAGGATATATAACGTTATGGACGTATATACTGTTCCCACCGAGAAGTAGGGTCCGACACGCCAGGAATGTTGTAAAATATTACATCCGAGTTGCTACGTTGCCGTTATAGACGCATTAATGTTACCACCGAGACGTAGGGACCGACACGCCTGGAATGTTGTCAAATGTTACATCCGAGATTTTAGGTTGCCTTAGGTTAGGATATGTGACGTTTTAGACGTATATAGTGTTCCCTCCGAGAAGTAGGTTTCGACAGGCCAGGAATGTTGTCAAATATTGCATCCGAGATGTTAGGTTGCCTTAGGTTAGGATATATAACGTTATAGACGCATGTAACGTTACCACCGAGACGTAGGGATCGACACGCCTGGAATGTTGTCAAATGTTACATCCGAGATGTTAGGTTGCCTTAGGTTAGGATATATGACGTTATAGACGTATATGCTGTTCCCTCCGAGAAGTAGGGGTCGACAGGCCAGGAATGTTGTCAAATATTGCATCCGAGATGTTAGGTTGCCTTAGATTAGGCTATACAACGTTATAGACGCATATAATGTTCCCACCGATAAGTAGGGTCCGACACGCCTGGAAGGTTGTAGAATATTACATCCGAGATGTCAGGTTGCCTTAGGTTAGGATATATACCGTTATAGACGTATATACTGTTCCCACCGAGAAGTAGGGTTCGACAGGCCAGGAATATTGTCAAATATTGCATCCGAGATGTTAGGTTGCCTTAGATTAGGATATATAACGATATAGACGCATGTAATGTTACCACCGAGAAGTAGGGACCGACACGCCTGGAATGTTGTCAAATGTTACATCCGAGATGTTAGGTTGCCTTAGGTTAGGATATATAACGTTATAGACGTATATACTGTTCCCTCCGAGAAGTAGGGTTCGACAGGACAGGAATGTTGTCAAATATTGCATCCGAGATGTTAGGTTGCCTTAGATTAGGATATATACCGTTATAGACGCATGTAATGTTACCACCGAAAAGTATGCACTCACACGCCAGGAATATTGTAAGATATTACGTCTGAGATAATAGGTTGCCTTAGATTAGGATATAGAACGTTATACACTCATATAATGTTCCCACCGAGAAGTAGGGTCCGACACGCCTGGAATGATGTAGAATATTACATCCGACATGTCAGGTTGCCTTAGGTTAGGATATATAACGTTATAGACGTATATACTGTTCCCTCCGAGAAGTAGGGTTCGACAGGCCAGGAATGTAGTCAAATATTGCATCCGAGATGTTAGGTTGCCTTAGATTAGGATATATGCCGTTATAGACGCATGTAATGTTACCTCCGAAAAGTATGCACCGACACGCCAGGAATATTGTAAAATATTACGTCTGACATAATAGGTTGCCTTGGATTAGGATATACAACGTTGTAGACTCATATAATGTTCCCACCGAGAAGTAGGGTCCGACACGCCAGGAATGTTGTAAAATATTACATTCGAGTTGTTACGTTGCCGTTATAGACGCATTAATGTTACCACCGAGACGTAGGGACCGACACGCCTGGAATGTTGTCAAATGTTACATCCGAGATGTTAGGTTGCCTTAGGTTAGGATATATAACGTTATAGACGTATATACTGTTCCTTCCGAGAAGTAGGGTTCGACAGGACAGGAATGTTGTCAAATATTGCATCCGAGATGTTAGGTTGCCTTAGATTAGGATATATACCGTTATAGACGCATGTAATGTTACCACCGAAAAGTATGCACTCACACGCCAGGAATATTGTAAGATATTACGTCTGAGATAATAGGTTGCCTTAGATTAGGATATAGAACGTTATACACTCATATAATGTTCCCACCGAGAAGTAGGGTCCGACACGCCTGGAATGATGTAGAATATTACATCCGACATGTCAGGTTGCCTTAGGTTAGGATATATAACGTTATAGACGTATATACTGTTCCCTCCGAGAAGTAGGGTTCGACAGGCCAGGAATGTAGTCAAATATTGCATCCGAGATGTTAGGTTGCCTTAGATTAGGATATATGCCGTTATAGACGCATGTAATGTTACCTCCGAAAAGTATGCACCGACACGCCAGGAATATTGTAAAATATTACGTCTGACATAATAGGTTGCCTTGGATTAGGATATACAACGTTGTAGACTCATATAATGTTCCCACCGAGAAGTAGGGTCCGACACGCCAGGAATGTTGTAAAATATTACATTCGAGTTGTTACGTTGCCGTTATAGACGCATTAATGTTACCACCGAGACGTAGGGACCGACACGCCTGGAATGTTGTCAAATGATACATCCGAGATGTTAGGTTGCCTTAGGTTAGGATATATAACGTTACAGACGTATATACTGTTCCCTCCGAGAAGTAGGGTTCGACAGGCCAGGAATGTGGTCAAATATTGCATCCGAGATGTAAGGTTGCCTTAGGTTAGGATATATAACGTTATGGACGTATATACTGTTCCCACCGAGAAGTAGGGTCCGACACGCCAGGAATGTTGTAAAATATTACATCCGAGTTGCTACGTTGCCGTTATAGACGCATTAATGTTACCACCGAGACGTAGGGACCGACACGCCTGGAATGTTGTCAAATGTTACATCCGAGATTTTAGGTTGCCTTAGGTTAGGATATGTGACGTTTTAGACGTATATAGTGTTCCCTCCGAGAAGTAGGTTTCGACAGGCCAGGAATGTTGTCAAATATTGCATCCGAGATGTTAGGTTGCCTTAGGTTAGGATATATAACGTTATAGACGCATGTAACGTTACCACCGAGACGTAGGGATCGACACGCCTGGAATGTTGTCAAATGTTACATCCGAGATGTTAGGTTGCCTTAGGTTAGGATATATGACGTTATAGACGTATATGCTGTTCCCTCCGAGAAGTAGGGTTCGACAGGCCAGGAATGTTGTCAAATATTGCATCCGAGATGTTAGGTTGCCTTAGATTAGGATATACAACGTTATAGACGCATATAATGTTCCCACCGATAAGTAGGGTCCGACACGCCTGGAAGGTTGTAGAATATTACATCCGAAATGTCAGGTTGCCTTAGGTTAGGATATATACCGTTATAGACGTATATACTGTTCCCACCGAGAAGTAGGGTCCGACACGCCAGAAATGTTGTCAAATGTTACATCCGAGTTGTTAGGTTGCCTTAGGTTAGGATATATAACGTTATAGACGCATGTAATGTTACCACCGAGAAGTAGGGACCGACACGCCTGGAATGTTGTCAAATATTGCATCCGAGATGTTAGGTTGCCTTAGATTAGGATATACAATGTTATAGACGCATATAATGTTCCCACCCAGAATTAGGGTCCGACACGCCTGGAAGGTTGTAGAATATTACATCCGAGATGTCAGGTTGCCTTAGGTTAGGATATATACCGTTATAGACGTATATACTGTTCCCTCCGAGAAGTAGGGTCCGACACGCCTGGCAGGTTGTAGAATATTACATCCGAGATGTCAGGTTGCCTTAGGTTAGGATATATAGCGTTTTAGACGTATATACTGTTCCCACCGAGAAGTAGGGTCCGACACGCCAGAAATGTTGTCAAATGTTACATCCGAGTTGTTAGGTTGCCTTAGGTTAGGATATATAACGTTATAGACACATGTAACGTTACCACCGAGACGTAGGGACCGACACGCCTGGAATGTTGTCAAATGTTACATCCGAGATGTTAGGTTGCCTTAGGTTAGGATATATGACGTTATAGACGTATATGCTGTTCCCTCCGAGAAGTAGGGGTCGACAGGCCAGGAATGTTGTCAAATATTGCATCCGAGATGTTAGGTTGCCTTAGATTAGGCTATACAACGTTATAGACGCATATAATGTTCCCACCGATAAGTAGGGTCCGACACGCCTGGAAGGTTGTAGAATATTACATCCGAGATGTCAGGTTGCCTTAGGTTAGGATATATAACGTTATAGACGTATATACTGTTCCCTCCGAGAAGTAGGGTTCGACAGGCCAGGAATGTAGTCAAATATTGCATCCGAGATGTTAGGTTGCCTTAGATTAGGATATATGCCGTTATAGACGCATGTAATGTTACCTCCGAAAAGTATGCACCGACACGCCAGGAATATTGTAAAATATTACGTCTGACATAATAGGTTGCCTTGGATTAGGATATACAACGTTGTAGACTCATATAATGTTCCCACCGAGAAGTAGGGTTCGACAGGACAGGAATGTTGTCAAATATTGCATCCGAGATGTTAGGTTGCCTTAGATTAGGATATATACCGTTATAGACGCATGTAATGTTACCACCGAAAAGTATGCACTCACACGCCAGGAATATTGTAAGATATTACGTCTGAGATAATAGGTTGCCTTAGATTAGGATATAGAACGTTATACACTCATATAATGTTCCCACCGAGAAGTAGGGTCCGACACGCCTGGAATGATGTAGAATATTACATCCGACATGTCAGGTTGCCTTAGGTTAGGATATATAACGTTATAGACGTATATACTGTTCCCTCCGAGAAGTAGGGTTCGACAGGCCAGGAATGTAGTCAAATATTGCATCCGAGATGTTAGGTTGCCTTAGATTAGGATATATGCCGTTATAGACGCATGTAATGTTACCTCCGAAAAGTATGCACCGACACGCCAGGAATATTGTAAAATATTACGTCTGACATAATAGGTTGCCTTGGATTAGGATATACAACGTTGTAGACTCATATAATGTTCCCACCGAGAAGTAGGGTCCGACACGCCAGGAATGTTGTAAAATATTACATTCGAGTTGTTACGTTGCCGTTATAGACGCATTAATGTTACCACCGAGACGTAGGGACCGACACGCCTGGAATGTTGTCAAATGTTACATCCGAGATGTTAGGTTGCCTTAGGTTAGGATATATAACGTTACAGACGTATATACTGTTCCCTCCGAGAAGTAGGGTTCGACAGGCCAGGAATGTGGTCAAATATTGCATCCGAGATGTAAGGTTGCCTTAGGTTAGGATATATAACGTTATGGACGTATATACTGTTCCCACCGAGAAGTAGGGTCCGACACGCCAGGAATGTTGTAAAATATTACATCCGAGTTGCTACGTTGCCGTTATAGACGCATTAATGTTACCACCGAGACGTAGGGACCGACACGCCTGGAATGTTGTCAAATGTTACATCCGAGATTTTAGGTTGCCTTAGGTTAGGATATGTGACGTTTTAGACGTATATAGTGTTCCCTCCGAGAAGTAGGTTTCGACAGGCCAGGAATGTTGTCAAATATTGCATCCGAGATGTTAGGTTGCCTTAGGTTAGGATATATAACGTTATAGACGCATGTAACGTTACCACCGAGACGTAGGGATCGACACGCCTGGAATGTTGTCAAATGTTACATCCGAGATGTTAGGTTGCCTTAGGTTAGGATATATGACGTTATAGACGTATATGCTGTTCCCTCCGAGAAGTAGGGTTCGACAGGCCAGGAATGTTGTCAAATATTGCATCCGAGATGTTAGGTTGCCTTAGATTAGGATATACAACGTTATAGACGCATATAATGTTCCCACCCAGAATTAGGGTCCGACACGCCTGGAAGGTTGTAGAATATTACATCCGAGATGTCAGGTTGCCTTAGGTTAGGATATATAACGTTATAGACACATGTAACGTTACCACCGAGACGTAGGGATCGACACGCCTGGAATGTTGTCAAATGTTACATCCGAGATGTTAGGTTGCCTTAGGTTAGGATATATGACGTTATAGACGCATGTAATGTTACCACCGAAAAGTATGCACTCACACGCCAGGAATATTGTAAAATATTACGTCTGAGATAATAGGTTGCCTTAGATTAGGATATAGAACGTTATAGACTCATATAATGTTCCCACCTAGAAGTAGGGTCCGACACGCCTGGAATGATGTAGAATATTACATCCGACATGTCAGGTTGCCTTAGGTTAGGATATATAACGTTATAGACGTATATACTGTTCCCTCCGAGAAGTAGGGTTCGACAGGCCAGGAATGTTGTCAAATATTGCATCCGAGATGTTAGGTTGCCTTAGATTAGGATATATGCCGTTATAGACGCATGTAATGTTACCTCCGAAAAGTATGCACTGACACGCCAGGAATATTGTAAAATATTACGTCTGAGATAATAGGTTGCCTTGGATTAGGATATACAACGCTATAGACTCATATAATGTTCCCACCGAGAAGTAGGGTCCGACACGCCAGGAATGTTGTAAAATATTACATCCGAGTTGTTACGTTGCCGTTATAGACGCATTAATGTTACCACCGAGACGTAGGGACCGACACGCCTGGAATGTTGTCAAATGTTACATCCGAGATGTTAGGTTGCCTTAGATTAGGATATATAACGTTATAGACGCATGTAATGTTACCACCGAGACGTAGGGACCGACATGCCTGGAATGTTGTCGAATGTTACATCCGAGATGTTATGTTGCCTCAGGTTAGGATATATGACGTTATATACGTATATACTGTTCCCACCGAGAAGTAGGGTTCGACAGGCCAGGAATATTGTCAAATATTGCATCCGAGATGTTAGGTTGCCTTAGGTTAGGATATATATCGTTATAAACGTATATACTGTTCCCACCGAGAGATAGGGTTTGACAGTCCAGGAATGTTGTCAAATAGAGCATCCGAGATGTTAGGTTGCCTTAGGTTAGGATATATAACGTTATAGACGCATGTAATGTTACCTCCGAGACATAGGGCCCGTCACGCCTGGAATGTTGTCAAATGTTACATCCGAGATGTTAGGTTGCCTTAGGTTGGGATATATAACGTTACAGACGTATATACTGTTCCCTCCGAGAAGTAGGGTTCGACAGGCCAGGAATGCTGTCAAATATTGCATCCGAGATTTTAGGTTATCTTAGGTTAGGGTATATATCGTTATAGACGCATGTAACGTTACCACTGAGACGTAGGGACCGACACGCCTGGAATGTAGGCAAATGTTGCATCCGAGATGTTAGGTTGCCTTAGGTTAGGATATATGACGTTGTAGACGTATATGCTGTTCCCTCCGAGAAGTAGGGGTCGACAGGCCAGGAATGTTGTCAAATATTGCAGCCGACATGTTAGGTTGCCTTAGATTAGGCTATACAACGTTATAGACGCATATAATGTTCCCACCGATAAGTAGGGTCCGACACGCCTGGAAGGTTGTAGAATATTACATCCGAGATGTCAGGTTGCCTTAGGTTAGGATATATACCGTTATAGACGTATATACTGTTTCCACCGAGAAGTAGGGTCCGACACGCCAGAAATGTTGTCAAATGTTACATCCGAGTTGTTAGGTTGCCTTAGGTTAGGATATATAACGTTATAGACGCATGTAATGTTACCACCGAGAAGTAGGGACCGACACGCCTGGAATGTTGTCAAATATTGCATCCGAGATGTTAGGTTGCCTTAGATTAGGATATACAACGTTATAGACGCATATAATGTTCCCACCCAGAATTAGGGTCCGACACGCCTGGAAGGTTGTAGAATATTACATCCGAGATGTCAGGTTGCCTTAGGTTAGGATATATACCGTTATAGACGTATATACTGTTTCCACCGAGAAGTAGGGTCCGACACGCCAGAAATGTTGTCAAATGTTACATCCGAGTTGTTAGGTTGCCTTAGGTTAGGATATATAACGTTATAGACGCATGTAATGTTACCACCGAGAAGTAGGGACCGACACGCCTGGAATGTTGTCAAATATTGCATCCGAGATGTTAGGTTGCCTTAGATTAGGATATACAACGTTATAGACGCATACAATGTTCCCACCCAGAATTAGGGTCCGACACGCCTGGAAGGTTGTAGAATATTACATCCGAGATGTCAGGTTGCCTTAGGTTAGGATATATACCGTTATAGACGTATATACTGTTCCCTCCGAGAAGTAGGGTCCGACACGCATGGAAGGTTGTAGAATATTACATCCGAGATGTCAGGTTGCCTTAGGTTAGGATAAATAGCGTTATAGACGTATATACTGTTCCCACCGAGAAGTAGGGTCCGACACGCCAGAAATGTTGTCAAATGTTACATCCGAGTTGTTAGGTTGCCTTAGGTTAGGATATATAACGTTATAGACGCATGTAACGTTACCACCGAGACGTAGGGATCGACACGCCTGGAATGTTGTCAAATGTTACATCCGAGATGTTAGGTTGCCTTAGGTTAGGACATATGACGTTATAGACGTATATGCTGTTCCCTCCGAGAAGTAGGGTTCGACAGGCCAGGAATGTTGTCAAATATTGCATCCGAGATGTTAGGTTGCCTTAGATTAGGATATATGCCGTTATAGACGCATGTAATGTTACCTCCGAAAAGTATGCACCGACACGCCAGGAATATTGTAAAATATTACGTCTGACATAATAGGTTGCCTTGGATTAGGATATACAACGCTATAGACTCATATAATGTTCCCACCGAGAAGTAGGGTCCGACACGCCAGGGATGTTGTAAAATATTACATCCGAGTTGTAGCGTTGCCGTTATAGACGCATTAATGTTACCACCGAGACGTAGGGACCGACACGCCTGGAATGTTGTCAAATGTTACATCCGAGATGTTAGGTTGCCTTAGATTAGGATATATACCGTTATAGACGCATGTAATGTTACCACCGAGACGTAGGGACCGACACGCCTGGAATGTTGTCAAATGTTGCATAAGAGATGTTAGGTTGCCTTAGGTTAGGATATATGACGTTATAGACGTATATACTGTTCCCTCCGAGAAGTAGGGTTCGACAGGCCAGGAATGTTGTCAAATATTGCATCCGAGATGTTAGGTTGCCTTAGGTTAGGATATATACCGTTATAGACGTATATACTGTTCCCACCGAGAAGTAGGGTTCGACAGGCCAGGAATATTGTCAAATATTGCATCCGAGATGTTTGGTTGCCTTAGATTAGGATATATAACGTTATAGACGCATGTAATGTTACCACCGAGAAGTAGGGACCGACACGCCTGGAATGTTGTCAAATGTTACATCCGAGATGTTAGGTTGCCTTAGGTTAGGATATATAACGTTATAGACGTATATACTGTTCCCTCCGAGAAGTAGGGTTCGACAGGCCAGGAATATTGTCAAATATTGCATCCGAGATGTTTGGTTGCCTTAGATTAGGATATATAACGTTATAGACGCATGTAATGTTACCACCGAGACGTAGGGACCGACATGCCTGGAATGTTGTCGAATGTTACATCCGAGATGTTATGTTGCCTCAGGTTAGGATATATGACGTTATATACGTATATACTGTTCCCACCGAGAAGTAGGGTTCGACAGGCCAGGAATATTGTCAAATATTGCATCCGAGATGTTAGGTTGCCTTAGGTTAGGATATATATCGTTATAAACGTATATACTGTTCCCACCGAGAGATAGGGTTTGACAGTCCAGGAATGTTGTCAAATAGAGCATCCGAGATGTTAGGTTGCCTTAGGTTAGGATATATAACGTTATAGACGCATGTAATGTTACCTCCGAGACATAGGGCCCGACACGCCTGGAATGTTGTCAAATGTTACATCCGAGATGTTAGGTTGCCTTAGGTTGGGATATATAACGTTACAGACGTATATACTGTTCCCTCCGAGAAGTAGGGTTCGACAGGCCAGGAATGCTGTCAAATATTGCATCCGAGATTTTAGGTTATCTTAGGTTAGGGTATATATCGTTATAGACGCATGTAACGTTACCACTGAGACGTAGGGACCGACACGCCTGGAATGTTGGCAAATGTTGCATCCGAGATGTTAGGTTGCCTTAGGTTAGGATATATGACGTTGTAGACGTATATGCTGTTCCCTCCGAGAAGTAGGGGTCGACAGGCCAGGAATGTTGTCAAATATTGCAGCCGACATGTTAGGTTGCCTTAGATTAGGCTATACAACGTTATAGACGCATATAATGTTCCCACCGATAAGTAGGGTCCGACACGCCTGGAAGGTTGTAGAATATTACATCCGAGATGTCAGGTTGCCTTAGGTTAGGATATATACCGTTATAGACGTATATACTGTTTCCACCGAGAAGTAGGGTCCGACACGCCAGAAATGTTGTCAAATGTTACATCCGAGTTGTTAGGTTGCCTTAGGTTAGGATATATAACGTTATAGACGCATGTAATGTTACCACCGAGAAGTAGGGACCGACACGCCTGGAATGCTGTCAAATATTGCATCCGAGATGTTAGGTTGCCTTAGATTAGGATATACAACGTTATAGACGCATATAATGTTCCCACCCAGAATTAGGGTCCGACACGCCTGGAAGGTTGTAGAATATTACATCCGAGATGTCAGGTTGCCTTAGGTTAGGATATATACCGTTATAGACGTATATACTGTTTCCACCGAGAAGTAGGGTCCGACACGCCAGAAATGTTGTCAAATGTTACATCCGAGTTGTTAGGTTGCCTTAGGTTAGGATATATAACGTTATAGACGCATGTAATGTTACCACCGAGAAGTAGGGACCGACACGCCTGGAATGTTGTCAAATATTGCATCCGAGATGTTAGGTTGCCTTAGATTAGGATATACAACGTTATAGACGCATACAATGTTCCCACCCAGAATTAGGGTCCGACACGCCTGGAAGGTTGTAGAATATTACATCCGAGATGTCAGGTTGCCTTAGGTTAGGATATATACCGTTATAGACGTATATACTGTTCCCTCCGAGAAGTAGGGTCCGACACGCATGGAAGGTTGTAGAATATTACATCCGAGATGTCAGGTTGCCTTAGGTTAGGATAAATAGCGTTATAGACGTATATACTGTTCCCACCGAGAAGTAGGGTCCGACACGCCAGAAATGTTGTCAAATGTTACATCCGAGTTGTTAGGTTGCCTTAGGTTAGGATATATAACGTTATAGACGCATGTAACGTTACCACCGAGACGTAGGGATCGACACGCCTGGAATGTTGTCAAATGTTACATCCGAGATGTTAGGTTGCCTTAGGTTAGGACATATGACGTTATAGACGTATATGCTGTTCCCTCCGAGAAGTAGGGTTCGACAGGCCAGGAATGTTGTCAAATATTGCATCCGAGATGTTAGGTTGCCTTAGATTAGGATATATGCCGTTATAGACGCATGTAATGTTACCTCCGAAAAGTATGCACCGACACGCCAGGAATATTGTAAAATATTACGTCTGACATAATAGGTTGCCTTGGATTAGGATATACAACGCTATAGACTCATATAATGTTCCCACCGAGAAGTAGGGTCCGACACGCCAGGGATGTTGTAAAATATTACATCCGAGTTGTAGCGTTGCCGTTATAGACGCATTAATGTTACCACCGAGACGTAGGGACCGACACGCCTGGAATGTTGTCAAATGTTACATCCGAGATGTTAGGTTGCCTTAGATTAGGATATATACCGTTATAGACGCATGTAATGTTACCACCGAGACGTAGGGACCGACACGCCTGGAATGTTGTCAAATGTTGCATAAGAGATGTTAGGTTGCCTTAGGTTAGGATATATGACGTTATAGACGTATATACTGTTCCCTCCGAGAAGTAGGGTTCGACAGGCCAGGAATGTTGTCAAATATTGCATCCGAGATGTTAGGTTGCCTTAGGTTAGGATATATACCGTTATAGACGTATATACTGTTCCCACCGAGAAGTAGGGTTCGACAGGCCAGGAATATTGTCAAATATTGCATCCGAGATGTTTGGTTGCCTTAGATTAGGATATATAACGTTATAGACGCATGTAATGTTACCACCGAGAAGTAGGGACCGACACGCCTGGAATGTTGTCAAATGTTACATCCGAGATGTTAGGTTGCCTTAGGTTAGGATATATAACGTTATAGACGTATATACTGTTCCCTCCGAGAAGTAGGGTTCGACAGGCCAGGAATGTTGTCAAATATTGCATCCGAGATGTTAGGTTGCCTTAGATTAGGATATACAACGTTATAGACGCATATAATGTTCCCACCGATAAGTAGGGTCCGACACGCCTGGAAGGTTGTAGAATATTACATCCGAGATGTCAGGTTGCCTTAGGTTAGGATATATACCGTTATAGACGTATATACTGTTCCCACCGAGAAGTAGGGTCCGACACGCCAGAAATGTTGTCAAATGTTACATCCGAGTTGTTAGGTTGCCTTAGGTTAGGATATATAACGTTATAGACGCATGTAATGTTACCACCGAGAAGTAGGGACCGACACGCCTGGAATGTTGTCAAATATTGCATCCGAGATGTTAGGTTGCCTTAGATTAGGATATACAACGTTATAGACGCATATAATGTTCCCACCCAGAATTAGGGTCCGACACGCCTGGAAGGTTGTAGAATATTACATCCGAGATGTCAGGTTGCCTTAGGATAGGATATATACCGTTATAGACGTATATACTGTTCCCTCCGAGAAGTAGGGTCCGACACGCCTGGAAGGTTGTAGAATATTACATCCGAGATGTCAGGTTGCCTTAGGTTAGGATATATAGCGTTATAGACGTATATACTGTTCCCACCGAGAAGTAGGGTCCGACACGCCAGAAATGTTGTCAAATGTTACATCCGAGTTGTTAGGTTGCCTTAGGTTAGGATATGTAACGTTATAGACGCATGTAACGTTACCACCGAGACGTAGGGATCGACACGCCTGGAATGTTGTCAAATGTTACATCCGAGATGTTAGGTTGCCTTAGGTTAGGATATATGACGTTATAGACGTATATGCTGTTCCCTCCGAGAAGTAGGGTTCGACAGGCCAGGAATGTTGTCAAATATTGCATCCGAGATGTTAGGTTGCCTTAGATTAGGATATATGCCGTTATAGACGCATGTAATGTTACCTCCGAAAAGTATGCACCGACACGCCAGGAATATTGTAAAATATTACGTCTGAGATAATAGGTTGCCTTGGATTAGGATATGCAACGCTATAGACTCATATAATGTTCCCACCGAGAAGTAGGGTCCGACACGCCAGGAATGTTGTAAAATATTACATCCGAGTTGTTGCGTTGCCGTTATAGACGCATTAATGTTACCACCGAGACGTAGGGACCGACACGCCTGGAATGTTGTCAAATGTTACATCCGAGATGTTAGGTTGCCTTAGATTAGGATATATACCGTTATAGACGCATGTAATGTTACCACCGAGACGTAGGGACCGACACGCCTGGAATGTTGTCAAATGTTGCATAAGAGATGTTAGGTTGCCTTAGGTTAGGATATATGACGTTATAGACGTATATACTGTTCCCTCCGAGAAGTAGGGTTCGACAGGCCAGGAATGTTGTCAAATATTGCATCCGAGATGTTAGGTTGCCTTAGGTTAGGATATATACCGTTATAGACGTATATACTGTTCCCACCGAGAAGTAGGGTTCGACAGGCCAGGAATATTGTCAAATATTGCATCCGAGATGTTTGGTTGCCTTAGATTAGGATATATAACGTTATAGACGCATGTAATGTTACCACCGAGAAGTAGGGACCGACACGCCTGGAATGTTGTCAAATGTTACATCCGAGATGTTAGGTTGCCTTAGGTTAGGATATATAACGTTATAGACGTATATACTGTTCCCTCCGAGAAGTAGGGTTCGACAGGCCAGGAATGTTGTCAAATATTGCATCCGAGATGTTAGGTTGCCTTAGATTAGGATATATGCCGTTATAGACGCATGTAATGTTACCTCCGAAAAGTATGCACCGACACGCCAGGAATATTGCAAAATATTACGTCTGAGATAATAGGTTGCCTTGGATTAGGATATACAACGCTATAGACTCATATAATGTTCCCACCGAGAAGTAGGGTCCGACACGCCAGGAATGTTGTAAAATATTACATCCGAGTTGTTGCGTTGCCGTTATAGACGCATTAATGTTATCACCGAGACGTAGGGACCGACACGCCTGGAATGTTGTCAAATGTTACATCCGAGATGTTAGGTTGCCTTAGATTAGGATATATACCGTTATAGACGCATGTAATGTTACCACCGAGACGTAGGGACCGACACGCCTGGAATGTTGTCAAATGTTGCATAAGAGATGTTAGGTTGCCTTAGGTTAGGATATATGACGTCATAGACGTATATACTGTTCCCTCCGAGAAGTAGGGTTCGACAGGCCAGGAATGTTGTCAAATATTGCATCCGAGATGTTAGGTTGCCTTAGGTTAGGATATATACCGTTATAGACGTATATACTGTTCCCACCGAGAAGTAGGGTTCGACAGGCCAGGAATGTTGTCAAATATTGCATCCGAGATGTTAGGTTGCCTTAGATTAGGATATACAACGTTATAGACGCATATAATGTTCCCACCGATAAGTAGGGTCCGACACGCCTGGAAGGTTGTAGAATATTACATCCGAGATGTCAGGTTGCCTTAGGTTAGGATATATACCGTTATAGACGTATATACTGTTCCCACCGAGAAGTAGGGTCCGACACGCCAGAAATGTTGTCA
Source organism: Xylocopa violacea (assembly GCA_963969225.1). Lineage (NCBI taxonomy): Eukaryota > Metazoa > Arthropoda > Insecta > Hymenoptera > Apidae > Xylocopa > Xylocopa violacea. Next base: position 220,954 of record CAXAJV010000206.1, on the reverse strand, counting down.
AATGTTACATCCGAGTTGTTAGGTTGCCTTAGGTTAGGATATATAACGTTATAGACGCATGTAATGTTACCACCGAGAAGTAGGGACCGACACGCCTGGAATGTTGTCAAATATTGCATCCGAGATGTTAGGTTGCCTTAGATTAGGATATACAACGTTATAGACGCATATAATGTTCCCACCCAGAATTAGGGTCCGACACGCCTGGAAGGTTGTAGAATATTACATCCGAGATGTCAGGTTGCCTTAGGTTAGGATATATACCGTTATAGACGTATATACTGTTCCCTCCGAGAAGTAGGGTCCGACACGCCTGGAAGGTTGTAGAATATTACATCCGAGATGTCAGGTTGCCTTAGGTTAGGATATATAGCGTTATAGACGTATATACTGTTCCCACCGAGAAGTAGGGTCCGACACGCCAGAAATGTTGTCAAATGTTACATCCGAGTTGTTAGGTTGCCTTAGGTTAGGATATATAACGTTATAGACGCATGTAACGTTACCACCGAGACGTAGGGATCGACACGCCTGGAATGTTGTCAAATGTTACATCCGAGATGTTAGGTTGCCTTAGGTTAGGATATATGACGTTATAGACGTATATGCTGTTCCCTCCGAGAATTAGGGTTCGACAGGCCAGGAATGTTGTCAAATATTGCATCCGAGATGTTAGGTTGCCTTAGATTAGGATATATGCTGTTATAGACGCATGTAATGTTACCTCCGAAAAGTATGCACCGACACGCCAGGAATATTGTAAAATATTACGTCTGAGATAATAGGTTGCCTTGGATTAGGATATACAACGCTATAGACTCATATAATGTTCCCACCGAGAAGTAGGGTCCGACACGCCAGGAATGTTGTAAAATATTACATCCGAGTTGTTGCGTTGCCGTTATAGACGCATTAATGTTACCACCGAGACGTAGGGACCGACATGCCTGGAATGTTGTCAAATGTTACATCCGAGATGTTAGGTTGCCTTAGATTAGGATATATACCGTTATAGACGCATGTAATGTTACCACCGAGACGTAGGGACCGACACGCCTGGAATGTTGTCATATGTTGCATAAGAGATGTTAGGTTGCCTTAGGTTAGGATATATGACGTTATAGACGTATATACTGTTCCCTCCGAGAAGTAGGGTTCGACAGGCCAGGAATGTTGTCAAATATTGCATCCGAGATGTTAGGTTGCCTTAGGTTAGGATATATACCGTTATAGACGTATATACTGTTCCCACCGAGAAGTAGGGTTCGACAGGCCAGGAATATTGTCAAATATTGCATCCGAGATGTTTGGTTGCCTTAGATTAGGATATATAACGTTATAGACGCATGTAATGTTACCACCGAGAAGTAGGGACCGACACGCCTGGAATGTTGTCAAATGTTACATCCGAGATGTTAGGTTGCCTTAGGTTAGGATATATAACGTTATAGACGTATATACTGTTCCCTCCGAGAAGTAGGGTTCGACAGGCCAGGAATGTTGTCAAATATTGCATCCGAGATGTTAGGTTGCCTTAGATTAGGATATATACCGTTATAGACGCATGTAATGTTACCACCGAAAAGTATGCACTCACACGCCAGGAATATTGTAAAATATTACGTCTGAGATAATAGGTTGCCTTAGATTAGGATATAGAACGTTATAGACTCATATAATGTTCCCACCGAGAAGTAGGGTCCGACACGCCTGGAATGATGTAGAATATTACATCCGACATGTCAGGTTGCCTTAGGTTAGGATATATAACGTTATAGACGTATATGCTGTTCCCTCCGAGAAGTAGGGTTCGACAGGCCAGGAATGTTGTCAAATATTGCATCCGAGATGTTAGGTTGCCTTAGATTAGGATATACAACGTTATAGACGCATATAATGTTCCCACCCAGAATTAGGGTCCGACACGCCTGGAAGGTTGTAGAATATTACATCCGAGATGTCAGGTTGCCTTAGGTTAGGATATATACCGTTATAGACGTATATACTGGTCCCTCCGAGAAGTAGGGTCCGACACGCCTGGAAGGTTGTAGAATATTACATCCGAGATGTCAGGTTGCCTTAGGTTAGGATATATAGCGTTATAGACGTATATACTGTTCCCACCGAGAAGTAGGGTCCGACACGCCAGAAATGTTGTCAAATGTTACATCCGAGTTGTTAGGTTGCCTTAGGTTAGGATATATAACGTTATAGACGCATGTAACGTTACCACCGAGACGTAGGGATCGACACTCCTGGAATGTTGTCAAATGTTACATCCGAGATGTTAGGTTGCCTTAGGTTAGGATATATAACGTTATAGACGTATATGCTGTTCCCTCCGAGAAGTAGGGTTCGACAGGCCAGGAATGTTGTCAAATATTGCATCCGAGATGTTAGGTTGCCTTAGGTTAGGATATATACCGTTATAGACGTATATACTGTTCCCACCGAGAAGTAGGGTTCGACAGGCCAGGAATATTGTCAAATATTGCATCCGAGATGTTTGGTTGCCTTAGATTAGGATATATAACGTTATAGACGCATGTAATGTTACCACCGAGACGTAGGGACCGACACGCCTGGAATGTTGTCAAATGTTACATCCGAGATGTTAGGTTGCCTTAGATTAGGATATATAACGTTATAGACGCATGTAATGTTACCACCGAGACGTAGGGACAGACATGCCTGGAATGTTGTCTAATGTTACATCCGAGATGTTATGTTGCCTCAGGTTAGGATATATGACGTTATAGACGTATATACTGTTCCCTCCGAGAAGTAGGGTTCGACAGGCCAGGAATATTGTCAAATATTGCATCCGAGATGTTAGGTTGCCTTAGATTAGGATATATAACGTTATAGACGCATGTAATGTTACCACCGAGACGTAGGGACCGACACGCCTGGAATGTTGTCAAATGTTACATCCGAGATGTTAGGTTGCCTTAGGTTAGGATATATAACGTTACAGACGTATATACTGTTCCCTCCGAGAAGTAGGGTTCGACAGGCCAGGAATGCTGTCAAATATTGCATCCGAGATTTTAGGTTGTCTTAGGTTAGGGTATATATCGTTATAGACGCATGTAACGTTACCACTGAGACGTAGGGACCGACACGCCTGGAATGTTGGCAAATGTTACATCCGAGATGTTAGGTTGCCTTAGGTTAGGATATATGACGTTATAGACGTATATGCTGTTCCCTCCGAGAAGTAGGGGTCGACAGGCCAGGAATGTTGTCAAATATTGCATCCGAGATGTTAGGTTGCCTTAGATTAGGCTATACAACGTTATAGACGCATATAATGTTCCCACCGATAAGTAGGGTCCGACACGCCTGGAAGGTTGTAGAATATTACATCCGAGATGTCAGGTTGCCTTAGGTTAGGATATATACCGTTATAGACGTATATACTGTTCCCACCGAGAAGTAGGTTTCGACAGGCCAGGAATATTGTCAAATATTGCATCCGAGATGTTTGGTTGCCTTAGATTAGGATATATAACGTTATAGACGTATATACTGTTCCCACCGAGAAGTAGGGTCCGACACGCCAGAAATGTTGTCAAATGTTACATCCGAGTTGTTAGGTTGCCTTAGGTTAGGATATATAACGTTATAGACGCATGTAACGTTACCACCGAGACGTAGGGATCGACACTCCTGGAATGTTGTCAAATGTTACATCCGAGATGTTAGGTTGCCTTAGGTTAGGATATATAACGTTATAGACGTATATGCTGTTCCCTCCGAGAAGTAGGGTTCGACAGGCCAGGAATGTTGTCAAATATTGCATCCGAGATGTTAGGTTGCCTTAGATTAGGATATATACCGTTATAGACGTATATACTGTTCCCACCGAGAAGTAGGGTTCGACAGGCCAGGAATATTGTCAAATATTGCATCCGAGATGTTTGGTTGCCTTAGATTAGGATATATAACGTTATAGACGCATGTAATGTTACCACCGAGACGTAGGGACCGACACGCCTGGAATGTTGTCAAATGTTACATCCGAGATGTTAGGTTGCCTTAGATTAGGATATATAACGTTATAGACGCATGTAATGTTACCACCGAGACGTAGGGACAGACATGCCTGGAATGTTGTCTAATGTTACATCCGAGATGTTATGTTGCCTCAGGTTAGGATATATGACGTTATAGACGTATATACTGTTCCCTCCGAGAAGTAGGGTTCGACAGGCCAGGAATATTGTCAAATATTGCATCCGAGATGTTAGGTTGCCTTAGATTAGGATATATAACGTTATAGACGCATGTAATGTTACCACCGAGACGTAGGGACCGACACGCCTGGAATGTTGTCAAATGTTACATCCGAGATGTTAGGTTGCCTTAGGTTAGGATATATAACGTTACAGACGTATATACTGTTCCCTCCGAGAAGTAGGGTTCGACAGGCCAGGAATGCTGTCAAATATTGCATCCGAGATTTTAGGTTGTCTTAGGTTAGGGTATATATCGTTATAGACGCATGTAACGTTACCACTGAGACGTAGGGACCGACACGCCTGGAATGTTGGCAAATGTTACATCCGAGATGTTAGGTTGCCTTAGGTTAGGATATATGACGTTATAGACGTATATGCTGTTCCCTCCGAGAAGTAGGGGTCGACAGGCCAGGAATGTTGTCAAATATTGCATCCGAGATGTTAGGTTGCCTTAGATTAGGCTATACAACGTTATAGACGCATATAATGTTCCCACCGATAAGTAGGGTCCGACACGCCTGGAAGGTTGTAGAATATTACATCCGAGATGTCAGGTTGCCTTAGGTTAGGATATATACCGTTATAGACGTATATACTGTTCCCACCGAGAAGTAGGTTTCGACAGGCCAGGAATATTGTCAAATATTGCATCCGAGATGTTTGGTTGCCTTAGATTAGGATATATAACGTTATAGACGCATGTAATGTTCCCACCGATAAGTAGGGTCCGACACGCCTGGAAGGTTGTAGAATATTACATCCGAGATGTCAGGTTGCCTTAGGTTAGGATATATACCGTTATAGACGTATATACTGTTCCCACCGAGAAGTAGGTTTCGACAGGCCAGGAATATTGTCAAATATTGCATCCGAGATGTTTGGTTGCCTTAGATTAGGATATATAACGTTATAGACGCATGTAATGTTACCACCGAGAAGTAGGGACCGACACGCCTGGAATGTTGTCAAATGTTACATCCGAGATGTTAGGTTGCCTTAGGTTAGGATATATAACGTTATAGACGTATATACTGTTCCCTCCGAGAAGTAGGGTTCGACAGGCCAGGAATGTTGTCAAATATTGCATCCGAGATGTTAGGTTGCCTTAGATTAGGATATATACAGTTATAGACGCATGTAATGTTACCACCGAAAAGTATGCACTCACACGCCAGGAATATTGTAAAATATTACGTCTGAGATAATATGTTGCCTTAGATTAGGATATAGAACGTTATAGACTCATATAATGTTCCCACCGAGAAGTAGGGTCCGACACGCCTGGAATGATGTAGAATATTACATCCGACATGTCAGGTTGCCTTAGGTTAGGATATATAACGTTATAGACGTATATACTGTTCCCTCCGAGAAGTAGGGTTCGACAGGCCAGGAATGTTGTCATATGTTGCATAAGAGATGTTAGGTTGCCTTAGGTTAGGATATATGACGTTATAGACGTATATACTGTTCCCTCCGAGAAGTAGGGTTCGACAGGCCAGGAATGTTGTCAAATATTGCATCCGAGATGTTAGGTTGCCTTAGGTTAGGATATATACCGTTATAGACGTATATACTGTTCCCACCGAGAAGTAGGGTTCGACAGGCCAGGAATATTGTCAAATATTGCATCCGAGATGTTTGGTTGCCTTAGATTAGGATATATAACGTTATAGACGCATGTAATGTTACCACCGAGAAGTAGGGACCGACACGCCTGGAATGTTGTCAAATGTTACATCCGAGATGTTAGGTTGCCTTAGGTTAGGATATATAACGTTATAGACGTATATACTGTTCCCTCCGAGAAGTAGGGTTCGACAGGCCAGGAATGTTGTCAAATATTGCATCCGAGATGTTAGGTTGCCTTAGATTAGGATATATACCGTTATAGACGCATGTAATGTTACCACCGAAAAGTATGCACTCACACGCCAGGAATATTGTAAAATATTACGTCTGAGATAATAGGTTGCCTTAGCTTAGGATATAGAACGTTATAGACTCATATAATGTTCCCACCGAGAAGTAGGGTCCGACACGCCTGGAATGATGTAGAATATTACATCCGACATGTCAGGTTGCCTTAGGTTAGGATATATAACGTTATAGACGTATATGCTGTTCCCTCCGAGAAGTAGGGTTCGACAGGCCAGGAATGTTGTCAAATATTGCATCCGAGATGTTAGGTTGCCTTAGATTAGGATATACAACGTTATAGACGCATATAATGTTCCCACCGATAAGTAGGGTCCGACACGCCTGGAAGGTTGTAGAATATTACATCCGAAATGTCAGGTTGCCTTAGGTTAGGATATATACCGTTATAGACGTATATACTGTTCCCACCGAGAAGTAGGGTCCGACACGCCAGATATGTTGTCAAATGTTACATCCGAGTTGTTAGGTTGCCTTAGGTTAGGATATATAACGTTATAGACGCATGTAATGTTACCACCGAGAAGTAGGGACCGACACGCCTGGAATGTTGTCAAATATTGCATCCGAGATGTTAGGTTGCCTTAGATTAGGATATACAACGTTATAGACGCATATAATGTTCCCACCCAGAATTAGGGTCCGACACGCCTGGAAGGTTGTAGAATATTACATCCGAGATGTCAGGTTGCCTTAGGTTAGGATATATACCGTTATAGACGTATATACTGGTCCCTCCGAGAAGTAGGGTCCGACACGCCTGGAAGGTTGTAGAATATTACATCCGAGATGTCAGGTTGCCTTAGGTTAGGATATATAGCGTTATAGACGTATATACTGTTCCCACCGAGAAGTAGGGTCCGACACGCCAGAAATGTTGTCAAATGTTACATCCGAGTTGTTAGGTTGCCTTAGGTTAGGATATATAACGTTATAGACGCATGTAACGTTACCACCGAGACGTAGGGATCGACACTCCTGGAATGTTGTCAAATGTTACATCCGAGATGTTAGGTTGCCTTAGGTTAGGATATATAACGTTATAGACGTATATGCTGTTCCCTCCGAGAAGTAGGGTTCGACAGGCCAGGAATGTTGTCAAATATTGCATCCGAGATGTTAGGTTGCCGTCTGAGATAATAGGTTGCCTTGGATTAGGATATGCAACGCTATAGACTCATATAATGGTCCCACCGAGAAGTAGGGTCCGACACGCCAGGAATGTTGTAAAATATTACATCCGAGTTGTTACGTTGCCGTTATAGACGCATTAATGTTACCACCGAGACGTAGGGACCGACACGCCTGGAATGTTGTCAAATGTTACATCCGAGATGTTAGGTTGCCTTAGATTAGGATATATAACGTTATAGACGCATGTAATGTTACCACCGAGACGTAGGGACAGACATGCCTGGAATGTTGTCTAATGTTACATCCGAGATGTTATGTTGCCTCAGGTTAGGATATATGACGTTATAGACGTATATACTGTTCCCTCCGAGAAGTAGGGTTCGACAGGCCAGGAATATTGTCAAATATTGCATCCGAGATGTTAGGTTGCCTTAGATTAGGATATATAACGTTATAGACGCATGTAATGTTACCACCGAGACGTAGGGACCGACACGCCTGGAATGTTGTCAAATGTTACATCCGAGATGTTAGGTTGCCTTAGGTTAGGATATATAACGTTACAGACGTATATACTGTTCCCTCCGAGAAGTAGGGTTCGACAGGCCAGGAATGCTGTCAAATATTGCATCCGAGATTTTAGGTTGTCTTAGGTTAGGGTATATATCGTTATAGACGCATGTAACGTTACCACTGAGACGTAGGGACCGACACGCCTGGAATGTTGGCAAATGTTACATCCGAGATGTTAGGTTGCCTTAGGTTAGGATATATGACGTTATAGACGTATATGCTGTTCCCTCCGAGAAGTAGGGGTCGACAGGCCAGGAATGTTGTCAAATATTGCATCCGAGATGTTAGGTTGCCTTAGATTAGGCTATACAACGTTATAGACGCATATAATGTTCCCACCGATAAGTAGGGTCCGACACGCCTGGAAGGTTGTAGAATATTACATCCGAGATGTCAGGTTGCCTTAGGTTAGGATATATACCGTTATAGACGTATATACTGTTCCCACCGAGAAGTAGGTTTCGACAGGCCAGGAATATTGTCAAATATTGCATCCGAGATGTTTGGTTGCCTTAGATTAGGATATATAACGTTATAGACGCATGTAATGTTACCACCGAGAAGTAGGGACCGACACGCCTGGAATGTTGTCAAATGTTACATCCGAGATGTTAGGTTGCCTTAGGTTAGGATATATAACGTTATAGACGTATATACTGTTCCCTCCGAGAAGTAGGGTTCGACAGGCCAGGAATGTTGTCAAATATTGCATCCGAGATGTTAGGTTGCCTTAGATTAGGATATATACCGTTATAGACGCATGTAATGTTACCACCGAAAAGTATGCACTCACACGCCAGGAATATTGTAAAATATTACGTCTGAGATAATAGGTTGCCTTAGATTAGGATATACAACGTTATAGACTCATATAATGTTCCCACCGAGATTTAGGGTCCGACACGCCTGGAATGATGTAAAATATTACATCCGAGTTGTTACGTTGCCGTTATAGACGCATTAATGTTACCACCGAGACGTAGGGACCGACACGCCTGGAATGTTGTCAAATGTTACATCCGAGATGTTAGGTTGCCTTAGATTAGGATATATAACGTTATAGCCGCATGTAATGTTACCACCGAGACGTAGGGACCGACATGACTGGAATGTTGTCGAATGTTACATCCGAGATGTTATGTTGCCTCAGGTTAGGATATATGACGTTATAGACGTATATACTGTTCCCTCCGAGAAGTAGGGTTCGACAGGCCAGGAATATTGTCAAATATTGCATCCGAGATGTTAGGTTGCCTTAGATTAGGATATATAACGTTATAGACGCATGTAATGTTACCACCGAGACGTAGGGACCGACACGCCTGGAATGTTTTCAAATGTTACATCCGAGATGTTAGGTTGCCTTAGGTTAGGATATATGACGTTATAGACGTATATGCTGTTCCCTCCGAGATGTAGGGTTCGACAGGCCAGGAATGTTGTCAAATATTGCATCCGAGATGTTAGGTTGCCTTAGGTTAGCATATATAACGTTATAGACGTATATGCTGTTCCCTCCGAGAAGTAGGGTTCGACAGGCCAGGAATGTTGTCAAATATTGCTTCCGAGATGTTAGGTTGCCTTAGATTAGGATATATGCCGTTATAGACGCATATAATGTTACCTCCGAAAAGTACGCACCGACACGCCAGGAATATTGTAAAATATTACGTCTGACATAATAGGTTGCCTTGGATTAGGATATACAACGCTATAGACTCATATAATGTTCCCACCGAGAAGTAGGGTCCGACACGCCAGGAATGTTGTAAAATATTACATCCGAGTTGTTACGTTGCCGTTATAGACGCATTAATGTTACCACCGAGACGTAGGGACCGACACGCCTGGAATGTTGTCAAATGTTACATCCGAGATGTTAGGTTGCCTTAGATTAGGATATATAACGTTATAGACGCATGTAATGTTACCATCGAGACGTAGGGACCGACATGCCTGGAATGTTGTCGAATGTTACATCCGAGATGTTATGTTGCCTCAGGTTAGGATATATGATGTTATAGACGTATATACTGTTCCCTCCGAGAAGTAGGGTTCGACAGGCCAGGAATATTGTCAAATATTGCATCCGAGATGTTAGGTTGCCTTAGGTTAGGATATATAACGTTATAGACGTATATACTGTTCCCTCCGAGAAGTAGGGTTCGACAGGCCAGGAATGTTGTCAAATATTGCATCCGAGATGTTAGGTTGCCTTAGATTAGGATATATACCGTTATAGACGCATGTAATGTTACCACCGAAAAGTATGCACTCACACGCCAGGAATATTGTAAAATATTACGTCTGAGATAATATGTTGCCTTAGATTAGGATATAGAACGTTATAGACTCATATAATGTTCCCACCGAGAAGTAGGGTCCGACACGCCTGGAATGATGTAGAATATTACATCCGACATGTCAGGTTGCCTTAGGTTAGGATATATAACGTTATAGACGTATATACTGTTCCCTCCGAGAAGTAGGGTTCGACAGGCCAGGAATGTTGTCATATGTTGCATAAGAGATGTTAGGTTGCCTTAGGTTAGGATATATGACGTTATAGACGTATATACTGTTCCCTCCGAGAAGTAGGGTTCGACAGGCCAGGAATGTTGTCAAATATTGCATCCGAGATGTTAGGTTGCCTTAGGTTAGGATATATACCGTTATAGACGTATATACTGTTCCCACCGAGAAGTAGGGTTCGACAGGCCAGGAATATTGTCAAATATTGCATCCGAGATGTTTGGTTGCCTTAGATTAGGATATATAACGTTATAGACGCATGTAATGTTACCACCGAGAAGTAGGGACCGACACGCCTGGAATGTTGTCAAATGTTACATCCGAGATGTTAGGTTGCCTTAGGTTAGGATATATAACGTTATAGACGTATATACTGTTCCCTCCGAGAAGTAGGGTTCGACAGGCCAGGAATGTTGTCAAATATTGCATCCGAGATGTTAGGTTGCCTTAGATTAGGATATATACCGTTATAGACGCATGTAATGTTACCACCGAAAAGTATGCACTCACACGCCAGGAATATTGTAAAATATTACGTCTGAGATAATAGGTTGCCTTAGCTTAGGATATAGAACGTTATAGACTCATATAATGTTCCCACCGAGAAGTAGGGTCCGACACGCCTGGAATGATGTAGAATATTACATCCGACATGTCAGGTTGCCTTAGGTTAGGATATATAACGTTATAGACGTATATGCTGTTCCCTCCGAGAAGTAGGGTTCGACAGGCCAGGAATGTTGTCAAATATTGCATCCGAGATGTTAGGTTGCCTTAGATTAGGATATACAACGTTATAGACGCATATAATGTTCCCACCGATAAGTAGGGTCCGACACGCCTGGAAGGTTGTAGAATATTACACCCGAAATGTCAGGTTGCCTTAGGTTAGGATATATACCGTTATAGACGTATATACTGTTCCCACCGAGAAGTAGGGTCCGACACGCCAGATATGTTGTCAAATGTTACATCCGAGTTGTTAGGTTGCCTTAGGTTAGGATATATAACGTTATAGACGCATGTAATGTTACCACCGAGAAGTAGGGACCGACACGCCTGGAATGTTGTCAAATATTGCATCCGAGATGTTAGGTTGCCTTAGATTAGGATATACAACGTTATAGACGCATATAATGTTCCCACCCAGAATTAGGGTCCGACACGCCTGGAAGGTTGTAGAATATTACATCCGAGATGTCAGGTTGCCTTAGGTTAGGATATATACCGTTATAGACGTATATACTGGTCCCTCCGAGAAGTAGGGTCCGACACGCCTGGAAGGTTGTAGAATATTACATCCGAGATGTCAGGTTGCCTTAGGTTAGGATATATAGCGTTATAGACGTATATACTGTTCCCACCGAGAAGTAGGGTCCGACACGCCAGAAATGTTGTCAAATGTTACATCCGAGTTGTTAGGTTGCCTTAGGTTAGGATATATAACGTTATAGACGCATGTAACGTTACCACCGAGACGTAGGGATCGACACTCCTGGAATGTTGTCAAATGTTACATCCGAGATGTTAGGTTGCCTTAGGTTAGGATATATAACGTTATAGACGTATATGCTGTTCCCTCCGAGAAGTAGGGTTCGACAGGCCAGGAATGTTGTCAAATATTGCATCCGAGATGTTAGGTTGCCGTCTGAGATAATAGGTTGCCTTGGATTAGGATATGCAACGCTATAGACTCATATAATGGTCCCACCGAGAAGTAGGGTCCGACACGCCAGGAATGTTGTAAAATATTACATCCGAGTTGTTACGTTGCCGTTATAGACGCATTAATGTTACCACCGAGACGTAGGGACCGACACGCCTGGAATGTTGTCAAATGTTACATCCGAGATGTTAGGTTGCCTTAGATTAGGATATATAACGTTATAGACGCATGTAATGTTACCACCGAGACGTAGGGACAGACATGCCTGGAATGTTGTCTAATGTTACATCCGAGATGTTATGTTGCCTCAGGTTAGGATATATGACGTTATAGACGTATATACTGTTCCCTCCGAGAAGTAGGGTTCGACAGGCCAGGAATATTGTCAAATATTGCATCCGAGATGTTAGGTTGCCTTAGATTAGGATATATAACGTTATAGACGCATGTAATGTTACCACCGAGACGTAGGGACCGACACGCCTGGAATGTTGTCAAATGTTACATCCGAGGTGTTAGGTTGCCTTAGGTTAGGATATATAACGTTACAGACGTATATACTGTTCCCTCCGAGAAGTAGGGTTCGACAGGCCAGGAATGCTGTCAAATATTGCATCCGAGATTTTAGGTTGTCTTAGGTTAGGGTATATATCGTTATAGACGCATGTAACGTTACCACTGAGACGTAGGGACCGACACGCCTGGAATGTTGGCAAATGTTACATCCGAGATGTTAGGTTGCCTTAGGTTAGGATATATGACGTTATAGACGTATATGCTGTTCCCTCCGAGAAGTAGGGGTCGACAGGCCAGGAATGTTGTCAAATATTGCATCCGAGATGTTAGGTTGCCTTAGATTAGGCTATACAACGTTATAGACGCATATAATGTTCCCACCGATAAGTAGGGTCCGACACGCCTGGAAGGTTGTAGAATATTACATCCGAGATGTCAGGTTGCCTTAGGTTAGGATATATACCGTTATAGACGTATATACTGTTCCCACCGAGAAGTAGGTTTCGACAGGCCAGGAATATTGTCAAATATTGCATCCGAGATGTTTGGTTGCCTTAGATTAGGATATATAACGTTATAGACGCATGTAATGTTACCACCGAGAAGTAGGGACCGACACGCCTGGAATGTTGTCAAATGTTACATCCGAGATGTTAGGTTGCCTTAGGTTAGGATATATAACGTTATAGACGTATATACTGTTCCCTCCGAGAAGTAGGGTTCGACAGGCCAGGAATGTTGTCAAATATTGCATCCGAGATGTTAGGTTGCCTTAGATTAGGATATATACCGTTATAGACGCATGTAATGTTACCACCGAAAAGTATGCACTCACACGCCAGGAATATTGTAAAATATTACGTCTGAGATAATATGTTGCCTTAGATTAGGATATAGAACGTTATAGACTCATATAATGTTCCCACCGAGAAGTAGGGTCCGACACGCCTGGAATGATGTAGAATATTACATCCGACATGTCAGGTTGCCTTAGGTTAGGATATATAACGTTATAGACGTATATACTGTTCCCTCCGAGAAGTAGGGTTCGACAGGCCAGGAATGTTGTCAAATATTGCATCCGAGATGTAAGGTTGCCTTAGGTTAGGATATATAACGTTATGGACGTATATACTGTTCCCACCGAGAAGTAGGGTCCGACACGCCAGGAATGTTGTAAAATATTACATCCGAGTTGCTACGTTGCCGTTATAGACGCATTAATGTTACCACCGAGACGTTGGGACCGACACGCCTGGAATGTTGTCAAATGTTACATCCGAGATGTCAGGTTGCCTTAGGTTAGGATATATGACGTTATAGACGTATATACTGTTCCCTCCGAGAAGTAGGGTTCGACACGCCAGGAATATTGTCAAATATTGCATCCGAGATGTTAGGTTGCCTTAGGTTAGGATATATATCGTTATAAACGTATATACTGCTCCCACCGAGAGGTAGGGTTCGACAGGCCAGGAATGTTGTCAAATATTGCATCCGAGATGTTAGGTTGCCTTAGGTTAGGATATATAACGTTATAGACGCATGTAATGTTACCACCGAGACGTAGGGACCGACACGCCTGGAATGTTGTCAAATGTTACATCCGAGATGTTAGGTTGCCTTAGGTTAGGATATATGACGTTATAGACGTATATACTGTTACCTCCGAGACGTAGGGTTCGACAGGCCAGGAATGTTGTCAAATATTGCATCCGAGATGTTAGGTTGCCTTAGATTAGGATATATACCGTTATAGACGCATTTCATGTTACCACCGAAAAGTATGCACTCACACGCCAGGAATATTGTAAAATATTACGTCTGAGATAATAGGTTGCCTTAGATTAGGATATACAACGTTATAGACTCATATAATGTTCCCACCGAGATTTAGGGTCCGACACGCCTGGAATGATGTAAAATATTACATCCGAGTTGTTACGTTGCCGTTATAGACGCATTCATGTTACCATCGAGACGTAGGGACCGACACGCCTGGAATGTTGTCAAATGTTACATCCGAGATGTTAGGTTGCCTTAGGTTACGATATATATCGTTATAGACGTATATACTGTTCCCACCGAGAGATAGGGTTTGACAGTCCAGGAATGTTGTCAAATAGTGCATCCGAGACGTTAGGTTGCCTTAGGTTAGGATATATGACGTTATAGACGTATATGCTGTTCCCTCCGAGAAGTAGGGGTCGACAGGGCAGGAATGTTGTCAAATATGGCATCCGAGATGTTAGGTTGCCTTAGATTAGGCTATACAACGTTATAGACGCATATAATGTTCCCACCGATAAGTAGGGTCCGACACGCCTGGAAGGTTGTAGAATATTACATCCGAGATGTCAGGTTGCCTTAGGTTAGGATATATAGCGTTATAGACGTATATACTGTTCCCACCGAGAAGTAGGGTCCGACACGCCAGAAATGTTGTCAAATGTTACATCCGAGTTGTTAGGTTGCCTTAGGTTAGGATATATAACGTTATAGACGCATGTAACGTTACCACCGAGACGTAGGGATCGACACGCCTGGAATGTTGTCAAATGTTACATCCGAGATGTTAGGTTGCCTTAGGTTAGGATATATGACGTTATAGACGTATATGCTGTTCCCTCCGAGAAGTAGGGTTCGACAGGCCAGGAATGTTGTCAAATATTGCATCCGAGATGTTAGATTGCCTTAGATTAGGATATATGCCGTTATAGACGCATGTAATGTTACCTCCGAAAAGTATGCACCGACACGCCAGGAATATTGTAAAATATTACGTCTGACATAATAGGTTGCCTTGGATTAGGATATACAACGCTATAGACTCATATAATGTTCCCACAGAGAAGTAGGGTCCGACACGCCAGGAATGCTGTAAAATATTACATCCGAGTTGTTACGTTGCCGTTATAGACGCATTAATGTTACCACCGAGACGTAGGGACCGACACGCCTGGAATGTTGTCAAATGTTACATCCGAGATGTTAGGTTGCCTTAGATTAGGATATATAACGTTATAGCCGCATGTAATGTTACCACCGAGACGTAGGGACCGACATGACTGGAATGTTGTCGAATGTTACATCCGAGATGTTATGTTGCCTCAGGTTAGGATATATGACGTTATAGACGTATATACTGTTCCCTCCGAGAAGTAGGGTTCGACAGGCCAGGAATATTGTCAAATATTGCATCCGAGATGTTAGGTTGCCTTAGATTAGGATATATAACGTTATAGACGCATGTAATGTTACCACCGAGACGTAGGGACCGACACGCCTGGAATGTTTTCAAATGTTACATCCGAGATGTTAGGTTGCCTTAGGTTAGGATATATGACGTTATAGACGTATATGCTGTTCCCTCCGAGATGTAGGGTTCGACAGGCCAGGAATGTTGTCAAATATTGCATCCGAGATGTTAGGTTGCCTTAGGTTAGCATATATAACGTTATAGACGTATATGCTGTTCCCTCCGAGAAGTAGGGTTCGACAGGCCAGGAATGTTGTCAAATATTGCTTCCGAGATGTTAGGTTGCCTTAGATTAGGATATATGCCGTTATAGACGCATATAATGTTACCTCCGAAAAGTACGCACCGACACGCCAGGAATATTGTAAAATATTACGTCTGACATAATAGGTTGCCTTGGATTAGGATATACAACGCTATAGACTCATATAATGTTCCCACCGAGAAGTAGGGTCCGACACGCCAGGAATGTTGTAAAATATTACATCCGAGTTGTTACGTTGCCGTTATAGACGCATTAATGTTACCACCGAGACGTAGGGACCGACACGCCTGGAATGTTGTCAAATGTTACATCCGAGATGTTAGGTTGCCTTAGATTAGGATATATAACGTTATAGACGCATGTAATGTTACCATCGAGACGTAGGGACCGACATGCCTGGAATGTTGTCGAATGTTACATCCGAGATGTTATGTTGCCTCAGGTTAGGATATATGATGTTATAGACGTATATACTGTTCCCTCCGAGAAGTAGGGTTCGACAGGCCAGGAATATTGTCAAATATTGCATCCGAGATGTTAGGTTGCCTTAGGTTAGGATATATAACGTTATAGACGTATATACTGTTCCCTCCGAGAAGTAGGGTTCGACAGGCCAGGAATGTTGTCAAATATTGCATCCGAGATGTTAGGTTGCCTTAGATTAGGATATATACCGTTATAGACGCATGTAATGTTACCACCGAAAAGTATGCACTCACACGCCAGGAATATTGTAAAATATTACGTCTGAGATAATATGTTGCCTTAGATTAGGATATAGAACGTTATAGACTCATATAATGTTCCCACCGAGAAGTAGGGTCCGACACGCCTGGAATGATGTAGAATATTACATCCGACATGTCAGGTTGCCTTAGGTTAGGATATATAACGTTATAGACGTATATACTGTTCCCTCCGAGAAGTAGGGTTCGACAGGCCAGGAATGTTGTCATATGTTGCATAAGAGATGTTAGGTTGCCTTAGGTTAGGATATATGACGTTATAGACGTATATACTGTTCCCTCCGAGAAGTAGGGTTCGACAGGCCAGGAATGTTGTCAAATATTGCATCCGAGATGTTAGGTTGCCTTAGGTTAGGATATATACCGTTATAGACGTATATACTGTTCCCACCGAGAAGTAGGGTTCGACAGGCCAGGAATATTGTCAAATATTGCATCCGAGATGTTTGGTTGCCTTAGATTAGGATATATAACGTTATAGACGCATGTAATGTTACCACCGAGAAGTAGGGACCGACACGCCTGGAATGTTGTCAAATGTTACATCCGAGATGTTAGGTTGCCTTAGGTTAGGATATATAACGTTATAGACGTATATACTGTTCCCTCCGAGAAGTAGGGTTCGACAGGCCAGGAATGTTGTCAAATATTGCATCCGAGATGTTAGGTTGCCTTAGATTAGGATATATACCGTTATAGACGCATGTAATGTTACCACCGAAAAGTATGCACTCACACGCCAGGAATATTGTAAAATATTACGTCTGAGATAATAGGTTGCCTTAGCTTAGGATATAGAACGTTATAGACTCATATAATGTTCCCACCGAGAAGTAGGGTCCGACACGCCTGGAATGATGTAGAATATTACATCCGACATGTCAGGTTGCCTTAGGTTAGGATATATAACGTTATAGACGTATATGCTGTTCCCTCCGAGAAGTAGGGTTCGACAGGCCAGGAATGTTGTCAAATATTGCATCCGAGATGTTAGGTTGCCTTAGATTAGGATATACAACGTTATAGACGCATATAATGTTCCCACCGATAAGTAGGGTCCGACACGCCTGGAAGGTTGTAGAATATTACATCCGAAATGTCAGGTTGCCTTAGGTTAGGATATATACCGTTATAGACGTATATACTGTTCCCACCGAGAAGTAGGGTCCGACACGCCAGATATGTTGTCAAATGTTACATCCGAGTTGTTAGGTTGCCTTAGGTTAGGATATATAACGTTATAGACGCATGTAATGTTACCACCGAGAAGTAGGGACCGACACGCCTGGAATGTTGTCAAATATTGCATCCGAGATGTTAGGTTGCCTTAGATTAGGATATACAACGTTATAGACGCATATAATGTTCCCACCCAGAATTAGGGTCCGACACGCCTGGAAGGTTGTAGAATATTACATCCGAGATGTCAGGTTGCCTTAGGTTAGGATATATACCGTTATAGACGTATATACTGGTCCCTCCGAGAAGTAGGGTCCGACACGCCTGGAAGGTTGTAGAATATTACATCCGAGATGTCAGGTTGCCTTAGGTTAGGATATATAGCGTTATAGACGTATATACTGTTCCCACCGAGAAGTAGGGTCCGACACGCCAGAAATGTTGTCAAATGTTACATCCGAGTTGTTAGGTTGCCTTAGGTTAGGATATATAACGTTATAGACGCATGTAACGTTACCACCGAGACGTAGGGATCGACACTCCTGGAATGTTGTCAAATGTTACATCCGAGATGTTAGGTTGCCTTAGGTTAGGATATATAACGTTATAGACGTATATGCTGTTCCCTCCGAGAAGTAGGGTTCGACAGGCCAGGAATGTTGTCAAATATTGCATCCGAGATGTTAGGTTGCCGTCTGAGATAATAGGTTGCCTTGGATTAGGATATGCAACGCTATAGACTCATATAATGGTCCCACCGAGAAGTAGGGTCCGACACGCCAGGAATGTTGTAAAATATTACATCCGAGTTGTTACGTTGCCGTTATAGACGCATTAATGTTACCACCGAGACGTAGGGACCGACACGCCTGGAATGTTGTCAAATGTTACATCCGAGATGTTAGGTTGCCTTAGATTAGGATATATAACGTTATAGACGCATGTAATGTTACCACCGAGACGTAGGGACAGACATGCCTGGAATGTTGTCTAATGTTACATCCGAGATGTTATGTTGCCTCAGGTTAGGATATATGACGTTATAGACGTATATACTGTTCCCTCCGAGAAGTAGGGTTCGACAGGCCAGGAATATTGTCAAATATTGCATCCGAGATGTTAGGTTGCCTTAGATTAGGATATATAACGTTATAGACGCATGTAATGTTACCACCGAGACGTAGGGACCGACACGCCTGGAATGTTGTCAAATGTTACATCCGAGATGTTAGGTTGCCTTAGGTTAGGATATATAACGTTACAGACGTATATACTGTTCCCTCCGAGAAGTAGGGTTCGACAGGCCAGGAATGCTGTCAAATATTGCATCCGAGATTTTAGGTTGTCTTAGGTTAGGGTATATATCGTTATAGACGCATGTAACGTTACCACTGAGACGTAGGGACCGACACGCCTGGAATGTTGGCAAATGTTACATCCGAGATGTTAGGTTGCCTTAGGTTAGGATATATGACGTTATAGACGTATATGCTGTTCCCTCCGAGAAGTAGGGGTCGACAGGCCAGGAATGTTGTCAAATATTGCATCCGAGATGTTAGGTTGCCTTAGATTAGGCTATACAACGTTATAGACGCATATAATGTTCCCACCGATAAGTAGGGTCCGACACGCCTGGAAGGTTGTAGAATATTACATCCGAGATGTCAGGTTGCCTTAGGTTAGGATATATACCGTTATAGACGTATATACTGTTCCCACCGAGAAGTAGGTTTCGACAGGCCAGGAATATTGTCAAATATTGCATCCGAGATGTTTGGTTGCCTTAGATTAGGATATATAACGTTATAGACGCATGTAATGTTACCACCGAGAAGTAGGGACCGACACGCCTGGAATGTTGTCAAATGTTACATCCGAGATGTTAGGTTGCCTTAGGTTAGGATATATAACGTTATAGACGTATATACTGTTCCCTCCGAGAAGTAGGGTTCGACAGGCCAGGAATGTTGTCAAATATTGCATCCGAGATGTTAGGTTGCCTTAGATTAGGATATATACCGTTATAGACGCATGTAATGTTACCACCGAAAAGTATGCACTCACACGCCAGGAATATTGTAAAATATTACGTCTGAGATAATATGTTGCCTTAGATTAGGATATAGAACGTTATAGACTCATATAATGTTCCCACCGAGAAGTAGGGTCCGACACGCCTGGAATGATGTAGAATATTACATCCGACATGTCAGGTTGCCTTAGGTTAGGATATATAACGTTATAGACGTATATACTGTTCCCTCCGAGAAGTAGGGTTCGACAGGCCAGGAATGTTGTCAAATATTGCATCCGAGATGTAAGGTTGCCTTAGGTTAGGATATATAACGTTATGGACGTATATACTGTTCCCACCGAGAAGTAGGGTCCGACACGCCAGGAATGTTGTAAAATATTACATCCGAGTTGCTACGTTGCCGTTATAGACGCATTAATGTTACCACCGAGACGTTGGGACCGACACGCCTGGAATGTTGTCAAATGTTACATCCGAGATGTCAGGTTGCCTTAGGTTAGGATATATGACGTTATAGACGTATATACTGTTCCCTCCGAGAAGTAGGGTTCGACACGCCAGGAATATTGTCAAATATTGCATCCGAGATGTTAGGTTGCCTTAGGTTAGGATATATATCGTTATAAACGTATATACTGCTCCCACCGAGAGGTAGGGTTCGACAGGCCAGGAATGTTGTCAAATATTGCATCCGAGATGTTAGGTTGCCTTAGGTTAGGATATATAACGTTATAGACGCATGTAATGTTACCACCGAGACGTAGGGACCGACACGCCTGGAATGTTGTCAAATGTTACATCCGAGATGTTAGGTTGCCTTAGGTTAGGATATATGACGTTATAGACGTATATACTGTTACCTCCGAGACGTAGGGTTCGACAGGCCAGGAATGTTGTCAAATATTGCATCCGAGATGTTAGGTTGCCTTAGATTAGGATATATACCGTTATAGACGCATTTCATGTTACCACCGAAAAGTATGCACTCACACGCCAGGAATATTGTAAAATATTACGTCTGAGATAATAGGTTGCCTTAGATTAGGATATACAACGTTATAGACTCATATAATGTTCCCACCGAGATTTAGGGTCCGACACGCCTGGAATGATGTAAAATATTACATCCGAGTTGTTACGTTGCCGTTATAGACGCATTCATGTTACCATCGAGACGTAGGGACCGACACGCCTGGAATGTTGTCAAATGTTACATCCGAGATGTTAGGTTGCCTTAGGTTACGATATATATCGTTATAGACGTATATACTGTTCCCACCGAGAGATAGGGTTTGACAGTCCAGGAATGTTGTCAAATAGTGCATCCGAGACGTTAGGTTGCCTTAGGTTAGGATATATGACGTTATAGACGTATATGCTGTTCCCTCCGAGAAGTAGGGGTCGACAGGGCAGGAATGTTGTCAAATATGGCATCCGAGATGTTAGGTTGCCTTAGATTAGGATATATAACGTTATAGCCGCATGTAATGTTACCACCGAGACGTAGGGACCGACATGACTGGAATGTTGTCGAATGTTACATCCGAGATGTTATGTTGCCTCAGGTTAGGATATATGACGTTATAGACGTATATACTGTTCCCTCCGAGAAGTAGGGTTCGACGGGCCAGGAATATTGTCAAATATTGCATCCGAGATGTTAGGTTGCCTTAGATTAGGATATATAACGTTATAGACGCATGTAATGTTACCACCGAGACGTAGGGACCGACACGCCTGGAATGTTTTCAAATGTTACATCCGAGATGTTAGGTTGCCTTAGGTTAGGATATATGACGTTATAGACGTATATGCTGTTCCCTCCGAGATGTAGGGTTCGACAGGCCAGGAATGTTGTCAAATATTGCATCCGAGATGTTAGGTTGCCTTAGGTTAGCATATATAACGTTATAGACGTATATGCTGTTCCCTCCGAGAAGTAGGGTTCGACAGGCCAGGAATGTTGTCAAATATTGCTTCCGAGATGTTAGGTTGCCTTAGATTAGGATATATGCCGTTATAGACGCATATAATGTTACCTCCGAAAAGTACGCACCGACACGCCAGGAATATTGTAAAATATTACGTCTGACATAATAGGTTGCCTTGGATTAGGATATACAACGCTATAGACTCATATAATGTTCCCACCGAGAAGTAGGGTCCGACACGCCAGGAATGTTGTAAAATATTACATCCGAGTTGTTACGTTGCCGTTATAGACGCATTAATGTTACCACCGAGACGTAGGGACCGACACGCCTGGAATGTTGTCAAATGTTACATCCGAGATGTTAGGTTGCCTTAGATTAGGATATATAACGTTATAGACGCATGTAATGTTACCATCGAGACGTAGGGACCGACATGCCTGGAATGTTGTCGAATGTTACATCCGAGATGTTATGTTGCCTCAGGTTAGGATATATGATGTTATAGACGTATATACTGTTCCCTCCGAGAAGTAGGGTTCGACAGGCCAGGAATATTGTCAAATATTGCATCCGAGATGTTAGGTTGCCTTAGATTAGGATATATAACGTTATAGACGCATGTAATGTTACCACCGAGACGTAGGGACCGACACGCCTGGAATGTTGTCAAATGTTACATCCGAGATGTTAGGTTGCCTTAGGTTAGGATATATGACGTTATAGACGTATATACTGTTCCCTCCGAGAAGTAGGGTTCGACAGGCCAGGAATGTTGTCAAATATTGCATCCGAGATGTTAGGTTGCCTTAGGTTAGGATATAGAACGTTATAGACTCATATAATGTTCCCACCGAGAAGTAGGGTCCGACACGCCTGGAATGATGTAGAATATTACATCCGACATGTCAGGTTGCCTTAGGTTAGGATATATAACGTTATAGACGTATATACTGTTCCCTCCGAGAAGTAGGGTTCGACAGGCCAGGAATGTTGTCAAATATTGCATCCGAGATGTTAGGTTGCCTTAGATTAGGATATATGCCGTTATAGACGCATGTAATGTTACCTCCGAAAAGTATGCACCGACACGCCAGGAATATTGTAAAATATTACGTCTGACATAATAGGTTGCCTTGGATTAGGATATACAACGTTATAGACTCATATAATGTTCCCACCGAGAAGTAGGGTCCGACACGCCAGGAATGTTGTAAAATATTACATCCCAGTTGCTACGTTGCCGTTATAGACGCATTAATGTTACCACCGAGACGTTGGGACCGACACGCCTGGAATGTTGTCAAATGTTACATCCGAGATGTCAGGTTGCCTTAGGTTAGGATATATGACGTTATAGACGTATATACTGTTCCCTCCGAGAAGTAGGGTTCGACAGGCCAGGAATGTTGTCAAATATTGCATCCGAGATGTTAGGTTGCCTTAGGTTAGGATATATATCGTTATAAACGTATATACTGTTCCCACCGAGAGGTAGGGTTCGACAGGCCAGGAATGTTGTCAAATATTGCATCCGAGATGTTAGGTTGCCTTAGGTTAGGATATATAACGTTATAGACGCATGTAATGTTACCTCCGAGACGTAGGGCCCGACACGCCTGGAATGTTGTCAAATGTTACATCCGAGATGTTAGGTTGCCTTAGGTTAGGATATATAACGTTACAGACGTATATACTGTTCCCTCCGAGAAGTAGGGTTCGACAGGCCAGGAATGGTGTCAAATATTGCATCCGAGATTTTAGGTTGTCTTAGGTTAGGGTATATATCGTTATAGACGCATGTAACGTTACCACTGTGACGTAGGGACCGACACGCCTGGAATGTTGGCAAATGTTACATCCGAGATGTTAGGTTGCCTTAGGTTAGGATATATGACGTTATAGACGTATATGCTGATCCCTCCGAGAAGTAGGGGTCGACAGGCCAGGAATGTTGTCAAATATTGCATCCGAGATGTTAGGTTGCCTTAGATTAGGCTATACAACGTTACAGACGCATATAATGTTCCCACCGATAAGTAGGGTCCGACACGCCTGGAAGGTTGTAGAATATTACATCCGAGATGTCAGGTTGCCTTAGGTTAGTATATATACCGTTATAGACGTATATACTATTCCCACCGAGAAGTAGGGTTCGACAGGCCAGGAATATTGTCAAATATTGCATCCGAGATGTTAGGTTGCCTTAGATTAGGATATATAACGTTATAGACGCATGTAATGTTACCACCGAGAAGTAGGGACCGACACGCCTGGAATGTTGTCAAATGTTACATCCGTGATGTTAGGTTGCCTTAGGTTAGGATATATAACGTTATAGACGTATATACTGTTCCCTCCGAGAAGTAGGGTTCGACAGGCCAGGAATGTTGTCAAATATTGCATCCGAGATGTTAGGTTGCCTTAGATTAGGATATATGCCGTTATAGACGCATGTAATGTTACCTCCGAAAAGTATGCACCGACACGCCAGGAATATTGTAAAATATTACGTCTGACATAATAGGTTGCCTTGGATTAGGATATACAACGTTATAGACTCATATAATGTTCCCACCGAGAAGTAGGGTCCGACACGCCAGGAATGTTGTAAAATATTACATCCGAGTTGTTACGTTGCAGTTATAGACGCATTAATGTTACCACCGAGACGTAGGGACCGACACGCCTGGAATGTTGTCAAATGTTACATCCGAGATGTTAGGTTGCCTTAGGTTAGGATATATACCGTTATAGACGCATGTAATGTTACCACCGAAAAGTATGCACTCACACGCCAGGAATATTGTAAAATATTACGTCTGAGATAATATGTTGCCTTAGATTAGGATATAGAACGTTATAGACTCATATAATGTTCCCACCGAGAAGTAGGGTCCGACACGCCTGGAATGATGTAGAATATTACATCCGACATGTCAGGTTGCCTTAGGTTAGGATATATAACGTTATAGACGTATATACTGTTCCCTCCGAGAAGTAGGGTTCGACAGGCC
Organism: Xylocopa violacea; assembly: GCA_963969225.1. Classification (NCBI taxonomy): domain Eukaryota; kingdom Metazoa; phylum Arthropoda; class Insecta; order Hymenoptera; family Apidae; genus Xylocopa; species Xylocopa violacea. The sequence goes on along the minus strand of CAXAJV010000206.1, from coordinate 195,919 downwards.
AGGAATGTTGTCAAATATTGCATCCGAGATGTAAGGTTGCCTTAGGTTAGGATATATAACGTTATGGACGTATATACTGTTCCCACCGAGAAGTAGGGTCCGACACGCCAGGAATGTTGTAAAATATTACATCCGAGTTGCTACGTTGCCGTTATAGACGCATTAATGTTACCACCGAGACGTTGGGACCGACACGCCTGGAATGTTGTCAAATGTTACATCCGAGATGTCAGGTTGCCTTAGGTTAGGATATATGACGTTATAGACGTATATACTGTTCCCTCCGAGAAGTAGGGTTCGACACGCCAGGAATATTGTCAAATATTGCATCCGAGATGTTAGGTTGCCTTAGGTTAGGATATATATCGTTATAAACGTATATACTGCTCCCACCGAGAGGTAGGGTTCGACAGGCCAGGAATGTTGTCAAATATTGCATCCGAGATGTTAGGTTGCCTTAGGTTAGGATATATAACGTTATAGACGCATGTAATGTTACCACCGAGACGTAGGGACCGACACGCCTGGAATGTTGTCAAATGTTACATCCGAGATGTTAGGTTGCCTTAGGTTAGGATATATGACGTTATAGACGTATATACTGTTACCTCCGAGACGTAGGGTTCGACAGGCCAGGAATGTTGTCAAATATTGCATCCGAGATGTTAGGTTGCCTTAGATTAGGATATATACCGTTATAGACGCATTTCATGTTACCACCGAAAAGTATGCACTCACACGCCAGGAATATTGTAAAATATTACGTCTGAGATAATAGGTTGCCTTAGATTAGGATATACAACGTTATAGACTCATATAATGTTCCCACCGAGATTTAGGGTCCGACACGCCTGGAATGATGTAAAATATTACATCCGAGTTGTTACGTTGCCGTTATAGACGCATTCATGTTACCATCGAGACGTAGGGACCGACACGCCTGGAATGTTGTCAAATGTTACATCCGAGATGTTAGGTTGCCTTAGGTTACGATATATATCGTTATAGACGTATATACTGTTCCCACCGAGAGATAGGGTTTGACAGTCCAGGAATGTTGTCAAATAGTGCATCCGAGACGTTAGGTTGCCTTAGGTTAGGATATATGACGTTATAGACGTATATGCTGTTCCCTCCGAGAAGTAGGGGTCGACAGGGCAGGAATGTTGTCAAATATGGCATCCGAGATGTTAGGTTGCCTTAGATTAGGATATATAACGTTATAGCCGCATGTAATGTTACCACCGAGACGTAGGGACCGACATGACTGGAATGTTGTCGAATGTTACATCCGAGATGTTATGTTGCCTCAGGTTAGGATATATGACGTTATAGACGTATATACTGTTCCCTCCGAGAAGTAGGGTTCGACAGGCCAGGAATATTGTCAAATATTGCATCCGAGATGTTAGGTTGCCTTAGATTAGGATATATAACGTTATAGACGCATGTAATGTTACCACCGAGACGTAGGGACCGACACGCCTGGAATGTTTTCAAATGTTACATCCGAGATGTTAGGTTGCCTTAGGTTAGGATATATGACGTTATAGACGTATATGCTGTTCCCTCCGAGATGTAGGGTTCGACAGGCCAGGAATGTTGTCAAATATTGCATCCGAGATGTTAGGTTGCCTTAGGTTAGCATATATAACGTTATAGACGTATATGCTGTTCCCTCCGAGAAGTAGGGTTCGACAGGCCAGGAATGTTGTCAAATATTGCTTCCGAGATGTTAGGTTGCCTTAGATTAGGATATATGCCGTTATAGACGCATATAATGTTACCTCCGAAAAGTACGCACCGACACGCCAGGAATATTGTAAAATATTACGTCTGACATAATAGGTTGCCTTGGATTAGGATATACAACGCTATAGACTCATATAATGTTCCCACCGAGAAGTAGGGTCCGACACGCCAGGAATGTTGTAAAATATTACATCCGAGTTGTTACGTTGCCGTTATAGACGCATTAATGTTACCACCGAGACGTAGGGACCGACACGCCTGGAATGTTGTCAAATGTTACATCCGAGATGTTAGGTTGCCTTAGATTAGGATATATAACGTTATAGACGCATGTAATGTTACCATCGAGACGTAGGGACCGACATGCCTGGAATGTTGTCGAATGTTACATCCGAGATGTTATGTTGCCTCAGGTTAGGATATATGATGTTATAGACGTATATACTGTTCCCTCCGAGAAGTAGGGTTCGACAGGCCAGGAATATTGTCAAATATTGCATCCGAGATGTTAGGTTGCCTTAGATTAGGATATATAACGTTATAGACGCATGTAATGTTACCACCGAGACGTAGGGACCGACACGCCTGGAATGTTGTCAAATGTTACATCCGAGATGTTAGGTTGCCTTAGGTTAGGATATATGACGTTATAGACGTATATACTGTTCCCTCCGAGAAGTAGGGTTCGACAGGCCAGGAATGTTGTCAAATATTGCATCCGAGATGTTAGGTTGCCTTAGGTTAGGATATAGAACGTTATAGACTCATATAATGTTCCCACCGAGAAGTAGGGTCCGACACGCCTGGAATGATGTAGAATATTACATCCGACATGTCAGGTTGCCTTAGGTTAGGATATATAACGTTATAGACGTATATACTGTTCCCTCCGAGAAGTAGGGTTCGACAGGCCAGGAATGTTGTCAAATATTGCATCCGAGATGTTAGGTTGCCTTAGATTAGGATATATGCCGTTATAGACGCATGTAATGTTACCTCCGAAAAGTATGCACCGACACGCCAGGAATATTGTAAAATATTACGTCTGACATAATAGGTTGCCTTGGATTAGGATATACAACGTTATAGACTCATATAATGTTCCCACCGAGAAGTAGGGTCCGACACGCCAGGAATGTTGTAAAATATTACATCCGAGTTGTTACGTTGCAGTTATAGACGCATTAATGTTACCACCGAGACGTAGGGACCGACACGCCTGGAATGTTGTCAAATGTTACATCCGAGATGTTAGGTTGCCTTAGGTTAGGATATATAACGTTACAGACGTATATACTGTTCCCTCCGAGAAGTAGGGTTCGACAGGCCAGGAATGTTGTCAAATATTGCATCCGAGATTTAAGGTTGCCTTAGGTTAGGATATATAACGTTATGGACGTATATACTGTTCCCACCGAGAAGTAGGGTCCGACACGCCAGGAATGTTGTAAAATATTACATCCGAGTTGCTACGTTGCCGTTATAGACGCAATAATGTTACCACCGAGACGTTGGGACCGACACGCCTGGAATGTTGTCAAATGTTACATCCGAGATGTTAGGTTGCCTTAGGTTAGGATATATGACGATATAGACGTATATACTGTTACCTCCGAGACGTAGGGTTCGACAGGCCAGGAATGTTGTCAAATATTGCATCCGAGATGTTAGGTTGCCTTAGATTAGGATATATACCGTTATAGACGCATTTAATGTTACCACCGAAAAGTATGCACTCACACGCCAGCAATATTGTAAAATATTACGTCTGAGATAATAGGTTGCCTTAGATTAGGATATACAACGTTATAGACTCATATAATGTTCCCACCGAGATTTAGGGTCCGACACGCCTGGAATGATGTAAAATATTACATCCGAGTTGTTACGTTGCCGTTATAGACGCATTCATGTTACCATCGAGACGTAGGGACCGACACGCCTGGAATGTTGTCAAATGTTACATCCGAGATGTTAGGTTGCCTTAGGTTACGATATATATCGTTATAGACGTATATACTGTTCCCACCGAGAGATAGGGTTTGACAGTCCAGGAATGTTGTCAAATAGTGCATCCGAGACGTTAGGTTGCCTTAGGTTAGGATATATGACGTTATAGACGTATATGCTGTTCCCTCCGAGAAGTAGGGGTCGACAGGCCAGGAATGTTGTCAAATATGGCATCCGAGATGTTAGGTTGCCTTAGATTAGGCTATACAACGTTATAGACGCATATAATGTTCCCACCGATAAGTAGGGTCCGACACGCCTGGAAGGTTGTAGAATATTACATCCGAGATGTCAGGTTGCCTTAGGTTAGGATATATAGCGTTATAGACGTATATACTGTTCCCACCGAGAAGTAGGGTCCGACACGCCAGAAATGTTGTCAAATGTTACATCCGAGTTGTTAGGTTGCCTTAGGTTAGGATATATAACGTTATAGACGCATGTAACGTTACCACCGAGACGTAGGGATCGACACGCCTGGAATGTTGTCAAATGTTACATCCGAGATGTTAGGTTGCCTTAGGTTAGGATATATGACGTTATAGACGTATATGCTGTTCCCTCCGAGATGTAGGGTTCGACAGGCCAGGAATGTTGTCAAATATTGCATCCGAGATGTTAGGTTGCCTTAGGTTAGCATATATAACGTTATAGACGTATATGCTGTTCCCTCCGAGAAGTAGGGTTCGACAGGCCAGGAATGTTGTCAAATATTGCTTCCGAGATGTTAGGTTGCCTTAGATTAGGATATATGCCGTTATAGACGCATATAATGTTACCTCCGAAAAGTACGCACCGACACGCCAGGAATATTGTAAAATATTACGTCTGACATAATAGGTTGCCTTGGATTAGGATATACAACGCTATAGACTCATATAATGTTCCCACCGAGAAGTAGGGTCCGACACGCCAGGAATGTTGTAAAATATTACATCCGAGTTGTTACGTTGCCGTTATAGACGCATTAATGTTACCACCGAGACGTAGGGACCGACACGCCTGGAATGTTGTCAAATGTTACATCCGAGATGTTAGGTTGCCTTAGATTAGGATATATAACGTTATAGACGCATGTAATGTTACCATCGAGACGTAGGGACCGACATGCCTGGAATGTTGTCGAATGTTACATCCGAGATGTTATGTTGCCTCAGGTTAGGATATATGATGTTATAGACGTATATACTGTTCCCTCCGAGAAGTAGGGTTCGACAGGCCAGGAATATTGTCAAATATTGCATCCGAGATGTTAGGTTGCCTTAGATTAGGATATATAACGTTATAGACGCATGTAATGTTACCACCGAGACGTAGGGACCGACACGCCTGGAATGTTGTCAAATGTTACATCCGAGATGTTAGGTTGCCTTAGGTTAGGATATATGACGTTATAGACGTATATACTGTTCCCTCCGAGAAGTAGGGTTCGACAGGCCAGGAATGTTGTCAAATATTGCATCCGAGATGTTAGGTTGCCTTAGGTTAGGATATAGAACGTTATAGACTCATATAATGTTCCCACCGAGAAGTAGGGTCCGACACGCCTGGAATGATGTAGAATATTACATCCGACATGTCAGGTTGCCTTAGGTTAGGATATATAACGTTATAGACGTATATACTGTTCCCTCCGAGAAGTAGGGTTCGACAGGCCAGGAATGTTGTCAAATATTGCATCCGAGATGTTAGGTTGCCTTAGATTAGGATATATGCCGTTATAGACGCATGTAATGTTACCTCCGAAAAGTATGCACCGACACGCCAGGAATATTGTAAAATATTACGTCTGACATAATAGGTTGCCTTGGATTAGGATATACAACGTTATAGACTCATATAATGTTCCCACCGAGAAGTAGGGTCCGACACGCCAGGAATGTTGTAAAATATTACATCCCAGTTGCTACGTTGCCGTTATAGACGCATTAATGTTACCACCGAGACGTTGGGACCGACACGCCTGGAATGTTGTCAAATGTTACATCCGAGATGTCAGGTTGCCTTAGGTTAGGATATATGACGTTATAGACGTATATACTGTTCCCTCCGAGAAGTAGGGTTCGACAGGCCAGGAATGTTGTCAAATATTGCATCCGAGATGTTAGGTTGCCTTAGGTTAGGATATATATCGTTATAAACGTATATACTGTTCCCACCGAGAGGTAGGGTTCGACAGGCCAGGAATGTTGTCAAATATTGCATCCGAGATGTTAGGTTGCCTTAGGTTAGGATATATAACGTTATAGACGCATGTAATGTTACCTCCGAGACGTAGGGCCCGACACGCCTGGAATGTTGTCAAATGTTACATCCGAGATGTTAGGTTGCCTTAGGTTAGGATATATAACGTTACAGACGTATATACTGTTCCCTCCGAGAAGTAGGGTTCGACAGGCCAGGAATGGTGTCAAATATTGCATCCGAGATTTTAGGTTGTCTTAGGTTAGGGTATATATCGTTATAGACGCATGTAACGTTACCACTGTGACGTAGGGACCGACACGCCTGGAATGTTGGCAAATGTTACATCCGAGATGTTAGGTTGCCTTAGGTTAGGATATATGACGTTATAGACGTATATGCTGATCCCTCCGAGAAGTAGGGGTCGACAGGCCAGGAATGTTGTCAAATATTGCATCCGAGATGTTAGGTTGCCTTAGATTAGGCTATACAACGTTACAGACGCATATAATGTTCCCACCGATAAGTAGGGTCCGACACGCCTGGAAGGTTGTAGAATATTACATCCGAGATGTCAGGTTGCCTTAGGTTAGTATATATACCGTTATAGACGTATATACTATTCCCACCGAGAAGTAGGGTTCGACAGGCCAGGAATATTGTCAAATATTGCATCCGAGATGTTAGGTTGCCTTAGATTAGGATATATAACGTTATAGACGCATGTAATGTTACCACCGAGAAGTAGGGACCGACACGCCTGGAATGTTGTCAAATGTTACATCCGTGATGTTAGGTTGCCTTAGGTTAGGATATATAACGTTATAGACGTATATACTGTTCCCTCCGAGAAGTAGGGTTCGACAGGCCAGGAATGTTGTCAAATATTGCATCCGAGATGTTAGGTTGCCTTAGATTAGGATATATGCCGTTATAGACGCATGTAATGTTACCTCCGAAAAGTATGCACCGACACGCCAGGAATATTGTAAAATATTACGTCTGACATAATAGGTTGCCTTGGATTAGGATATACAACGTTATAGACTCATATAATGTTCCCACCGAGAAGTAGGGTCCGACACGCCAGGAATGTTGTAAAATATTACATCCGAGTTGTTACGTTGCAGTTATAGACGCATTAATGTTACCACCGAGACGTAGGGACCGACACGCCTGGAATGTTGTCAAATGTTACATCCGAGATGTTAGGTTGCCTTAGGTTAGGATATATAACGTTACAGACGTATATACTGTTCCCTCCGAGAAGTAGGGTTCGACAGGCCAGGAATGTTGTCAAATATTGCATCCGAGATTTAAGGTTGCCTTAGGTTAGGATATATAACGTTATGGACGTATATACTGTTCCCACCGAGAAGTAGGGTCCGACACGCCAGGAATGTTGTAAAATATTACATCCGAGTTGCTACGTTGCCGTTATAGACGCAATAATGTTACCACCGAGACGTTGGGACCGACACGCCTGGAATGTTGTCAAATGTTACATCCGAGATGTTAGGTTGCCTTAGGTTAGGATATATGACGATATAGACGTATATACTGTTACCTCCGAGACGTAGGGTTCGACAGGCCAGGAATGTTGTCAAATATTGCATCCGAGATGTTAGGTTGCCTTAGATTAGGATATATACCGTTATAGACGCATTTAATGTTACCACCGAAAAGTATGCACTCACACGCCAGCAATATTGTAAAATATTACGTCTGAGATAATAGGTTGCCTTAGATTAGGATATACAACGTTATAGACTCATATAATGTTCCCACCGAGATTTAGGGTCCGACACGCCTGGAATGATGTAAAATATTACATCCGAGTTGTTACGTTGCCGTTATAGACGCATTCATGTTACCATCGAGACGTAGGGACCGACACGCCTGGAATGTTGTCAAATGTTACATCCGAGATGTTAGGTTGCCTTAGGTTACGATATATATCGTTATAGACGTATATACTGTTCCCACCGAGAGATAGGGTTTGACAGTCCAGGAATGTTGTCAAATAGTGCATCCGAGACGTTAGGTTGCCTTAGGTTAGGATATATGACGTTATAGACGTATATGCTGTTCCCTCCGAGAAGTAGGGGTCGACAGGCCAGGAATGTTGTCAAATATGGCATCCGAGATGTTAGGTTGCCTTAGATTAGGCTATACAACGTTATAGACGCATATAATGTTCCCACCGATAAGTAGGGTCCGACACGCCTGGAAGGTTGTAGAATATTACATCCGAGATGTCAGGTTGCCTTAGGTTAGGATATATAGCGTTATAGACGTATATACTGTTCCCACCGAGAAGTAGGGTCCGACACGCCAGAAATGTTGTCAAATGTTACATCCGAGTTGTTAGGTTGCCTTAGGTTAGGATATATAACGTTATAGACGCATGTAACGTTACCACCGAGACGTAGGGATCGACACGCCTGGAATGTTGTCAAATGTTACATCCGAGATGTTAGGTTGCCTTAGGTTAGGATATATGACGTTATAGACGTATATGCTGTTCCCTCCGAGAAGTAGGGTTCGACAGGCCAGGAATGTTGTCAAATATTGCATCCGAGATGTTAGGTTGCCTTAGATTAGGATATATGCCGTTATAGACGCATGTAATGTTACCTCCGAAAAGTATGCACCGACACGCCAGGAATATTGTAAAATATTACGTCTGACATAATAGGTTGCCTTGGATTAGGATATACAACGCTATAGACTCATATAATGTTCCCACAGAGAAGTAGGGTCCGACACGCCAGGAATGCTGTAAAATATTACATCCGAGTTGTTACGTTGCCGTTATAGACGCATTAATGTTACCACCGAGACGTAGGGACCGACACGCCTGGAATGTTGTCAAATGTTACATCCGAGATGTTAGGTTGCCTTAGATTAGGATATATAACGTTATAGACGCATGTAATGTTACCACCGAGACGTAGGGACCGACATGACTGGAATGTTGTCGAATGTTACATCCGAGATGTTATGTTGCCTCAGGTTAGGATATATGACGTTATAGACGTATATACTGTTCCCTCCGAGAAGTAGGGTTCGACAGGCCAGGAATATTGTCAAATATTGCATCCGAGATGTTAGGTTGCCTTAGATTAGGATATATAACGTTATAGACGCATGTAATGTTACCACCGAGACGTAGGGACCGACACGCCTGGAATGTTTTCAAATGTTACATCCGAGATGTTAGGTTGCCTTAGGTTAGGATATATGACGTTATAGACGTATATGCTGTTCCCTCCGAGATGTAGGGTTCGACAGGCCAGGAATGTTGTCAAATATTGCATCCGAGATGTTAGGTTGCCTTAGATTAGGATATATGCCGTTATAGACGCATGTAATGTTACCTCCGAAAAGTATGCACCGACACGCCAGGAATATTGTAAAATATTACGTCTGACATAATAGGTTGCCTTGGATTAGGATATACAACGTTATAGACTCATATAATGTTCCCACCGAGAAGTAGGGTCCGACACGCCAGGAATGTTGTAAAATATTACATCCGAGTTGTTACGTTGCAGTTATAGACGCATTAATGTTACCACCGAGACGTAGGGACCGACACGCCTGGAATGTTGTCAAATGTTACATCCGAGATGTTAGGTTGCCTTAGGTTAGGATATATAACGTTACAGACGTATATACTGTTCCCTCCGAGAAGTAGGGTTCGACAGGCCAGGAATGTTGTCAAATATTGCATCCGAGATTTAAGGTTGCCTTAGGTTAGGATATATAACGTTATGGACGTATATACTGTTCCCACCGAGAAGTAGGGTCCGACACGCCAGGAATGTTGTAAAATATTACATCCGAGTTGCTACGTTGCCGTTATAGACGCAATAATGTTACCACCGAGACGTTGGGACCGACACGCCTGGAATGTTGTCAAATGTTACATCCGAGATGTTAGGTTGCCTTAGGTTAGGATATATGACGATATAGACGTATATACTGTTACCTCCGAGACGTAGGGTTCGACAGGCCAGGAATGTTGTCAAATATTGCATCCGAGATGTTAGGTTGCCTTAGATTAGGATATATACCGTTATAGACGCATTTAATGTTACCACCGAAAAGTATGCACTCACACGCCAGCAATATTGTAAAATATTACGTCTGAGATAATAGGTTGCCTTAGATTAGGATATACAACGTTATAGACTCATATAATGTTCCCACCGAGATTTAGGGTCCGACACGCCTGGAATGATGTAAAATATTACATCCGAGTTGTTACGTTGCCGTTATAGACGCATTCATGTTACCATCGAGACGTAGGGACCGACACGCCTGGAATGTTGTCAAATGTTACATCCGAGATGTTAGGTTGCCTTAGGTTACGATATATATCGTTATAGACGTATATACTGTTCCCACCGAGAGATAGGGTTTGACAGTCCAGGAATGTTGTCAAATAGTGCATCCGAGACGTTAGGTTGCCTTAGGTTAGGATATATGACGTTATAGACGTATATGCTGTTCCCTCCGAGAAGTAGGGGTCGACAGGCCAGGAATGTTGTCAAATATGGCATCCGAGATGTTAGGTTGCCTTAGATTAGGCTATACAACGTTATAGACGCATATAATGTTCCCACCGATAAGTAGGGTCCGACACGCCTGGAAGGTTGTAGAATATTACATCCGAGATGTCAGGTTGCCTTAGGTTAGGATATATAGCGTTATAGACGTATATACTGTTCCCACCGAGAAGTAGGGTCCGACACGCCAGAAATGTTGTCAAATGTTACATCCGAGTTGTTAGGTTGCCTTAGGTTAGGATATATAACGTTATAGACGCATGTAACGTTACCACCGAGACGTAGGGATCGACACGCCTGGAATGTTGTCAAATGTTACATCCGAGATGTTAGGTTGCCTTAGGTTAGGATATATGACGTTATAGACGTATATGCTGTTCCCTCCGAGAAGTAGGGTTCGACAGGCCAGGAATGTTGTCAAATATTGCATCCGAGATGTTAGGTTGCCTTAGATTAGGATATATGCCGTTATAGACGCATGTAATGTTACCTCCGAAAAGTATGCACCGACACGCCAGGAATATTGTAAAATATTACGTCTGACATAATAGGTTGCCTTGGATTAGGATATACAACGCTATAGACTCATATAATGTTCCCACAGAGAAGTAGGGTCCGACACGCCAGGAATGCTGTAAAATATTACATCCGAGTTGTTACGTTGCCGTTATAGACGCATTAATGTTACCACCGAGACGTAGGGACCGACACGCCTGGAATGTTGTCAAATGTTACATCCGAGATGTTAGGTTGCCTTAGATTAGGATATATAACGTTATAGACGCATGTAATGTTACCACCGAGACGTAGGGACCGACATGACTGGAATGTTGTCGAATGTTACATCCGAGATGTTATGTTGCCTCAGGTTAGGATATATGACGTTATAGACGTATATACTGTTCCCTCCGAGAAGTAGGGTTCGACAGGCCAGGAATATTGTCAAATATTGCATCCGAGATGTTAGGTTGCCTTAGATTAGGATATATAACGTTATAGACGCATGTAATGTTACCACCGAGACGTAGGGACCGACACGCCTGGAATGTTTTCAAATGTTACATCCGAGATGTTAGGTTGCCTTAGGTTAGGATATATGACGTTATAGACGTATATGCTGTTCCCTCCGAGATGTAGGTTTCGACAGGCCAGGAATGTTGTCAAATATTGCATCCGAGATGTTAGGTTGCCTTAGGTTAGCATATATAACGTTATAGACGTATATGCTGTTCCCTCCGAGAAGTAGGGTTCGACAGGCCAGGAATGTTGTCAAATATTGCTTCCGAGATGTTAGGTTGCCTTAGATTAGGATATATGCCGTTATAGACGCATATAATGTTACCTCCGAAAAGTACGCACCGACACGCCAGGAATATTGTAAAATATTACGTCTGACATAATAGGTTGCCTTGGATTAGGATATACAACGCTATAGACTCATATAATGTTCCCACCGAGAAGTAGGGTCCGACACGCCAGGAATGTTGTAAAATATTACATCCGAGTTGTTACGTTGCCGTTATAGACGCATTAATGTTACCACCGAGACGTAGGGACCGACACGCCTGGAATGTTGTCAAATGTTACATCCGAGATGTTAGGTTGCCTTAGATTAGGATATATAACGTTATAGACGCATGTAATGTTACCCCCGAGACGTAGGGACCGACATGCCTGGAATGTTGTCGAATGTTACATCCGAGATGTTATGTTGCCTCAGGTTAGGATATATGATGTTATAGACGTATATACTGTTCCCTCCGAGAAGTAGGGTTCGACAGGCCAGGAATATTGTCAAATATTGCATCCGAGATGTTAGGTTGCCTTAGATTAGGATATATAACGTTATAGACGCATGTAATGTTACCACCGAGACGTAGGGACCGACACGCCTGGAATGTTGTCAAATGTTACATCCGAGATGTTAGGTTGCCGTAGGTTAGGATATATGACGTTATAGACGTATATACTGTTCCCTCCGAGAAGTAGGGTTCGACAGGCCAGGAATGTTGTCAAATATTGCATCCGAGATGTTAGGTTGCCTTAGGTTAGGATATAGAACGTTATAGACTCATATAATGTTCCCACCGAGAAGTAGGGTCCGACACGCCTGGAATGATGTAGAATATTACATCCGACATGTCAGGTTGCCTTAGGTTAGGATATATGCCGTTATAGACGCATGTAATGTTACCTCCGAAAAGTATGCACCGACACGCCAGGAATATTGTAAAATATTACGTCTGACATAATAGGTTGCCTTGGATTAGGATATACAACGTTATAGACTCATATAATGTTCCCACCGAGAAGTAGGGTCCGACACGCCAGGAATGTTGTAAAATATTACATCCGAGTTGTTACGTTGCAGTTATAGACGCATTAATGTTACCACCGAGACGTAGGGACCGACACGCCTGGAATGTTGTCAAATGTTACATCCGAGATGTTAGGTTGCCTTAGGTTAGGATATATAACGTTACAGACGTATATACTGTTCCCTCCGAGAAGTAGGGTTCGACAGGCCAGGAATGTTGTCAAATATTGCATCCGAGATGTAAGGTTGCCTTAGGTTAGGATATATAACGTTATGGACGTATATACTGTTCCCACCGAGAAGTAGGGTCCGACACGCCAGGAATGTTGTAAAATATTACATCCGAGTTGCTACGTTGCCGTTATAGACGCATTAATGTTACCACCGAGACGTTGGGACCGACACGCCTGGAATGTTGTCAAATGTTACATCCGAGATGTCAGGTTGCCTTAGGTTAGGATATATGACGTTATAGACGTATATACTGTTCCCTCCGAGAAGTAGGGTTCGACAGGCCAGGAATGTTGTCAAATATTGCATCCGAGATGTTAGGTTGCCTTAGGTTAGGATATATATCGTTATAAACGTATATACTGTTCCCTCCGAGAAGTAGGGTTCGACAGGCCAGGAATGTTGTCAAATATTGCATCCGAGATTTAAGGTTGCCTTAGGTTAGGATATATAACGTTATGGACGTATATACTGTTCCCACCGAGAAGTAGGGTCCGACACGCCAGGAATGTTGTAAAATATTACATCCGAGTTGCTACGTTGCCGTTATAGACGCAATAATGTTACCACCGAGACGTTGGGACCGACACGCCTGGAATGTTGTCAAATGTTACATCCGAGATGTTAGGTTGCCTTAGGTTAGGATATATGACGATATAGACGTATATACTGTTACCTCCGAGACGTAGGGTTCGACAGGCCAGGAATGTTGTCAAATATTGCATCCGAGATGTTAGGTTGCCTTAGATTAGGATATATACCGTTATAGACGCATTTAATGTTACCACCGAAAAGTATGCACTCACACGCCAGGAATATTGTAAAATATTACGTCTGAGATAATAGGTTGCCTTAGATTAGGATATACAACGTTATAGACTCATATAATGTTCCCACCGAGATTTAGGGTCCGACACGCCTGGAATGATGTAAAATATTACATACGAGTTGTTACGTTGCCGTTATAGACGCATTCATGTTACCATCGAGACGTAGGGACCGACACGCCTGGAATGTTGTCAAATGTTACATCCGAGATGTTAGGTTGCCTTAGGTTACGATATATATCGTTATAAACGTATATACTGTTCCCACCGAGAGATAGGGTTTGACAGTCCAGGAATGTTGTCAAATAGTGCATCGGAGATGTTAGGTTGCCTTAGGTTAGGATATATAACGTTATAGACGCATGTAATGTTACCTCCGAGACGTAGGGCCCGACACGCCTGGAATGTTGTCAAATGTTACATCCGAGATGTTTGGTTGCCTTAGGTTAGGATATATAACGTTACAGACGTATATACTGTTCCCTCCGAGAAGTAGGGTTCGACAGGCCAGGAATGCTGTCAAATATTGCATCCGAGATTTTAGGTTGTCTTAGGTTAGGGTATATATCGTTATAGACGCATGTAACGTTACCACTGAGACGTAGGGACCGACACGCCTGGAATGTTGGCAAATGTTACATCCGAGATGTTAGGTTGCCTTAGGTTAGGATATATGACGTTATAGACGTATATGCTGTTCCCTCCGAGAAGTAGGGGTCGACAGGCCAGGAATGTTGTCAAATATTGCATCCGAGATGTTAGGTTGCCTTAGATTAGGCTATACAACGTTATAGACGCATATAATGTTCCCACCGATAAGTAGGGTCCGACACGCCTGGAAGGTTGTAGAATATTACATCCGAGATGTCAGGTTGCCTTAGGTTAGTATATATACCGTTATAGACGTATATACTGTTCCCACCGAGAAGTAGGGTTCGACAGGCCAGGAATATTGTCAAATATTGCATCCGAGATGTTAGGTTGCCTTAGATTAGGATATATAACGTTATAGACGCATGTAATGTTACCACCGAGAAGTAGGGACCGACACGCCTGGAATGTTGTCAAATGTTACATCCGTGATGTTAGGTTGCCTTAGGTTAGGATATATAACGTTATAGACGTATATACTGTTCCCTCCGAGAAGTAGGGTTCGACAGGCCAGGAATGTTGTCAAATATTGCATCCGAGATGTTAGGTTGCCTTAGATTAGGATATATACCGTTATAGACGCATGTAATGTTACCACCGAAAAGTATGCACTCACACGCCATGAATATTGTAAAATATTACGTCTGAGATAATAGGTTGCCTTAGATTAGGATATAGAACGTTATAGACTCATATAATGTTCCCACCGAGAAGTAGGGTCCGACACGCCTGGAATGATGTAGAATATTACATCCGACATGTCAGGTTGCCTTAGGTTAGGATATATAACGTTATAGACGTATATACTGTTCCCTCCGAGAAGTAGGGTTCGACAGGCCAGGAATGTTGTCAAATATTGCATCCGAGATGTTAGGTTGCCTTAGATTAGGATATATGCCGTTATAGACGCATGTAATGTTACCTCCGAAAAGTATGCACCGACACGCCAGGAATATTGTAAAATATTACGTCTGACATAATAGGTTGCCTTGGATTAGGATATACAATGTTATAGACTCATATAATGTTCCCACCGAGAAGTAGGGTCCGACACGCCAGGAATGTTGTAAAATATTACATCCGAGTTGTTACGTTGCAGTTATAGACGCATTAATGTTACCACCGAGACGTAGGGACCGACACGCCTGGAATGTTGTCAAATGTTACATCCGAGATGTTAGGTTGCCTTAGGTTAGGATATATAACGTTACAGACGTATATACTGTTCCCTCCGAGAAGTAGGGTTCGACAGGCCAGGAATGTTGTCAAATATTGCATCCGAGATTTAAGGTTGCCTTAGGTTAGGATATATAACGTTATGGACGTATATACTGTTCCCACCGAGAAGTAGGGTCCGACACGCCAGGAATGTTGTAAAATATTACATCCGAGTTGCTACGTTGCCGTTATAGACGCAATAATGTTACCACCGAGACGTTGGGACCGACACGCCTGGAATGTTGTCAAATGTTACATCCGAGATGTTAGGTTGCCTTAGGTTAGGATATATGACGATATAGACGTATATACTGTTACCTCCGAGACGTAGGGTTCGACAGGCCAGGAATGTTGTCAAATATTGCATCCGAGATGTTAGGTTGCCTTAGATTAGGATATATACCGTTATAGACGCATTTAATGTTACCACCGAAAAGTATGCACTCACACGCCAGGAATATTGTAAAATATTACGTCTGAGATAATAGGTTGCCTTAGATTAGGATATACAACGTTATAGACTCATATAATGTTCCCACCGAGATTTAGGGTCCGACACGCCTGGAATGATGTAAAATATTACATACGAGTTGTTACGTTGCCGTTATAGACGCATTCATGTTACCATCGAGACGTAGGGACCGACACGCCTGGAATGTTGTCAAATGTTACATCCGAGATGTTAGGTTGCCTTAGGTTACGATATATATCGTTATAAACGTATATACTGTTCCCACCGAGAGATAGGGTTTGACAGTCCAGGAATGTTGTCAAATAGTGCATCGGAGATGTTAGGTTGCCTTAGGTTAGGATATATAACGTTATAGACGCATGTAATGTTACCTCCGAGACGTAGGGCCCGACACGCCTGGAATGTTGTCAAATGTTACATCCGAGATGTTTGGTTGCCTTAGGTTAGGATATATAACGTTACAGACGTATATACTGTTCCCTCCGAGAAGTAGGGTTCGACAGGCCAGGAATGCTGTCAAATATTGCATCCGAGATTTTAGGTTGTCTTAGGTTAGGGTATATATCGTTATAGACGCATGTAACGTTACCACTGAGACGTAGGGACCGACACGCCTGGAATGTTGGCAAATGTTACATCCGAGATGTTAGGTTGCCTTAGGTTAGGATATATGACGTTATAGACGTATATGCTGTTCCCTCCGAGAAGTAGGGGTCGACAGGCCAGGAATGTTGTCAAATATTGCATCCGAGATGTTAGGTTGCCTTAGATTAGGCTATACAACGTTATAGACGCATATAATGTTCCCACCGATACGTAGGGTCCGACACGCCTGGAAGGTTGTAGAATATTACATCCGAGATGTCAGGTTGCCTTAGGTTAGTATATATACCGTTATAGACGTATATACTGTTCCCACCGAGAAGTAGGGTTCGACAGGCCAGGAATATTGTCAAATATTGCATCCGAGATGTTAGGTTGCCTTAGATTAGGATATATAACGTTATAGACGCATGTAATGTTACCACCGAGAAGTAGGGACCGACACGCCTGGAATGTTGTCAAATGTTACATCCGTGATGTTAGGTTGCCTTAGGTTAGGATATATAACGTTATAGACGTATATACTGTTCCCTCCGAGAAGTAGGGTTCGACAGGCCAGGAATGTTGTCAAATATTGCATCCGAGATGTTAGGTTGCCTTAGATTAGGATATATACCGTTATAGACGCATGTAATGTTACCACCGAAAAGTATGCACTCACACGCCATGAATATTGTAAAATATTACGTCTGAGATAATAGGTTGCCTTAGATTAGGATATAGAACGTTATAGACTCATATAATGTTCCCACCGAGAAGTAGGGTCCGACACGCCTGGAATGATGTAGAATATTACATCCGACATGTCAGGTTGCCTTAGGTTAGGATATATAACGTTATAGACGTATATACTGTTCCCTCCGAGAAGTAGGGTTCGACAGGCCAGGAATGTTGTCAAATATTGCATCCGAGATGTTAGGTTGCCTTAGATTAGGATATATGCCGTTATAGACGCATGTAATGTTACCTCCGAAAAGTATGCACCGACACGCCAGGAATATTGTAAAATATTACGTCTGACATAATAGGTTGCCTTGGATTAGGATATACAATGTTATAGACTCATATAATGTTCCCACCGAGAAGTAGGGTCCGACACGCCAGGAATGTTGTAAAATATTACATCCGAGTTGTTACGTTGCAGTTATAGACGCATTAATGTTACCACCGAGACGTAGGGACCGACACGCCTGGAATGTTGTCAAATGTTACATCCGAGATGTTAGGTTGCCTTAGGTTAGGATATATAACGTTACAGACGTATATACTGTTCCCTCCGAGAAGTAGGGTTCGACAGGCCAGGAATGTTGTCAAATATTGCATCCGAGATTTAAGGTTGCCTTAGGTTAGGATATATAACGTTATGGACGTATATACTGTTCCCACCGAGAAGTAGGGTCCGACACGCCAGGAATGTTGTAAAATATTACATCCGAGTTGCTACGTTGCCGTTATAGACGCATTAATGTTACCACCGAGACGTTGGGACCGACACGCCTGGAATGTTGTCAAATGTTACATCCGAGATGTTAGGTTGCCTTAGGTTAGGATATATGACGATATAGACGTATATACTGTTACCTCCGAGACGTAGGGTTCGACAGGCCAGGAATGTTGTCAAATATTGCATCCGAGATGTTAGGTTGCCTTAGATTAGGATATATACCGTTATAGACGCATTTAATGTTACCACCGAAAAGTATGCACTCACACGCCAGGAATATTGTAAAATATTACGTCTGAGATAATAGGTTGCCTTAGATTAGGATATACAACGTTATAGACTCATATAATGTTCCCACCGAGATTTAGGGTCCGACACGCCTGGAATGATGTAAAATATTACATCCGAGTTGTTACGTTGCCGTTATAGACGCATTCATGTTACCATCGAGACGTAGGGACCGACACGCCTGGAATGTTGTCAAATGTTACATCCGAGATGTTAGGTTGCCTTAGGTTACGATATATATCGTTATAGACGTATATACTGTTCCCACCGAGAGTTAGGGTTTGACAGTCCAGGAATGTTGTCAAATAGTGCATCCGAGATGTTAGGTTGCCTTAGGTTAGGATACATAACGTTATAGACGCATGTAATGTTACCTCCGAGACGTAGGGCCCGACACGCCTGGAATGTTGTCAAATGTTACATCCGAGATGTTAGGTTGCCTTAGGTTAGGATATATAACGTTACAGACGTATATACTGTTCCCTCCGAGAAGTAGGGTTCGACAGGACAGGAATGCTGTCAAATATTGCATCCGAGATTTTAGGTTGTCTTAGGTTAGGGTATATAACGTTATAGACGCATGTAACGTTACCACTGAGACGTAGGGACCGACACGCCTGGAATGTTGGCAAATGTTACATCCGAGATGTTAGGTTGCCTTAGGTTAGGATATATGACGTTATAGACGTATATACTGTTCCCTCCGAGAAGTAGGGTTCGACAGGCCAGGAATGTTGTCAAATATTGCATCCGAGATGTTAGGTTGCCTTAGGTTAGGATATATATCGTTATAAACGTATATACTGTTCCCTCCGAGAAGTAGGGTTCGACAGGCCTGGAAGGTTGTAGAATATTACATCCGATATGTCAGGTTGCCTTAGGTTAGGATATATACCGTTATAGACGTATATACTGTTCCCACCGAGAAGTAGGGTTCGACAGGCCAGGAATATTGTCAAATATTGCATCCGAGATGTAAGGTTGCCTTAGGTTAGGATATATAACGTTATGGACGTATATACTGTTCCCTCCGAGAAGTAGGGTTCGACAGGCCAGGAATGTTGTCAAATATTGCATCCGAGATGTTAGGTTGCCTTAGGTTAGGATATATATCGTTATAAACGTATATACTGTTCCCACCGAGAGATAGGGTTTGACAGTCCAGGAATGTTGTCAAATAGTGCATCGGAGATGTTAGGTTGCCTTAGGTTAGGATATATACCGTTATAGACGCATGTAATGTTACCACCGAAAAGTATGCACTCACACGCCAGGAATATTGTAAAATATTACGTCTGAGATAATAGGTTGCCTTAGATTAGGATATAGAACGTTATAGACTCATATAATGTTCCCACCGAGAAGTAGGGTCCGACACGCCTGGAATGCTGTCAAATATTGCATCCGAGATTTTAGGTTGTCTTAGGTTAGGGTATATATCGTTATAGACGCATGTAACGTTACCACTGAGACGTAGGGACCGACACGCCTGGAATGTTGGCAAATGTTACATCCGAGATGTTAGGTTGCCTTAGGTTAGGATATATGACGTTATAGACGTATATGCTGTTCCCTCCGAGAAGTAGGGGTCGACAGGACAGGAATGTTGTCAAATATTGCATCCGAGATGTTAGGTTGCCTTAGATTAGGCTATACAACGTTATAGACGCATATAATGCTCCCACCGATAAGTAGGGTCCGACACGCCTGGAAGGTTGTAGAATATTACATCCGAGATGTCAGGTTGCCTTAGGTTAGTATATATACCGTTATAGACGTATATACTGTTCCCACCGAGAAGTAGGGTTCGACAGGCCAGGAATATTGTCAAATATTGCATCCGAGATGTTAGGTTGCCTTAGATTAGGATGTATAACGTTATAGACGCATGTAATGTTACCACCGAGAAGTAGGGACCGACACGCCTGGAATGTTGTCAAATGTTACATCCGTGATGTTAGGTTGCCTTAGGTTAGGATATATAACGTTATAGACGTATATACTGTTCCCTCCGAGAAGTAGGGTTCGACAGGCCAGGAATGTTGTCAAATATTGCATCCGAGATGTTAGGTTGCCTTAGATTAGGATATATACCGTTATAGACGCATGTAATGTTACCACCGAAAAGTATGCACTCACACGCCAGGAATATTGTAAAATATTACGTCTGAGATAATAGGTTGCCTTAGATTAGGATATAGAACGTTATAGACTCATATAATGTTCCCACCGAGAAGTAGGGTCCGACACGCCTGGAATGATGTAGAATATTACATCCGACATGTCAGGTTGCCTTAGGTTAGGATATATAACGTTATAGACGTATATACTGTTCCCTCCGAGAAGTAGGGTTCGACAGGCCAGGAATGTTGCCAAATATTGCATCCGAGATGTTAGGTTGCCTTAGATTAGGATATATGCCGTTATAGACGCATGTAATGTTACCTCCGAAAAGTATGCACCGACACGCCAGGAATATTGTAAAATATTACGTCTGACATAATAGGTTGCCTTGGATTAGGATATACAACGTTATAGACTCATATAATGTTCCCACCGAGAAGTAGGGTCCGACACGCCAGGAATGTTGTAAAATATTACATCCGAGTTGTTACGTTGCAGTTATAGACGCATTAATGTTACCACCGAGACGTAGGGACCGACACGCCTGGAATGTTGTCAAATGTTACATCCGAGATGTTAGGTTGCCTTAGGTTAGGATATATAACGTTACAGACGTATATACTGTTCCCTCCGAGAAGTAGGGTTCGACAGGCCAGGAATGTTGTCAAATATTGCATCCGAGATTTAAGGTTGCCATAGGTTAGGATATATAACGTTATGGACGTATATACTGTTCCCACCGAGAAGTAGGGTCCGACACGCCAGGAATGTTGTAAAATATTACATCCGAGTTGCTACGTTGCCGTTATAGACGCATTAATGTTACCACCGAGACGTTGGGACCGACACGCCTGGAATGTTGTCAAATGTTACATCCGAGATGTTAGGTTGCCTTAGGTTAGGATATATGACGATATAGACGTATATACTGTTACCTCCGAGACGTAGGGTTCGACAGGCCAGGAATGTTGTCAAATATTGCATCCGAGATGTTAGGTTGCCTTAGATTAGGATATATACCGTTATAGACGCATTTAATGTTACCACCGAAAAGTATGCACTCACACGCCAGGAATATTGTAAAATATTACGTCTGAGATAATAGGTTGCCTTAGATTAGGATATACAACGTTATAGACTCATATAATGTTCCCACCGAGATTTAGGGTCCGACACGCCTGGAATGATGTAAAATATTACATCCGAGTTGTTACGTTGCCGTTATAGACGCATTCATGTTACCATCGAGACGTAGGGACCGACACGCCTGGAATGTTGTCAAATGTTACATCCGAGATGTTAGGTTGCCTTAGGTTACGATATATATCGTTATAGACGTATATACTGTTCCCACCGAGAGATAGGGTTTGACAGTCCAGGAATGTTGTCAAATAGTGCATCCGAGATGTTAGGTTGCCTTAGGTTAGGATACATAACGTTATAGACGCATGTAATGTTACCTCCGAGACGTAGGGCCCGACACGCCTGGAATGTTGTCAAATGTTACATCCGAGATGTTAGGTTGCCTTAGGTTAGGATATATAACGTTACAGACGTATATACTGTTCCCTCCGAGAAGTAGGGTTCGACAGGCCAGGAATGCTGTCAAATATTGCATCCGAGATTTTAGGTTGTCTTAGGTTAGGGTATATATCGTTATAGACGCATGTAACGTTACCACTGAGACGTAGGGACCGACACGCCTGGAATGTTGGCAAATGTTACATCCGAGATGTTAGGTTGCCTTAGGTTAGGATATATGACGTTATAGACGTATATGCTGTTCCCTCCGAGAAGTAGGGGTCGACAGGCCAGGAATGTTGTCAAATATTGCATCCGAGATGTTAGGTTGCCTTAGATTAGGCTATACAACGTTATAGACGCATATATTGTTCCCTCCGAGAAGTAGGTTTCGACAGGCCTGGAAGGTTGTAGAATATTACATCCGAGATGTCAGGTTGCCTTAGGTTAGGATATATACCGTTATAGACGTATATACTGTTCCCACCGAGAAGTAGGGTTCGACAGGCCAGGAATATTGTCAAATATTGCATCCGAGATGTAAGGTTGCCTTAGGTTAGGATATATAACGTTATGGACGTATATACTGTTCCCACCGAGAAGTAGGGTCCGACACGCCAGGAATGTTGTAAAATATTACATCCGAGTTGCTACGTTGCCGTTATAGACGCATTAATGTTACCACCGAGACGTAGGGACCGACACGCCTGGAATGTTGTCAAATGTTACATCCGAGATTTTAGGTTGCCTTAGGTTAGGATATATGACGTTTTAGACGTATATACTGTTCCCTCCGAGAAGTAGGTTTCGACAGGCCAGGAATGTTGTCAAATATTGCATCCGAGATGTTAGGTTGCCTTAGGTTAGGATATATAACGTTATAGACGCATGTAACGTTACCACCGAGACGTAGGGATCGACACGCCTGGAATGTTGTCAAATGTTACATCCGAGATGTTAGGTTGCCTTAGGTTAGGATATATGACGTTATAGACGTATATGCTGTTCCCTCCGAGAAGTAGGGTTCGACAGGCCAGGAATGTTGTCAAATATTGCATCCGAGATGTTAGGTTGCCTTAGATTAGGATATACAACGTTATAGACGCATATAATGTTCCCACCGATAAGTAGGGTCCGACACGCCTGGAAGGTTGTAGAATATTACATCCGAGATGTCAGGTTGCCTTAGGTTAGGATATATACCGTTATAGACGTATATACTGTTCCCACCGAGAAGTAGGGTCCGACACGCCAGAAATGTTGTCGAATGTTACATCCGAGTTGTTAGGTTGCCTTAGGTTAGGATATATAACGTTATAGACGCATGTAATGTTACCACCGAGAAGTAGGGACCGACACGCCTGGAATGTTGTCAAATATTGCATCCGAGATGTTAGGTTGCCTTAGATTAGGATATACAACGTTATAGACGCATATAATGTTCCCACCCAGAATTAGGGTCCGACACGCCTGGAAGGTTGTAGAATATTACATCCGAGATGTCAGGTTGCCTTAGGTTAGGATATATACCGTTATAGACGTATATACTGTTCCCTCCGAGAAGTAGGGTCCGACACGCCTGGAAGGTTGTAGAATATTACATCCGAGATGTCAGGTTGCCTTAGGTTAGGATATATAGCGTTATAGACGTATATACTGTTCCCACCGAGAAGTAGGGTCCGACACGCCAGAAATGTTGTCAAATGTTACATCCGAGTTGTTAGGTTGCCTTAGGTTAGGATATATAACGTTATAGACGCATGTAACGTTACCACCGAGACGTAGGGATCGACACGCCTGGAATGTTGTCAAATGTTACATCCGAGATGTTAGGTTGCCTTAGATTAGGATATATAACGTTATAGACGCATGTAATGTTACCACCGAGACGTAGGGACCGACATGCCTGGAATGTTGTCGAATGTTACATCCGAGATGTTATGTTGCCTCAGGTTAGGATATATGACGTTATAGACGTATATACTGTTCC
The DNA here is from genome assembly GCA_963969225.1 of Xylocopa violacea. Taxonomy (NCBI): domain Eukaryota; kingdom Metazoa; phylum Arthropoda; class Insecta; order Hymenoptera; family Apidae; genus Xylocopa; species Xylocopa violacea. The sequence continues at coordinate 171,713 of CAXAJV010000206.1, read as the reverse complement.
CTCCGAGTAGTAGGGTTCGACAGGCCAGGAATATTGTCAAATATTGCATCCGAGATGTTAGGTTGCCTTAGATTAGGATATATAACGTTATAAACGTATATACTGTTCCCACCGAGAGATAGGGTTTGACAGTCCAGGAATGTTGTCAAATAGTGCATCCGAGATGTTAGGTTGCCTTAGGTTAGGATACATAACGTTATAGACGCATGTAATGTTACCTCCGAGACGTAGGGCCCGACACGCCTGGAATGTTGTCAAATGTTACATCCGAGATGTTAGGTTGCCTTAGGTTAGGATATATAACGTTACAGACGTATATACTGTTCCCTCCGAGAAGTAGGGTTCGACAGGCCAGGAATGCTGTCAAATATTGCATCCGAGATTTTAGGTTGTCTTAGGTTAGGGTATATATCGTTATAGAAGCATGTAACGTTACCACTGAGACGTAGGGACCGACACGCCTGGAATGTTGGCAAATGTTACATCCGAGATGTTAGGTTGCCTTAGGTTAGGATATATGACGTTATAGACGTATATGCTGTTCCCTCCGAGAAGTAGGGGTAGACAGGCCAGGAATGTTGTCAAATATTGCATCCGAGATGTAAGGTTGCCTTAGGTTAGGATATATAACGTTATGGACGTATATACTGTTCCCACCGAGAAGTAGGGTCCGACACGCCAGGAATGTTGTAAAATATTACATCCGAGTTGCTACGTTGCCGTTATAGACGCATTAATGTTACCACCGAGACGTAGGGACCGACACGCCTGGAATGTTGTCAAATGTTACATCCGAGATTTTAGGTTGCCTTAGGTTAGGATATATGACGTTTTAGACGTATATACTGTTCCCTCCGAGAAGTAGGTTTCGACAGGCCAGGAATGTTGTCAAATATTGCATCCGAGATGTTAGGTTGCCTTAGGTTAGGATATATAACGTTATAGACGCATGTAACGTTACCACCGAGACGTAGGGATCGACACGCCTGGAATGTTGTCAAATGTTACATCCGAGATGTTAGGTTGCCTTAGGTTAGGATATATGACGTTATAGACGTATATGCTGTTCCCTCCGAGAAGTAGGGTTCGACAGGCCAGGAATGTTGTCAAATATTGCATCCGAGATGTTAGGTTGCCTTAGATTAGGATATACAACGTTATAGACGCATATAATGTTCCCACCGATAAGTAGGGTCCGACACGCCTGGAAGGTTGTAGAATATTACATCCGAGATGTCAGGTTGCCTTAGGTTAGGATATATACCGTTATAGACGCATTTAATGTTACCACCGAAAAGTATGCACTCACACGCCAGGAATATTGTAAAATATTACGTCTGAGATAATAGGTTGCCTTAGATTAGGATATACAACGTTATAGACTCATATAATGTTCCCACCTAGAAGTAGGGTCCGACACGCCTGGAATGATGTAAAATGTTACATCCGAGTTGTTACGTTGCCGTTATAGACGCATTCATGTTACCACCGAGACGTAGGGACCGACACGCCTGGAATGTTGTCAAATGTTACATCCGAGATGTTAGGTTGCCTTAGGTTACGATATATATCGTTATATACGTATATACTGTTCCCACCGAGAGATAGGGTTTGACAGTCCAGGAATGTTGTCAAATGTTACATCCGAGATGTTAGGTTGCCTTAGGTTAGGATATATGACGTTATAGACGTATATACTGTTCTCTCCGAGAAGTAGGGTTCGACAGGCCAGGAATGTTGTCAAATATTGCATCCGAGATGTTAGGTTGCCTTAGGTTAGGATATATATCGTTATAAACGTATATACTGTTCCCACCGAGAGATAGGGTTTGACAGTCCAGGAATGTTGTCAAATAGTGCATCCGAGATGTTAGGTTGCCTTAGGTTAGGATATATAACGTTATAGACGCATGTAATGTTACCTCCGAGACGTAGGGCCCGACACGCCTGGAATGTTGTCAAATGTTACATCCGAGATGTTAGGTTGCCTTAGGTTAGGATATATAGCGTTATAGACGTATATACTGTTCCCACCGAGAAGTAGGGTCCGACACGCCAGAAATGTTGTCAAATGTTACATCCGAGTTGTTAGGTTGCCTTAGGTTAGGATATATAACGTTATAGACGCATGTAACGTTACCACCGAGACGTAGGGATCGACACGCCTGGAATGTTGTCAAATGTTACATCCGAGATGTTAGGTTGCCTTAGATTAGGATATATAACGTTATAGACGCATGTAATGTTACCACCGAGACGTAGGGACCGACATGCCTGGAATGTTGTCGAATGTTACATCCGAGATGTTATGTTGCCTCAGGTTAGGATATATGACGTTATAGACGTATATACTGTTCCCTCCGAGTAGTAGGGTTCGACAGGCCAGGAATATTGTCAAATATTGCATCCGAGATGTTAGGTTGCCTTAGATTAGGATATATAACGTTATAGACGCATGTAATGTTACCACCGAGACGTAGGGACCGACACGCCTGGAATGTTGTCAAATGTTACATCCGAGATGTTAGGTTGCCTTAGGTTAGGATATATGACGTTATAGACGTATATACTGTTCCCTCCGAGAAGTAGGGTTCGACAGGCCAGGAATGTTGTCAAATATTGCATCCGAGATGTTAGGTTGCCTTAGGTTAGGATATATATCGTTATAAACGTATATACTGTTCCCACCGAGAGATAGGGTTTGACAGTCCAGGAATGTTGTCAAATAGTGCATCCGAGATGTTAGGTTGCCTTAGGTTAGGATATATAACGTTATAGACGCATGTAATGTTACCTCCGAGACGTAGGGCCCGACACGCCTGGAATGTTGTCAAATGTTACATCCGAGATGTTAGGTTGCCTTAGGTTAGGATATATAACGTTACAGACGTATATACTGTTCCCTTCGAGAAGTAGGGTTCGACAGGCCAGGAATATTGTCAAATATTGCATCCGAGATGTTAGGTTGCCTTAGATTAGGATATATAACGTTATAGACGCATGTAATGTTACCACCGAGAAGTAGGGACCGACACGCCTGGAATGTTGTAAAATATTACGTCTGAGATAATAGGTTGCCTTAGATTAGGATATAGAACGTTATAGACTCATATAATGTTCCCACCGAGAAGTAGGGTCCGACACGCCTGGAATGATGTAGAATATTACATCCGACATGTCAGGTTGCCTTAGGTTAGGATATATAACGTTATAGACGTATATACTGTTCCCTGCGAGAAGTAGGGTTCGACAGGCCAGGAATGTTGTCAAATATTGCATCCGAGATGATGGGTTGCCTTAGATTAGGATATATGCCGTTATAGACGCATGTAATGTTACCTCCGAAAAGTATGCACCGACACGCCAGGAATATTGTAAAATATTACGTCTGACATAATAGGTTGCCTTGGACTAGGATATACAACGTTATAGACTCATATAATGTTCCCACCGAGAAGTAGGGTCCGACACGCCAGGAATGTTGTAAAATATTACATCCGAGTTGTTACGTTGCAGTTATAGACGCATTAATGTTACCACCGAGACGTAGGGACCGACACGCCTGGAATGTTGTCAAATGTTACATCCGACATTTTAGGTTGCCTTAGGTTAGGATATATGACGTTATAGACGTATATGCTGTTCCCTCCGAGAAGTAGGGTTCGACAGGCCAGGAATGTTGTCAAATGTTACATCCGATATGTTAGGTTGCCTTAGGTTAGGATATATGACGTTATAGACGCATATAATGTTCCCACCGATAAGTAGGGTCCGACACGCCTGGAAGGTTGTAGAATATTACATCCGAGTTGTTAGGTTGCCTTAGGTTAGGATATATAGCGTTATAGACGCATGTAATGTTACCACCGAGAATTAGGGACCGACACGCCTGGAATGATGTAAAATATTACATCCGAGTTGTTACGTTGCCGTTATAGACGCATTAATGTTACCACCGAGACGTAGGGACCGACACGCCTGGAATGTTGTCAAATGTTACATCCGAGATGTTAGGTTGCCTTAGATTAGGATATATAACGTTATAGACGCATGTAATGTTACCACCGAGACGTAGGGACCGACATGCCTGGAATGTTGTCGAATGTTACATCCGAGATGTTATGTTGCCTCAGGTTAGGATATATGACGTTATAGACGTATATACTGTTCCCTCCGAGAAGTAGGGTTTGACAGGCCAGGAATATTGTCAAATATTGCATCCGACATGTTAGGTTGCCTTAGATTAGGATATATAACGTTATAGACGCATGTAATGTTACCACCGAGACGTAGGGACCGACACGCCTGGAATGTTGTCAAATGTTACATCCGAGATGTTAGGTTGCCTTAGGTTAGGATATATGACGTTATAGACGTATATACTGTTCTCTCCGAGAAGTAGGGTTCGACAGGCCAGGAATGTTGTCAAATATTGCATCCGAGATGTTAGGTTGCCTTAGGTTAGGATATATATCGTTATAAACGTATATACTGTTCCCACCGAGAGATAGGGTTTGACAGTCCAGGAATGTTGTCAAATAGTGCATCCGAGATGTTAGGTTGCCTTAGGTTAGGATATATAACGTTATAGACGCATGTAATGTTACCTCCGAGACGTAGGGCCCGACACGCCTGGAATGTTGTCAAATGTTACATCCGAGATGTTAGGTTGCCTTAGGTTAGGATATATAACGTTACAGACGTATATACTGTTCCCTCCGAGAAGTAGGGTTCGACAGGCCAGGAATGCTGTCAAATATTGCATCCGAGATTTTGGGTTGTCTTAGGTTAGGGTATATATCGTTATAGACGCATGTAACGTTACCACTGAGACGTAGGAACCGACACGCCTGGAATGTTGGCAAATGTTACATCCGAGATGTTAGGTTGCCTTAGGTTAGGATATATGACGTTATAGACGTATATGCTGTTCCCTCCGAGAAGTAGGGGTCGACAGGCCAGGAATGTTGTCAAATATTGCATCCGAGATGTTAGGTTGCCTTAGATTAGGCTATACAACGTTATAGACGCATATAATGTTCCCACCGATAAGTAGGGTCCGACACGCCTGGAAGGTTGTAGAATATTACATCCGAGATGTCAGGTTGCCTTAGGTTAGGATATATACCGTTATAGACGTATATACTGTTCCCACCGAGAAGTAGGGTTCGACAGGCCAGGAATATTGTCAAATATTGCATCCGAGATGTTAGGTTGCCTTAGATTAGGATATATAACGTTATAGACGCATGTAATGTTACCACCGAGAAGTAGGGACCGACACGCCTGGAATGTTGTCAAATATTACATCCGAGATGTTAGGTTGCCTTAGGTTAGGATATATAACGTTATAGACGTATATACTGTTCCCTCCGAGAAGTAGGGTTCGACAGGCCAGGAATGTTGTCAAATATTGCATCCGAGATGTTAGGTTGCCTTAGATTAGGATATATACCGTTATAGACGCATGTAATGTTACCACCGAAAAGTATGCACTCACACGCCAGGAATATTGTAAAATATTACGTCTGAGATAATAGGTTGCCTTAGATTAGGATATAGAACGTTATAGACTCATATAATGTTCCCATCGAGAAGTAGGGTCCGACACGCCTGGAATGATGTAAAATATTACATCCGAGTTGTTACGTTGCCGTTATAGACGCATTCATGTAACCACCGAGACGTAGGGACCGACACGCCTGGAATGTTGTCAAATGTTACATCCGAGATGTTAGGTTGCCTTAGGTTACGATATATATCGTTATAGACGTATATACTGTTCCCACCGAGAGATAGGGTTTGACAGTCCAGGAATGTTGTCAAATAGTGCATCCGAGATGTTAGGTTGCCTTAGGTTAGGATATATAACGTTATAGACGCATGTAATGTTACCTCCGAGACGTAGGGCCCGACACGCCTGGAATGTTGTCAAATGTTACATCCGAGATGTTAGGTTGCCTTAGGTTAGGATATATAACGTTACAGACGTATATACTGTTCCCTCCGAGAAGTAGGGTTCGACAGGCCAGGAATGTTGTCAAATATTGCATCCGAGATGTTAGGTTGTCTTAGGTTAGGGTATATATCGTTATAGACGCATGTAACGTTACCACTGAGACGTAGGGACCGACACGCCTGGAATGTTGGCAAATGTTACATCCGAGATGTTAGGTTGCCTTAGGTTAGGATATATGACGTTATAGACGTATATGCTGTTCCCTCCGAGAAGTAGGTTTCGACAGGCCAGGAATGTTGTCAAATATTGCATCCGAGATGTTAGGTTGCCTTAGATTAGGATATACAACGTTATAGACGCATATAATGTTCCCACCGATAAGTAGGGTCCGACACGCCTGGAAGGTTGTAGAATATTACATCCGAGATGTCAGGTTGCCTTAGGTTAGGATATATACCGTTATAGACGTATATACTGTTCCCACCGAGAAGTAGGGTCCGACACGCCAGAAATGTTGTCAAATGTTACATCCGAGTTGTTAGGTTGCCTTAGGTTAGGATATATAACGTTATAGCCGCATGTAATGTTACCACCGAGAAGTAGGGACCGACACGCCTGGAATGTTGTCAAATGTTACATCCGAGATGTTAGGTTGCCTTAGGTTAGGATATATAACGTTACAGACGTATTTACTGTTCCCTCCGAGAAGTAGGGTTCGACAGGCCAGGAATGTTGTCAAATATTGCATCCGAGATGTAAGGTTGCCTTAGGTTAGGATATATAACGTTATGGACGTATATACTGTTCCCTCCGAGAAGTAGGGTTCGACAGGCCAGGAATGTTGTCAAATATTGCATCCGAGATGTTAGGTTGCCTTAGATTAGGATATATGTCGTTATAGACGAATGTAATGTTACCACCGAAAAGTATGCACTCACACGCCAGGAATATTGTAAAATATTACGTCTGAGATAATAGGTTGCCTTAGATTAGGATATAGAACGTTATAGACTCATATAATGTTCCCACCGAGAAGTAGGGTCCGACACGCCTGGAATGATGTAGAATATTACATCCGACATGTCAGGTTGCCTTAGGTTAGGATATATAACGTTATAGACGTATATACTGTTCCCTCCGAGAAGTAGGGTTCGACAGGCCAGGAATGTTGTCAAATATTGCATCCGAGATGTTAGGTTGCCTTAGATTAGGATATATACCGTTATAGACGCATGTAATGTTATCACCGAAAAGTATGCACTCACACGCCAGGAATATTGTAAAATATTACGTCTGAGATAATAGGTTGCCTTAGATTAGGATATAGAACGTTATAGACGCATATAATGTTCCCACCGAGAAGTAGGGTCCGACACGCCTGGAATGATGTAGAATATTACATCCGACATGTCAGGTTGGCTTAGGTTAGGATATATAACGTTATAGACGTATATACTGTTCCCTCCGAGAAGTAGGGTTCGACAGGCCAGGAATGTTGTCAAATATTGCATCCGAGATGTTAGGTTGCCTTAGATTAGAATATATGCCGTTATAGACGCATGTAATGTTACCTCCGAAAAGTATGCACCGACACGCCAGGAATATTGTAAAATATTACGTCTGACATAATAGGTTGCCTTGGATTAGGATATACAACGTTATAGACTCATATAATGTTCCCACCGAGAAGTAGGGTCCGACACGCCAGGAATGTTGTAAAATATTACATCCGAGTTGTTACGTTGCCGTTATAGACGCATTAATGTTACCACCGAGACGTAGGGACCGACACGCCTGGAATGTTGTCAAATGTTACATCCGAGATGTTAGGTTGCCTTAGGTTAGGATATATAACGTTACAGACGTATATACTGTTCCCTCCGAGAAGTAGGGTTCGACAGGCCTGGAATGTTGTCAAATATTGCATCCGAGATGTAAGGTTGCCTTAGGTTAGGATATATAACGTTATGGACGTATATACTGTTCCCACCGAGAAGTAGGGTCCGACACGCCAGGAATGTTGTAAAATATTACATCCGAGTTGTTACGTTGCCGTTATAGACACATTAATGTTACCACCGAGACGTAGGGACCGACACGCCTGGAATGTTGTCAAATGTTACATCCGAGATTTTAGGTTGCCTTAGGTTAGGATATATGACGTTTTAGACGTATATACTGTTCCCTCCGAGAAGTAGGTTTCGACAGGCCAGGAATGTTGTCAAATATTGCATCCGAGATGTTAGGTTGCCTTAGATTAGGATATACAACGTTATAGACGCATATAATGTTCCCACCGATAAGTAGGGTCCGACACGCCTGGAAGGTTGTAGAATATTACATCCGAGATGTCAGGTTGCCTTAGGTTAGGATATATACCGTTATAGACGTATATACTGTTCCCACCGAGAAGTAGGGTCCGACACGCCAGAAATGTTGTCAAATGTTACATCCGAGTTGTTAGGTTGCCTTAGGTTAGGATATATAACGTTATAGACGCATGTAATGTTACCACCGAGAAGTAGGGACCGACACGCCTGGAATGTTGTCAAATATTGCATCCGAGATGTTAGGTTGCCTTAGATTAGGATATACAACGTTATAGACGCATATAATGTTCCCACCCAGAATTAGGGTCCGACACGCCTGGAAGGTTGTAGAATATTACATCCGAGATGTCAGGTTGCCTTAGGTTAGGATATATACCGTTATAGACGTATATACTGTTCCCTCCGAGAAGTAGGGTTCGACAGGCCAGGAATGTTGTCAAATATTGCATTCGAGATGTTAGGTTGCCTTAGGTTAGGATATATAACGTTATAGACGCATGTAACGTTACCACCGAGACGTAGGGATCGACACGCCTGGAATGTTGTCAAATGTTACATCCGAGATGTTAGGTTGCCTTAGGTTAGGATATATGACGTTATAGACGTATATGCTGTTCCCTCCGAGAAGTAGGGTTCGACAGGCCAGGAATGTTGTCAAATATTGCATCCGAGATGTTAGGTTGCCTTAGATTAGGATATACAACGTTATAGACGCATATAATGTTCCCACCGATAAGTAGGGTCCGACACGCCTGGAAGGTTGTAGAATATTACATCCGAGATGTCAGGTTGCCTTAGGTTAGGATATATACCGTTATAGACGTATATACTGTTCCCACCGAGAAGTAGGGTCCGACACGCCAGAAATGTTGTCAAATGTTACATCCGAGTTGTTAGGTTGCCTTAGGTTAGGATATATAACGTTATAGCCGCATGTAATGTTACCACCGAGAAGTAGGGACCGACACGCCTGGAATGTTGTCAAATGTTACATCCGAGATGTTAGGTTGCCTTAGGTTAGGATATATAACGTTACAGACGTATTTACTGTTCCCTCCGAGAAGTAGGGTTCGACAGGCCAGGAATGTTGTCAAATATTGCATCCGAGATGTAAGGTTGCCTTAGGTTAGGATATATAACGTTATGGACGTATATACTGTTCCCTCCGAGAAGTAGGGTTCGACAGGCCAGGAATGTTGTCAAATATTGCATCCGAGATGTTAGGTTGCCTTAGATTAGGATATATGTCGTTATAGACGAATGTAATGTTACCACCGAAAAGTATGCACTCACACGCCAGGAATATTGTAAAATATTACGTCTGAGATAATAGGTTGCCTTAGATTAGGATATAGAACGTTATAGACTCATATAATGTTCCCACCGAGAAGTAGGGTCCGACACGCCTGGAATGATGTAGAATATTACATCCGACATGTCAGGTTGCCTTAGGTTAGGATATATAACGTTATAGACGTATATACTATTCCCTCCGAGAAGTAGGGTTCGACAGGCCAGGAATGTTGTCAAATATTGCATCCGAGATGTTAGGTTGCCTTAGATTAGGATATATAACGTTATAGACGCATGTAATGTTACCACCGAGACGTAGGGACCGACACGCCTGGAATGTTGTCAAATGTTACATCCGAGATGTTAGGTTGCCTTAGGTTAGGATATATGACGTTATAGACGTATATACTGTTCCCTCCGAGAAGTAGGGTTCGACAGGCCAGGAATGTTGTCAAATATTGCATCCGAGATGTTAGGTTGCCTTAGGTTAGGATATATATCGTTATAAACGTATATACTGTTCCCACCGAGAGGTAGGGTTCGACAGGCCAGGAATGTTGTCAAATATTGCATCCGAGATGTTAGGTTGCCTTAGATTAGGATATATACCGTTATAGACGCATTTAATGTTACCACCGAAAAGTATGCACTCACACGCCAGGAATATTGTAAAATATTACGTCTGAGATAATAGGTTGCCTTAGATTAGGATATACAACGTTATAGACTCATATAATGTTCCCACCTAGAAGTAGGGTCCGACACGCCTGGAATGATGTAAAATGTTACATCCGAGTTGTTACGTTGCCGTTATAGACGCATTCATGTTACCACCGAGACGTAGGGACCGACACGCCTGGAATGTTGTCAAATGTTACATCCGAGATGTTAGGTTGCCTTAGGTTACGATATATATCGTTATATACGTATATACTGTTCCCACCGAGAGATAGGGTTTGACAGTCCAGGAATGTTGTCAAATAGTGCATCCGAGATGTTAGGTTGCCTTAGGTTAGGATATATAACGTTACAGACGTATATACTGTTCCCTCCGAGAAGTAGGGTTCGACAGGCCAGAAATGTTGTCAAATGTTACATCCGAGTTGTTAGGTTGCCTTAGGTTAGGATATATAACGTTATAGCCGCATGTAATGTTACCACCGAGAAGTAGGGACCGACACGCCTGGAATGTTGTCAAATGTTACATCCGAGATGTTAGGTTGCCTTAGGTTAGGATATATAACGTTACAGACGTATTTACTGTTCCCTCCGAGAAGTAGGGTTCGACAGGCCAGGAATGTTGTCAAATATTGCATCCGAGATGTAAGGTTGCCTTAGGTTAGGATATATAACGTTATGGACGTATATACTGTTCCCTCCGAGAAGTAGGGTTCGACAGGCCAGGAATGTTGTCAAATATTGCATCCGAGATGTTAGGTTGCCTTAGATTAGGATATATGTCGTTATAGACGAATGTAATGTTACCACCGAAAAGTATGCACTCACACGCCAGGAATATTGTAAAATATTACGTCTGAGATAATAGGTTGCCTTAGATTAGGATATAGAACGTTATAGACTCATATAATGTTCCCACCGAGAAGTAGGGTCCGACACGCCTGGAATGATGTAGAATATTACATCCGACATGTCAGGTTGCCTTAGGTTAGGATATATAACGTTATAGACGTATATACTATTCCCTCCGAGAAGTAGGGTTCGACAGGCCAGGAATGTTGTCAAATATTGCATCCGAGATGTTAGGTTGCCTTAGATTAGGATATATAACGTTATAGACGCATGTAATGTTACCACCGAGACGTAGGGACCGACACGCCTGGAATGTTGTCAAATGTTACATCCGAGATGTTAGGTTGCCTTAGGTTAGGATATATGACGTTATAGACGTATATACTGTTCCCTCCGAGAAGTAGGGTTCGACAGGCCAGGAATGTTGTCAAATATTGCATCCGAGATGTTAGGTTGCCTTAGGTTAGGATATATATCGTTATAAACGTATATACTGTTCCCACCGAGAGGTAGGGTTCGACAGGCCAGGAATGTTGTCAAATATTGCATCCGAGATGTTAGGTTGCCTTAGATTAGGATATATACCGTTATAGACGCATTTAATGTTACCACCGAAAAGTATGCACTCACACGCCAGGAATATTGTAAAATATTACGTCTGAGATAATAGGTTGCCTTAGATTAGGATATACAACGTTATAGACTCATATAATGTTCCCACCTAGAAGTAGGGTCCGACACGCCTGGAATGATGTAAAATGTTACATCCGAGTTGTTACGTTGCCGTTATAGACGCATTCATGTTACCACCGAGACGTAGGGACCGACACGCCTGGAATGTTGTCAAATGTTACATCCGAGATGTTAGGTTGCCTTAGGTTACGATATATATCGTTATATACGTATATACTGTTCCCACCGAGAGATAGGGTTTGACAGTCCAGGAATGTTGTCAAATAGTGCATCCGAGATGTTAGGTTGCCTTAGGTTAGGATATATAACGTTACAGACGTATATACTGTTCCCTCCGAGAAGTAGGGTTCGACAGGCCAGGAATGTTGTCAAATATTGCATCCGAGATGTTAAGTTGTCTTAGGTTAGGGTATATATCGTTATAGACGCATGTAACGTTACCACTGAGACGTAGGGACCGACACGCCTGGAATGTTGGCAAATGTTACATCGGAGATGTTAGGTTGCCTTAGGTTAGGATATATGACGTTATAGACGTATATGCTGTTCCCTCCGAGAAGTAGGGGTCGACAGGCCAGGAATGTTGTCAAATATTGCACACGAGATGTTAGGTTGCCTTAGATTAGGATATACAACGTTATAGACGCATATAATGTTCCCACCGATAAGTAGGGTCCGACACGCCTGGAAGGTTGTAGAATATTACATCCGAGATGTCAGGTTGCCTTAGGTTAGGATATATACCGTTATAGACGTATATACTGTTCCCACCGAGAAGTAGGGTCCGACACGCCAGAAATGTTGTCAAATGTTACATCCGAGTTGTTAGGTTGCCTTAGGTTAGGATATATAACGTTATAGCCGCATGTAATGTTACCACCGAGAAGTAGGGACCGACACGCCTGGAATGTTGTCAAACGTTACATCCGAGATGTTAAGTTGCCTTAGGTTAGGATATATAAAGTTATAGACGTATATACTGTTCCGTCCGAGAAGTAGGGTTCGACAGGCCAGGAATGTTGTCAAATATTGCATCCGAGATGTTAGGTTGCCTTAGATTAGGATATATACCGTTATAGACGCATGTAATGTTATCACCGAAAAGTATGCACTCACACGCCAGGAATATTGTAAAATATTACGTCTGAGATAATAGGTTGCCTTAGATTAGGATATAGAACGTTATAGACGCATATAATGTTCCCACCGAGAAGTAGGGTCCGACACGCCTGGAATGATGTAGAATATTACATCCGACATGTCAGGTTGGCTTAGGTTAGGATATATAACGTTATAGACGTATATACTGTTCCCTCCGAGAAGTAGGGTTCGACAGGCCAGGAATGTTGTCAAATATTGCATCCGAGATGTTAGGTTGCCTTAGATTAGAATATATGCCGTTATAGACGCATGTAATGTTACCTCCGAAAAGTATGCACCGACACGCCAGGAATATTGTAAAATATTACGTCTGACATAATAGGTTGCCTTGGATTAGGATATACAACGTTATAGACTCATATAATGTTCCCACCGAGAAGTAGGGTCCGACACGCCAGGAATGTTGTAAAATATTACATCCGAGTTGTTACGTTGCCGTTATAGACGCATTAATGTTACCACCGAGACGTAGGGACCGACACGCATGGAATGTTGTCAAATGTTACATCCGAGATGTTAGGTTGCCTTAGGTTAGGATATATAACGTTACAGACGTATATACTGTTCCCTCCGAGAAGTAGGGTTCGACAGGCCTGGAATGTTGTCAAATATTGCATCCGAGATGTAAGGTTGCCTTAGGTTAGGATATATAACGTTATGGACGTATATACTGTTCCCACCGAGAAGTAGGGTCCGACACGCCAGGAATGTTGTAAAATATTACATCCGAGTTGTTACGTTGCCGTTATAGACACATTAATGTTACCACCGAGACGTAGGGACCGACACGCCTGGAATGTTGTCAAATGTTACATCCGAGATTTTAGGTTGCCTTAGGTTAGGATATATGACGTTTTAGACGTATATACTGTTCCCTCCGAGAAGTAGGTTTCGACAGGCCAGGAATGTTGTCAAATATTGCATCCGAGATGTTAGGTTGCCTTAGGTTAGGATATATAACGTTATAGACGCATGTAACGTTACCACCGAGACGTAGGGATCGACACGCCTGGAATGTTGTCAAATGTTACATCCGAGATGTTAGGTTGCCTTAGGTTAGGATATATGACGTTATAGACGTATATGCTGTTCCCTCCGAGAAGTAGGGTTCGACAGGCCAGGAATGTTGTCAAATATTGCATCCGAGATGTTAGGTTGCCTTAGATTAGGATATACAACGTTATAGACGCATATAATGTTCCCACCGATAAGTAGGGTCCGACACGCCTGGAAGGTTGTAGAATATTACATCCGAGATGTCAGGTTGCCTTAGGTTAGGATATATACCGTTATAGACGTATATACTGTTCCCACCGAGAAGTAGGGTCCGACACGCCAGAAATGTTGTCAAATGTTACATCCGAGTTGTTAGGTTGCCTTAGGTTAGGATATATAACGTTATAGACGCATGTAATGTTACCACCGAGAAGTAGGGACCGACACGCCTGGAATGTTGTCAAATATTGCATCCGAGATGTTAGGTTGCCTTAGATTAGGATATACAACGTTATAGACGCATATAATGTTCCCACCCAGAATTAGGGTCCGACACGCCTGGAAGGTTGTAGAATATTACATCCGAGATGTCAGGTTGCCTTAGGTTAGGATATATACCGTTATAGACGTATATACTGTTCCCTCCGAGAAGTAGGGTTCGACAGGCCAGGAATGTTGTCAAATATTGCATTCGAGATGTTAGGTTGCCTTAGATTAGGATATATACCGTTATAGACGCATTTAATGTTACCACCGAAAAGTATGCACTCACACGCCAGGAATATTGTAAAATATTACGTCTGAGATAATAGGTTGCCTTAGATTAGGATATAGAACGTTATAGACTCATATAATGTTCCCACCGAGAAGTAGGGTCCGACACGCCTGGAATGATGTAGAATATTACATCCGACATGTCAGGTTGCCTTAGGTTAGGATATATAACGTTATAGACGTATATACTATTCCCTCCGAGAAGTAGGGTTCGACAGGCCAGGAATGTTGTCAAATATTGCATCCGAGATGTTAGGTTGCCTTAGATTAGGATATATAACGTTATAGACGCATGTAATGTTACCACCGAGACGTAGGGACCGACACGCCTGGAATGTTGTCAAATGTTACATCCGAGATGTTAGGTTGCCTTAGGTTAGGATATATGACGTTATAGACGTATATACTGTTCCCTCCGAGAAGTAGGGTTCGACAGGCCAGGAATGTTGTCAAATATTGCATCCGAGATGTTAGGTTGCCTTAGGTTAGGATATATATCGTTATAAACGTATATACTGTTCCCACCGAGAGGTAGGGTTCGACAGGCCAGGAATGTTGTCAAATATTGCATCCGAGATGTTAGGTTGCCTTAGATTAGGATATATACCGTTATAGACGCATTTAATGTTACCACCGAAAAGTATGCACTCACACGCCAGGAATATTGTAAAATATTACGTCTGAGATAATAGGTTGCCTTAGATTAGGATATACAACGTTATAGACTCATATAATGTTCCCACCTAGAAGTAGGGTCCGACACGCCTGGAATGATGTAAAATGTTACATCCGAGTTGTTACGTTGCCGTTATAGACGCATTCATGTTACCACCGAGACGTAGGGACCGACACGCCTGGAATGTTGTCAAATGTTACATCCGAGATGTTAGGTTGCCTTAGGTTACGATATATATCGTTATATACGTATATACTGTTCCCACCGAGAGATAGGGTTTGACAGTCCAGGAATGTTGTCAAATAGTGCATCCGAGATGTTAGGTTGCCTTAGGTTAGGATATATAACGTTACAGACGTATATACTGTTCCCTCCGAGAAGTAGGGTTCGACAGGCCAGGAATGTTGTCAAATATTGCATCCGAGATGTTAGGTTGCCTTAGATTAGGATATACAACGTTATAGACGCATATAATGTTCCCACCGATAAGTAGGGTCCGACACGCCTGGAAGGTTGTAGAATATTACATCCGAGATGTCAGGTTGCCTTAGGTTAGGATATATACCGTTATAGACGTATATACTGTTCCCACCGAGAAGTAGGGTCCGACACGCCAGAAATGTTGTCAAATGTTACATCCGAGTTGTTAGGTTGCCTTAGGTTAGGATATATAACGTTATAGACGCATGTAATGTTACCACCGAGAAGTAGGGACCGACACGCCTGGAATGTTGTCAAATATTGCATCCGAGATGTTAGGTTGCCTTAGATTAGGATATACAACGTTATAGACGCATATAATGTTCCCACCCAGAATTAGGGTCCGACACGCCTGGAAGGTTGTAGAATATTACATCCGAGATGTCAGGTTGCCTTAGGTTAGGATATATACCGTTATAGACGTATATACTGTTCCCTCCGAGAAGTAGGGTTCGACAGGCCAGGAATGTTGTCAAATATTGCATTCGAGATGTTAGGTTGCCTTAGATTAGGATATATACCGTTATAGACGCATTTAATGTTACCACCGAAAAGTATGCACTCACACGCCAGGAATATTGTAAAATATTACGTCTGAGATAATAGGTTGCCTTAGATTCGGATATACAACGTTATAGACTCATATAATGTTCCCACCGAGAAGTAGGGTCCGACACGCCTGGAATGATGTAAAATATTACATCCGAGTTGTTACGTTGCCGTTATAGACGCATTCATGTTACCACCGAGACGTAGGGACCGACACGCCTGGAATGTTGTCAAATGTTACATCCGAGATGTTAGGTTGCCTTAGGTTACGATATATATCGTTATAGACGTATATACTGTTCCCACCGAGAGATAGGGTTTGACAGTCCAGGAATGTTGTCAAATAGTGCATCCGAGATGTTAGGTTGCCTTAGGTTAGGATATATAACGTTATAGACGCATGTAATGTTACCTCCGAGACGTAGGGCCGGACACGCCTGGAATGTTGTCAAATGTTACATCCGAGATGTTAGGTTGCCTTAGGTTAGGATATATAACGTTACAGACGTATATACTGTTCCCTCCGAGAAGTAGGGTTCGACAGGCCAGGAATGTTGTCAAATATTGCATCCGAGATGTTAGGTTGCCTTAGATTAGGATATATACCGTTATAGACGAATGTAATGTTACCACCGAAAAGTATGCACTCACACGCCAGGAACATTGTAAAATATTACGTCTGAGATAATAGGTTGCCTTAGATTAGGATATAGAACGTTATAGACGCATATAATGTTCCCACCGAGAAGTAGGGTCCGACACGCCTGGAATGATGTAGAATATTACATCCGACATGTCAGGTTGGCTTAGGTTAGGATATATACCGTTATAGACGTATATACTGTTCCCACCGAGAAGTAGGGTCCGACAGGCCAGAAATGTTGTCAAATGTTACATCCGAGTTGTTAGGTTGCCTTAGGTTAGGATATATAACGTTATAGCCGCATGTAATGTTACCACCGAGAAGTAGGGACCGACACGCCTGGAATGTTGTCAAATGTTACATCCGAGATGTTAGGTTGCCTTAGGTTAGGATATATAACGTTATAGACGTATATACTGTTCCCTCCGAGAAGTAGGGTTCGACTGGCCAGGAATGTTGTCAAATATTGCATCCGAGATGTTAGGTTGCCTTAGATTAGGATATATACCGTTATGGACGTATATACTGTTCCCTCCGAGATGTAGGGGTCGACAGGCCAGGAATGTTGTCCAATATTGCATCCGAGATGTTAGGTTGCCTTAGATTAGGATATACAACGTTATAGACGCACATAATGTTCCCACCGAGAAGTAGGGTCCGACACGCCTGGAATGTTGTAGAGTAATACATCCGAGATGTCAGGTTGCCTTAGGTTAGGATATATAACGTTATAGACGTATATACTCTTCCCTCCGAGAAGTAGGGTTCGACAGGCCAGGAATGTTGTCAAATATTGCATCCGAGATGTTAGGTTGCCTTAGATTAGGATATATACCGTTATAGACGCATGTAATGTTACCACCGAGACGTAGGGACCGACATGCCTGGAATGTTGTCGAATGTTACATCCGAGATGTTAGGTTGCCTCAGGTTAGGATATATGACGTTATAGACGTATATACTGTTCCCTCCGCGAAGTAGGGTTCGACAGGCCAGGAATATTGTCAAATATTGCATCCGAGATGTTAGGTTGCCTTAGATTAGGATATACAACGTTATAGACGCATATAATGTTCCCACCGAGATGTAGGGTCCGACACGCCTGGAATGTTGTAGAATATTACATCCGACATGTCAGGTTGCCTTAGGTTAGGATATATAACGTTATAGACGTATATACTGTTCCCTCCGAGAAGTAGGGTCCGATACGCCAGGAATGTTGTCAAACATTACATCCGAGATGTAAGGTTGCCTTAGGTTAGGATATATAACGTTATGGACGTATATACTGTTCCCACCGAGAAGTAGTGTCCGACACGCCAGGAATGTTGTCTAATATTACATCCGAGTTGTTACGTTGCCGTTATAGACGCATTAATGTTACCACCGAGACGTAGGGCCCGACACGCCTGGAATGTTGTCAAATGTTACATCCGAGATGTTAGGTTGCCTTAGCTTAGGATATATGACGTTATAGACGTATATACTGTTCCCTCCGAGAAGTAGGGTTCGACAGGCCAGGAATGTTGTCAAATATTGCATCCGAGATGTTAGGTTGATTTAGATAAGGATATACAACGTTGTAGACGCATATAATGTTCCCATCGAGAAGCAGGGTCCGTCACGCCTGGAATGATGTAGAATATTACATCCGACATGTCAGGTTGCCTTAGGTTAGGATATATAACGTTATGGACGTATATACTGTTCCCACCGAGAAGTAGGGTCCGACACGCCAGGAATGTTGTCAAATATTACATCCGAGTTGTTACGTTGCCGTTATAGACGCATTAATGTTACCACCGAGACGTAGGGACCGACACGCCTGGAATGTTGTCAAATGTTACATCCGAGATGTTAGGTTGCCTTGGGTTAGGATATATGACGCTACAGACGTATATACTGTTCCCTCCGAGAAGTAGGGTTCGACAGGCCAGGAATGTTGTCAAATATTGCATTCGAGATGTTAGGTTGCCTTAGATTAGGATATATACCGTTATAGACGCATTTAATGTTACCACCGAAAAGTATGCACTCACACGCCAGGAATATTGTAAAATATTACGTCTGAGATAATAGGTTGCCTTAGATTAGGATATACAACGTTATAGACTCATATAATGTTCCCACCTAGAAGTAGGGTCCGACACGCCTGGAATGATGTAAAATGTTACATCCGAGTTGTTACGTTGCCGTTATAGACGCATTCATGTTACCACCGAGACGTAGGGACCGACACGCCTGGAATGTTGTCAAATGTTACATCCGAGATGTTAGGTTGCCTTAGGTTACGATATATATCGTTATATACGTATATACTGTTCCCACCGAGAGATAGGGTTTGACAGTCCAGGAATGTTGTCAAATAGTGCATCCGAGATGTTAGGTTGCCTTAGGTTAGGATATATAACGTTACAGACGCATGTAATGTTACCTCCGAGACGTAGGGCCCGACACGCCTGGAATGTTGTCAAATGTTACATCCGAGATGTTAGGTTGCCTTAGGTTAGGATATATAACGTTACAGACGTATATACTGTTCCCTCCGAGAAGTAGGGTTCGACAGGCCAGGAATGTTGTCAAATATTGCATCCGAGATGTTAAGTTGTCTTAGGTTAGGGTATATATCGTTATAGACGCATGTAACGTTACCACTGAGACGTAGGGACCGACACGCCTGGAATGTTGGCAAATGTTACATCGGAGATGTTAGGTTGCCTTAGGTTAGGATATATGACGTTATAGACGTATATGCTGTTCCCTCCGAGAAGTAGGGGTCGACAGGCCAGGAATGTTGTCAAATATTGCACACGAGATGTTAGGTTGCCTTAGATTAGGATATACAACGTTATAGACGCATATAATGTTCCCACCGATAAGTAGGGTCCGACACGCCTGGAAGGTTGTAGAATATTACATCCGAGATGTCAGGTTGCCTTAGGTTAGGATATATACCGTTATAGACGTATATACTGTTCCCACCGAGAAGTAGGGTCCGACACGCCAGAAATGTTGTCAAATGTTACATCCGAGTTGTTAGGTTGCCTTAGGTTAGGATATATAACGTTATAGCCGCATGTAATGTTACCACCGAGAAGTAGGGACCGACACGCCTGGAATGTTGTCAAACGTTACATCCGAGATGTTAAGTTGCCTTAGGTTAGGATATATAAAGTTATAGACGTATATACTGTTCCGTCCGAGAAGTAGGGTTCGACAGGCCAGGAATGTTGTCAAATATTGCATCCGAGATGTTAGGTTGCCTTAGATTAGGATATATACCGTTATAGACGCATGTAATGTTATCACCGAAAAGTATGCACTCACACGCCAGGAATATTGTAAAATATTACGTCTGAGATAATAGGTTGCCTTAGATTAGGATATAGAACGTTATAGACGCATATAATGTTCCCACCGAGAAGTAGGGTCCGACACGCCTGGAATGATGTAGAATATTACATCCGACATGTCAGGTTGGCTTAGGTTAGGATATATAACGTTATAGACGTATATACTGTTCCCTCCGAGAAGTAGGGTTCGACAGGCCAGGAATGTTGTCAAATATTGCATCCGAGATGTTAGGTTGCCTTAGATTAGAATATATGCCGTTATAGACGCATGTAATGTTACCTCCGAAAAGTATGCACCGACACGCCAGGAATATTGTAAAATATTACGTCTGACATAATAGGTTGCCTTGGATTAGGATATACAACGTTATAGACTCATATAATGTTCCCACCGAGAAGTAGGGTCCGACACGCCAGGAATGTTGTAAAATATTACATCCGAGTTGTTACGTTGCCGTTATAGACGCATTAATGTTACCACCGAGACGTAGGGACCGACACGCCTGGAATGTTGTCAAATGTTACATCCGAGATGTTAGGTTGCCTTAGGTTAGGATATATAACGTTACAGACGTATATACTGTTCCCTCCGAGAAGTAGGGTTCGACAGGCCTGGAATGTTGTCAAATATTGCATCCGAGATGTAAGGTTGCCTTAGGTTAGGATATATAACGTTATGGACGTATATACTGTTCCCACCGAGAAGTAGGGTCCGACACGCCAGGAATGTTGTAAAATATTACATCCGAGTTGTTACGTTGCCGTTATAGACACATTAATGTTACCACCGAGACGTAGGGACCGAC
The DNA here is from genome assembly GCA_963969225.1 of Xylocopa violacea. Taxonomy (NCBI): domain Eukaryota; kingdom Metazoa; phylum Arthropoda; class Insecta; order Hymenoptera; family Apidae; genus Xylocopa; species Xylocopa violacea. The sequence continues at coordinate 150,470 of CAXAJV010000206.1, read as the reverse complement.
ACGCCTGGAATGTTGTCAAATGTTACATCCGAGATTTTAGGTTGCCTTAGGTTAGGATATATGACGTTTTAGACGTATATACTGTTCCCTCCGAGAAGTAGGTTTCGACAGGCCAGGAATGTTGTCAAATATTGCATCCGAGATGTTAGGTTGCCTTAGGTTAGGATATATAACGTTATAGACGCATGTAACGTTACCACCGAGACGTAGGGATCGACACGCCTGGAATGTTGTCAAATGTTACATCCGAGATGTTAGGTTGCCTTAGGTTAGGATATATGACGTTATAGACGTATATGCTGTTCCCTCCGAGAAGTAGGGTTCGACAGGCCAGGAATGTTGTCAAATATTGCATCCGAGATGTTAGGTTGCCTTAGATTAGGATATACAACGTTATAGACGCATATAATGTTCCCACCGATAAGTAGGGTCCGACACGCCTGGAAGGTTGTAGAATATTACATCCGAGATGTCAGGTTGCCTTAGGTTAGGATATATACCGTTATAGACGTATATACTGTTCCCACCGAGAAGTAGGGTCCGACACGCCAGAAATGTTGTCAAATGTTACATCCGAGTTGTTAGGTTGCCTTAGGTTAGGATATATAACGTTATAGACGCATGTAATGTTACCACCGAGAAGTAGGGACCGACACGCCTGGAATGTTGTCAAATATTGCATCCGAGATGTTAGGTTGCCTTAGATTAGGATATACAACGTTATAGACGCATATAATGTTCCCACCCAGAATTAGGGTCCGACACGCCTGGAAGGTTGTAGAATATTACATCCGAGATGTCAGGTTGCCTTAGGTTAGGATATATACCGTTATAGACGTATATACTGTTCCCTCCGAGAAGTAGGGTTCGACAGGCCAGGAATGTTGTCAAATATTGCATTCGAGATGTTAGGTTGCCTTAGATTAGGATATATACCGTTATAGACGCATTTAATGTTACCACCGAAAAGTATGCACTCACACGCCAGGAATATTGTAAAATATTACGTCTGAGATAATAGGTTGCCTTAGATTCGGATATACAACGTTATAGACTCATATAATGTTCCCACCGAGAAGTAGGGTCCGACACGCCTGGAATGATGTAAAATATTACATCCGAGTTGTTACGTTGCCGTTATAGACGCATTCATGTTACCACCGAGACGTAGGGACCGACACGCCTGGAATGTTGTCAAATGTTACATCCGAGATGTTAGGTTGCCTTAGGTTACGATATATATCGTTATAGACGTATATACTGTTCCCACCGAGAGATAGGGTTTGACAGTCCAGGAATGTTGTCAAATAGTGCATCCGAGATGTTAGGTTGCCTTAGGTTAGGATATATAACGTTATAGACGCATGTAATGTTACCTCCGAGACGTAGGGCCGGACACGCCTGGAATGTTGTCAAATGTTACATCCGAGATGTTAGGTTGCCTTAGGTTAGGATATATAACGTTACAGACGTATATACTGTTCCCTCCGAGAAGTAGGGTTCGACAGGCCAGGAATGTTGTCAAATATTGCATCCGAGATGTTAGGTTGCCTTAGATTAGGATATATACCGTTATAGACGAATGTAATGTTACCACCGAAAAGTATGCACTCACACGCCAGGAATATTGTAAAATATTACGTCTGAGATAATAGGTTGCCTTAGATTAGGATATAGAACGTTATAGACGCATATAATGTTCCCACCGAGAAGTAGGGTCCGACACGCCTGGAATGATGTAGAATATTACATCCGACATGTCAGGTTGGCTTAGGTTAGGATATATACCGTTATAGACGTATATACTGTTCCCACCGAGAAGTAGGGTCCGACAGGCCAGAAATGTTGTCAAATGTTACATCCGAGTTGTTAGGTTGCCTTAGGTTAGGATATATAACGTTATAGCCGCATGTAATGTTACCACCGAGAAGTAGGGACCGACACGCCTGGAATGTTGTCAAATGTTACATCCGAGATGTTAGGTTGCCTTAGGTTAGGATATATAACGTTATAGACGTATATACTGTTCCCTCCGAGAAGTAGGGTTCGACTGGCCAGGAATGTTGTCAAATATTGCATCCGAGATGTTAGGTTGCCTTAGATTAGGATATATACCGTTATGGACGTATATACTGTTCCCACCGAGAAGTAGGGTCCGACACGCCAGAAATGTTGTCAAATGTTACATCCGAGTTGTTAGGTTGCCTTAGGTTAGGATATATAACGTTATAGACGCATGTAACGTTACCACCGAGACGTAGGGATCGACACGCCTGGAATGTTGTCAAATGTTACATCCGAGATGTTAGGTTGCCTTAGGTTAGGATATATGACGTTATAGACGTATATGCTGTTCCCTCCGAGAAGTAGGGTTCGACAGGCCAGGAATGTTGTCAAATATTGCATCCGAGATGTTAGGTTGCCTTAGATTAGGATATATGCCGTTATAGACGCATGTAATGTTACCTCCGAAAAGTATGCACCGACACGCCAGGAATATTGTAAAATATTACGTCTGACATAATAGGTTGCCTTGGATTAGGATATACAACGCTATAGACTCATATAATGTTCCCACAGAGAAGTAGGGTCCGACACGCCAGGAATGCTGTAAAATATTACATCCGAGTTGTTACGTTGCCGTTATAGACGCATTAATGTTACCACCGAGACGTAGGGACCGACACGCCTGGAATGTTGTCAAATGTTACATCCGAGATGTTAGGTTGCCTTAGATTAGGATATATAACGTTATAGACGCATGTAATGTTACCACCGAGACGTAGGGACCGACATGACTGGAATGTTGTCGAATGTTACATCCGAGATGTTATGTTGCCTCAGGTTAGGATATATGACGTTATAGACGTATATACTGTTCCCTCCGAGAAGTAGGGTTCGACAGGCCAGGAATATTGTCAAATATTGCATCCGAGATGTTAGGTTGCCTTAGATTAGGATATATAACGTTATAGACGCATGTAATGTTACCACCGAGACGTAGGGACCGACACGCCTGGAATGTTTTCAAATGTTACATCCGAGATGTTAGGTTGCCTTAGGTTAGGATATATGACGTTATAGACGTATATGCTGTTCCCTCCGAGATGTAGGTTTCGACAGGCCAGGAATGTTGTCAAATATTGCATCCGAGATGTTAGGTTGCCTTAGGTTAGCATATATAACGTTATAGACGTATATGCTGTTCCCTCCGAGAAGTAGGGTTCGACAGGCCAGGAATGTTGTCAAATATTGCTTCCGAGATGTTAGGTTGCCTTAGATTAGGATATATGCCGTTATAGACGCATATAATGTTACCTCCGAAAAGTACGCACCGACACGCCAGGAATATTGTAAAATATTACGTCTGACATAATAGGTTGCCTTGGATTAGGATATACAACGCTATAGACTCATATAATGTTCCCACCGAGAAGTAGGGTCCGACACGCCAGGAATGTTGTAAAATATTACATCCGAGTTGTTACGTTGCCGTTATAGACGCATTAATGTTACCACCGAGACGTAGGGACCGACACGCCTGGAATGTTGTCAAATGTTACATCCGAGATGTTAGGTTGCCTTAGATTAGGATATATAACGTTATAGACGCATGTAATGTTACCCCCGAGACGTAGGGACCGACATGCCTGGAATGTTGTCGAATGTTACATCCGAGATGTTATGTTGCCTCAGGTTAGGATATATGATGTTATAGACGTATATACTGTTCCCTCCGAGAAGTAGGGTTCGACAGGCCAGGAATATTGTCAAATATTGCATCCGAGATGTTAGGTTGCCTTAGATTAGGATATATAACGTTATAGACGCATGTAATGTTACCACCGAGACGTAGGGACCGACACGCCTGGAATGTTGTCAAATGTTACATCCGAGATGTTAGGTTGCCGTAGGTTAGGATATATGACGTTATAGACGTATATACTGTTCCCTCCGAGAAGTAGGGTTCGACAGGCCAGGAATGTTGTCAAATATTGCATCCGAGATGTTAGGTTGCCTTAGGTTAGGATATAGAACGTTATAGACTCATATAATGTTCCCACCGAGAAGTAGGGTCCGACACGCCTGGAATGATGTAGAATATTACATCCGACATGTCAGGTTGCCTTAGGTTAGGATATATAACGTTATAGACGTATATACTGTTCCCTCCGAGAAGTAGGGTTCGACAGGCCAGGAATGTTGTCAAATATTGCATCCGAGATGTTAGGTTGCCTTAGATTAGGATATATGCCGTTATAGACGCATGTAATGTTACCTCCGAAAAGTATGCACCGACACGCCAGGAATATTGTAAAATATTACGTCTGACATAATAGGTTGCCTTGGATTAGGATATACAACGTTATAGACTCATATAATGTTCCCACCGAGAAGTAGGGTCCGACACGCCAGGAATGTTGTAAAATATTACATCCGAGTTGTTACGTTGCAGTTATAGACGCATTAATGTTACCACCGAGACGTAGGGACCGACACGCCTGGAATGTTGTCAAATGTTACATCCGAGATGTTAGGTTGCCTTAGGTTAGGATATATAACGTTACAGACGTATATACTGTTCCCTCCGAGAAGTAGGGTTCGACAGGCCAGGAATGTTGTCAAATATTGCATCCGAGATGTAAGGTTGCCTTAGGTTAGGATATATAACGTTATGGACGTATATACTGTTCCCACCGAGAAGTAGGGTCCGACACGCCAGGAATGTTGTAAAATATTACATCCGAGTTGCTACGTTGCCGTTATAGACGCATTAATGTTACCACCGAGACGTTGGGACCGACACGCCTGGAATGTTGTCAAATGTTACATCCGAGATGTCAGGTTGCCTTAGGTTAGGATATATGACGTTATAGACGTATATACTGTTCCCTCCGAGAAGTAGGGTTCGACAGGCCAGGAATGTTGTCAAATATTGCATCCGAGATGTTAGGTTGCCTTAGGTTAGGATATATATCGTTATAAACGTATATACTGTTCCCTCCGAGAAGTAGGGTTCGACAGGCCAGGAATGTTGTCAAATATTGCATCCGAGATTTAAGGTTGCCTTAGGTTAGGATATATAACGTTATGGACGTATATACTGTTCCCACCGAGAAGTAGGGTCCGACACGCCAGGAATGTTGTAAAATATTACATCCGAGTTGCTACGTTGCCGTTATAGACGCAATAATGTTACCACCGAGACGTTGGGACCGACACGCCTGGAATGTTGTCAAATGTTACATCCGAGATGTTAGGTTGCCTTAGGTTAGGATATATGACGATATAGACGTATATACTGTTACCTCCGAGACGTAGGGTTCGACAGGCCAGGAATGTTGTCAAATATTGCATCCGAGATGTTAGGTTGCCTTAGATTAGGATATATACCGTTATAGACGCATTTAATGTTACCACCGAAAAGTATGCACTCACACGCCAGGAATATTGTAAAATATTACGTCTGAGATAATAGGTTGCCTTAGATTAGGATATACAACGTTATAGACTCATATAATGTTCCCACCGAGATTTAGGGTCCGACACGCCTGGAATGATGTAAAATATTACATACGAGTTGTTACGTTGCCGTTATAGACGCATTCATGTTACCATCGAGACGTAGGGACCGACACGCCTGGAATGTTGTCAAATGTTACATCCGAGATGTTAGGTTGCCTTAGGTTACGATATATATCGTTATAAACGTATATACTGTTCCCACCGAGAGATAGGGTTTGACAGTCCAGGAATGTTGTCAAATAGTGCATCGGAGATGTTAGGTTGCCTTAGGTTAGGATATATAACGTTATAGACGCATGTAATGTTACCTCCGAGACGTAGGGCCCGACACGCCTGGAATGTTGTCAAATGTTACATCCGAGATGTTTGGTTGCCTTAGGTTAGGATATATAACGTTACAGACGTATATACTGTTCCCTCCGAGAAGTAGGGTTCGACAGGCCAGGAATGCTGTCAAATATTGCATCCGAGATTTTAGGTTGTCTTAGGTTAGGGTATATATCGTTATAGACGCATGTAACGTTACCACTGAGACGTAGGGACCGACACGCCTGGAATGTTGGCAAATGTTACATCCGAGATGTTAGGTTGCCTTAGGTTAGGATATATGACGTTATAGACGTATATGCTGTTCCCTCCGAGAAGTAGGGGTCGACAGGCCAGGAATGTTGTCAAATATTGCATCCGAGATGTTAGGTTGCCTTAGATTAGGCTATACAACGTTATAGACGCATATAATGTTCCCACCGATAAGTAGGGTCCGACACGCCTGGAAGGTTGTAGAATATTACATCCGAGATGTCAGGTTGCCTTAGGTTAGTATATATACCGTTATAGACGTATATACTGTTCCCACCGAGAAGTAGGGTTCGACAGGCCAGGAATATTGTCAAATATTGCATCCGAGATGTTAGGTTGCCTTAGATTAGGATATATAACGTTATAGACGCATGTAATGTTACCACCGAGAAGTAGGGACCGACACGCCTGGAATGTTGTCAAATGTTACATCCGTGATGTTAGGTTGCCTTAGGTTAGGATATATAACGTTATAGACGTATATACTGTTCCCTCCGAGAAGTAGGGTTCGACAGGCCAGGAATGTTGTCAAATATTGCATCCGAGATGTTAGGTTGCCTTAGATTAGGATATATACCGTTATAGACGCATGTAATGTTACCACCGAAAAGTATGCACTCACACGCCATGAATATTGTAAAATATTACGTCTGAGATAATAGGTTGCCTTAGATTAGGATATAGAACGTTATAGACTCATATAATGTTCCCACCGAGAAGTAGGGTCCGACACGCCTGGAATGATGTAGAATATTACATCCGACATGTCAGGTTGCCTTAGGTTAGGATATATAACGTTATAGACGTATATACTGTTCCCTCCGAGAAGTAGGGTTCGACAGGCCAGGAATGTTGTCAAATATTGCATCCGAGATGTTAGGTTGCCTTAGATTAGGATATATGCCGTTATAGACGCATGTAATGTTACCTCCGAAAAGTATGCACCGACACGCCAGGAATATTGTAAAATATTACGTCTGACATAATAGGTTGCCTTGGATTAGGATATACAATGTTATAGACTCATATAATGTTCCCACCGAGAAGTAGGGTCCGACACGCCAGGAATGTTGTAAAATATTACATCCGAGTTGTTACGTTGCAGTTATAGACGCATTAATGTTACCACCGAGACGTAGGGACCGACACGCCTGGAATGTTGTCAAATGTTACATCCGAGATGTTAGGTTGCCTTAGGTTAGGATATATAACGTTACAGACGTATATACTGTTCCCTCCGAGAAGTAGGGTTCGACAGGCCAGGAATGTTGTCAAATATTGCATCCGAGATTTAAGGTTGCCTTAGGTTAGGATATATAACGTTATGGACGTATATACTGTTCCCACCGAGAAGTAGGGTCCGACACGCCAGGAATGTTGTAAAATATTACATCCGAGTTGCTACGTTGCCGTTATAGACGCAATAATGTTACCACCGAGACGTTGGGACCGACACGCCTGGAATGTTGTCAAATGTTACATCCGAGATGTTAGGTTGCCTTAGGTTAGGATATATGACGATATAGACGTATATACTGTTACCTCCGAGACGTAGGATTCGACAGGCCAGGAATGTTGTCAAATATTGCATCCGAGATGTTAGGTTGCCTTAGATTAGGATATATACCGTTATAGACGCATTTAATGTTACCACCGAAAAGTATGCACTCACACGCCAGGAATATTGTAAAATATTACGTCTGAGATAATAGGTTGCCTTAGATTAGGATATACAACGTTATAGACTCATATAATGTTCCCACCGAGATTTAGGGTCCGACACGCCTGGAATGATGTAAAATATTACATACGAGTTGTTACGTTGCCGTTATAGACGCATTCATGTTACCATCGAGACGTAGGGACCGACACGCCTGGAATGTTGTCAAATGTTACATCCGAGATGTTAGGTTGCCTTAGGTTACGATATATATCGTTATAAACGTATATACTGTTCCCACCGAGAGATAGGGTTTGACAGTCCAGGAATGTTGTCAAATAGTGCATCGGAGATGTTAGGTTGCCTTAGGTTAGGATATATAACGTTATAGACGCATGTAATGTTACCTCCGAGACGTAGGGCCCGACACGCCTGGAATGTTGTCAAATGTTACATCCGAGATGTTTGGTTGCCTTAGGTTAGGATATATAACGTTACAGACGTATATACTGTTCCCTCCGAGAAGTAGGGTTCGACAGGCCAGGAATGCTGTCAAATATTGCATCCGAGATTTTAGGTTGTCTTAGGTTAGGGTATATATCGTTATAGACGCATGTAACGTTACCACTGAGACGTAGGGACCGACACGCCTGGAATGTTGGCAAATGTTACATCCGAGATGTTAGGTTGCCTTAGGTTAGGATATATGACGTTATAGACGTATATGCTGTTCCCTCCGAGAAGTAGGGGTCGACAGGCCAGGAATGTTGTCAAATATTGCATCCGAGATGTTAGGTTGCCTTAGATTAGGCTATACAACGTTATAGACGCATATAATGTTCCCACCGATAAGTAGGGTCCGACACGCCTGGAAGGTTGTAGAATATTACATCCGAGATGTCAGGTTGCCTTAGGTTAGTATATATACCGTTATAGACGTATATACTGTTCCCACCGAGAAGTAGGGTTCGACAGGCCAGGAATATTGTCAAATATTGCATCCGAGATGTTAGGTTGCCTTAGATTAGGATGTATAACGTTATAGACGCATGTAATGTTACCACCGAGAAGTAGGGACCGACACGCCTGGAATGTTGTCAAATGTTACATCCGTGATGTTAGGTTGCCTTAGGTTAGGATATATAACGTTATAGACGTATATACTGTTCCCTCCGAGAAGTAGGGTTCGACAGGCCAGGAATGTTGTCAAATATTGCATCCGAGATGTTAGGTTGCCTTAGATTAGGATATATACCGTTATAGACGCATGTAATGTTACCACCGAAAAGTATGCACTCACACGCCAGGAATATTGTAAAATATTACGTCTGAGATAATAGGTTGCCTTAGATTAGGATATAGAACGTTATAGACTCATATAATGTTCCCACCGAGAAGTAGGGTCCGACACGCCTGGAATGATGTAGAATATTACATCCGACATGTCAGGTTGCCTTAGGTTAGGATATATAACGTTATAGACGTATATACTGTTCCCTCCGAGAAGTAGGGTTCGACAGGCCAGGAATGTTGTCAAATATTGCATCCGAGATGTTAGGTTGCCTTAGATTAGGATATATGCCGTTATAGACGCATGTAATGTTACCTCCGAAAAGTATGCACCGACACGCCAGGAATATTGTAAAATATTACGTCTGACATAATAGGTTGCCTTGGATTAGGATATACAACGTTATAGACTCATATAATGTTCCCACCGAGAAGTAGGGTCCGACACGCCAGGAATGTTGTAAAATATTACATCCGAGTTGTTACGTTGCAGTTATAGACGCATTAATGTTACCACCGAGACGTAGGGACCGACACGCCTGGAATGTTGTCAAATGTTACATCCGAGATGTTAGGTTGCCTTAGGTTAGGATATATGACGATATAGACGTATATACTGTTACCTCCGAGACGTAGGATTCGACAGGCCAGGAATGTTGTCAAATATTGCATCCGAGATGTTAGGTTGCCTTAGATTAGGATATATACCGTTATAGACGCATTTAATGTTACCACCGAAAAGTATGCACTCACACGCCAGGAATATTGTAAAATATTACGTCTGAGATAATAGGTTGCCTTAGATTAGGATATACAACGTTATAGACTCATATAATGTTCCCACCGAGATTTAGGGTCCGACACGCCTGGAATGATGTAAAATATTACATACGAGTTGTTACGTTGCCGTTATAGACGCATTCATGTTACCATCGAGACGTAGGGACCGACACGCCTGGAATGTTGTCAAATGTTACATCCGAGATGTTAGGTTGCCTTAGGTTACGATATATATCGTTATAAACGTATATACTGTTCCCACCGAGAGATAGGGTTTGACAGTCCAGGAATGTTGTCAAATAGTGCATCGGAGATGTTAGGTTGCCTTAGGTTAGGATATATAACGTTATAGACGCATGTAATGTTACCTCCGAGACGTAGGGCCCGACACGCCTGGAATGTTGTCAAATGTTACATCCGAGATGTTTGGTTGCCTTAGGTTAGGATATATAACGTTACAGACGTATATACTGTTCCCTCCGAGAAGTAGGGTTCGACAGGCCAGGAATGCTGTCAAATATTGCATCCGAGATTTTAGGTTGTCTTAGGTTAGGGTATATATCGTTATAGACGCATGTAACGTTACCACTGAGACGTAGGGACCGACACGCCTGGAATGTTGGCAAATGTTACATCCGAGATGTTAGGTTGCCTTAGGTTAGGATATATGACGTTATAGACGTATATGCTGTTCCCTCCGAGAAGTAGGGGTCGACAGGCCAGGAATGTTGTCAAATATTGCATCCGAGATGTTAGGTTGCCTTAGATTAGGCTATACAACGTTATAGACGCATATAATGTTCCCACCGATAAGTAGGGTCCGACACGCCTGGAAGGTTGTAGAATATTACATCCGAGATGTCAGGTTGCCTTAGGTTAGTATATATACCGTTATAGACGTATATACTGTTCCCACCGAGAAGTAGGGTTCGACAGGCCAGGAATATTGTCAAATATTGCATCCGAGATGTTAGGTTGCCTTAGATTAGGATATATAACGTTATAGACGCATGTAATGTTACCACCGAGAAGTAGGGACCGACACGCCTGGAATGTTGTCAAATGTTACATCCGTGATGTTAGGTTGCCTTAGGTTAGGATATATAACGTTATAGACGTATATACTGTTCCCTCCGAGAAGTAGGGTTCGACAGGCCAGGAATGTTGTCAAATATTGCATCCGAGATGTTAGGTTGCCTTAGATTAGGATATATACCGTTATAGACGCATGTAATGTTACCACCGAAAAGTATGCACTCACACGCCATGAATATTGTAAAATATTACGTCTGAGATAATAGGTTGCCTTAGATTAGGATATAGAACGTTATAGACTCATATAATGTTCCCACCGAGAAGTAGGGTCCGACACGCCTGGAATGATGTAGAATATTACATCCGACATGTCAGGTTGCCTTAGGTTAGGATATATAACGTTATAGACGTATATACTGTTCCCTCCGAGAAGTAGGGTTCGACAGGCCAGGAATGTTGTCAAATATTGCATCCGAGATGTTAGGTTGCCTTAGATTAGGATATATGCCGTTATAGACGCATGTAATGTTACCTCCGAAAAGTATGCACCGACACGCCAGGAATATTGTAAAATATTACGTCTGACATAATAGGTTGCCTTGGATTAGGATATACAATGTTATAGACTCATATAATGTTCCCACCGAGAAGTAGGGTCCGACACGCCAGGAATGTTGTAAAATATTACATCCGAGTTGTTACGTTGCAGTTATAGACGCATTAATGTTACCACCGAGACGTAGGGACCGACACGCCTGGAATGTTGTCAATTGTTACATCCGAGATGTTAGGTTGCCTTAGGTTAGGATATATAACGTTACAGACGTATATACTGTTCCCTCCGAGAAGTAGGGTTCGACAGGCCAGGAATGTTGTCAAATATTGCATCCGAGATTTAAGGTTGCCTTAGGTTAGGATATATAACGTTATGGACGTATATACTGTTCCCACCGAGAAGTAGGGTCCGACACGCCAGGAATGTTGTAAAATATTACATCCGAGTTGCTACGTTGCCGTTATAGACGCATTAATGTTACCACCGAGACGTTGGGACCGACACGCCTGGAATGTTGTCAAATGTTACATCCGAGATGTTAGGTTGCCTTAGGTTAGGATATATGACGATATAGACGTATATACTGTTACCTCCGAGACGTAGGGTTCGACAGGCCAGGAATGTTGTCAAATATTGCATCCGAGATGTTAGGTTGCCTTAGATTAGGATATATACCGTTATAGACGCATTTAATGTTACCACCGAAAAGTATGCACTCACACGCCAGGAATATTGTAAAATATTACGTCTGAGATAATAGGTTGCCTTAGATTAGGATATACAACGTTATAGACTCATATAATGTTCCCACCGAGATTTAGGGTCCGACACGCCTGGAATGATGTAAAATATTACATCCGAGTTGTTACGTTGCCGTTATAGACGCATTCATGTTACCATCGAGACGTAGGGACCGACACGCCTGGAATGTTGTCAAATGTTACATCCGAGATGTTAGGTTGCCTTAGGTTACGATATATATCGTTATAGACGTATATACTGTTCCCACCGAGAGTTAGGGTTTGACAGTCCAGGAATGTTGTCAAATAGTGCATCCGAGATGTTAGGTTGCCTTAGGTTAGGATACATAACGTTATAGACGCATGTAATGTTACCTCCGAGACGTAGGGCCCGACACGCCTGGAATGTTGTCAAATGTTACATCCGAGATGTTAGGTTGCCTTAGGTTAGGATATATAACGTTACAGACGTATATACTGTTCCCTCCGAGAAGTAGGGTTCGACAGGACAGGAATGCTGTCAAATATTGCATCCGAGATTTTAGGTTGTCTTAGGTTAGGGTATATATAGCGTTATAGACGCATGTAACGTTACCACTGAGACGTAGGGACCGACACGCCTGGAATGTTGGCAAATGTTACATCCGAGATGTTAGGTTGCCTTAGGTTAGGATATATGACGTTATAGACGTATATGCTGTTCCCTCCGAGAAGTAGGGGTCGACAGGACAGGAATGTTGTCAAATATTGCATCCGAGATGTTAGGTTGCCTTAGATTAGGCTATACAACGTTATAGACGCATATAATGCTCCCACCGATAAGTAGGGTCCGACACGCCTGGAAGGTTGTAGAATATTACATCCGAGATGTCAGGTTGCCTTAGGTTAGTATATATACCGTTATAGACGTATATACTGTTCCCACCGAGAAGTAGGGTTCGACAGGCCAGGAATATTGTCAAATATTGCATCCGAGATGTTAGGTTGCCTTAGATTAGGATGTATAACGTTATAGACGCATGTAATGTTACCACCGAGAAGTAGGGACCGACACGCCTGGAATGTTGTCAAATGTTACATCCGTGATGTTAGGTTGCCTTAGGTTAGGATATATAACGTTATAGACGTATATACTGTTCCCTCCGAGAAGTAGGGTTCGACAGGCCAGGAATGTTGTCAAATATTGCATCCGAGATGTTAGGTTGCCTTAGATTAGGATATATACCGTTATAGACGCATGTAATGTTACCACCGAAAAGTATGCACTCACACGCCAGGAATATTGTAAAATATTACGTCTGAGATAATAGGTTGCCTTAGATTAGGATATAGAACGTTATAGACTCATATAATGTTCCCACCGAGAAGTAGGGTCCGACACGCCTGGAATGATGTAGAATATTACATCCGACATGTCAGGTTGCCTTAGGTTAGGATATATAACGTTATAGACGTATATACTGTTCCCTCCGAGAAGTAGGGTTCGACAGGCCAGGAATGTTGTCAAATATTGCATCCGAGATGTTAGGTTGCCTTAGATTAGGATATATGCCGTTATAGACGCATGTAATGTTACCTCCGAAAAGTATGCACCGACACGCCAGGAATATTGTAAAATATTACGTCTGACATAATAGGTTGCCTTGGATTAGGATATACAACGTTATAGACTCATATAATGTTCCCACCGAGAAGTAGGGTCCGACACGCCAGGAATGTTGTAAAATATTACATCCGAGTTGTTACGTTGCAGTTATAGACGCATTAATGTTACCACCGAGACGTAGGGACCGACACGCCTGGAATGTTGTCAAATGTTACATCCGAGATGTTAGGTTGCCTTAGGTTAGGATATATAACGTTACAGACGTATATACTGTTCCCTCCGAGAAGTAGGGTTCGACAGGCCAGGAATGTTGTCAAATATTGCATCCGAGATTTAAGGTTGCCATAGGTTAGGATATATAACGTTATGGACGTATATACTGTTCCCACCGAGAAGTAGGGTCCGACACGCCAGGAATGTTGTAAAATATTACATCCGAGTTGCTACGTTGCCGTTATAGACGCATTAATGTTACCACCGAGACGTTGGGACCGACACGCCTGGAATGTTGTCAAATGTTACATCCGAGATGTTAGGTTGCCTTAGGTTAGGATATATGACGATATAGACGTATATACTGTTACCTCCGAGACGTAGGGTTCGACAGGCCAGGAATGTTGTCAAATATTGCATCCGAGATGTTAGGTTGCCTTAGATTAGGATATATACCGTTATAGACGCATTTAATGTTACCACCGAAAAGTATGCACTCACACGCCAGGAATATTGTAAAATATTACGTCTGAGATAATAGGTTGCCTTAGATTAGGATATACAACGTTATAGACTCATATAATGTTCCCACCGAGATTTAGGGTCCGACACGCCTGGAATGATGTAAAATATTACATCCGAGTTGTTACGTTGCCGTTATAGACGCATTCATGTTACCATCGAGACGTAGGGACCGACACGCCTGGAATGTTGTCAAATGTTACATCCGAGATGTTAGGTTGCCTTAGGTTACGATATATATCGTTATAGACGTATATACTGTTCCCACCGAGAGATAGGGTTTGACAGTCCAGGAATGTTGTCAAATAGTGCATCCGAGATGTTAGGTTGCCTTAGGTTAGGATACATAACGTTATAGACGCATGTAATGTTACCTCCGAGACGTAGGGCCCGACACGCCTGGAATGTTGTCAAATGTTACATCCGAGATGTTAGGTTGCCTTAGGTTAGGATATATAACGTTACAGACGTATATACTGTTCCCTCCGAGAAGTAGGGTTCGACAGGCCAGGAATGCTGTCAAATATTGCATCCGAGATTTTAGGTTGTCTTAGGTTAGGGTATATATCGTTATAGACGCATGTAACGTTACCACTGAGACGTAGGGACCGACACGCCTGGAATGTTGGCAAATGTTACATCCGAGATGTTAGGTTGCCTTAGGTTAGGATATATGACGTTATAGACGTATATGCTGTTCCCTCCGAGAAGTAGGGGTCGACAGGCCAGGAATGTTGTCAAATATTGCATCCGAGATGTTAGGTTGCCTTAGATTAGGCTATACAACGTTATAGACGCATATATTGTTCCCTCCGAGAAGTAGGTTTCGACAGGCCTGGAAGGTTGTAGAATATTACATCCGAGATGTCAGGTTGCCTTAGGTTAGGATATATACCGTTATAGACGTATATACTGTTCCCACCGAGAAGTAGGGTTCGACAGGCCAGGAATATTGTCAAATATTGCATCCGAGATGTAAGGTTGCCTTAGGTTAGGATATATAACGTTATGGACGTATATACTGTTCCCACCGAGAAGTAGGGTCCGACACGCCAGGAATGTTGTAAAATATTACATCCGAGTTGCTACGTTGCCGTTATAGACGCATTAATGTTACCACCGAGACGTAGGGACCGACACGCCTGGAATGTTGTCAAATGTTACATCCGAGATTTTAGGTTGCCTTAGGTTAGGATATATGACGTTTTAGACGTATATACTGTTCCCTCCGAGAAGTAGGTTTCGACAGGCCAGGAATGTTGTCAAATATTGCATCCGAGATGTTAGGTTGCCTTAGGTTAGGATATATAACGTTATAGACGCATGTAACGTTACCACCGAGACGTAGGGATCGACACGCCTGGAATGTTGTCAAATGTTACATCCGAGATGTTAGGTTGCCTTAGGTTAGGATATATGACGTTATAGACGTATATGCTGTTCCCTCCGAGAAGTAGGGTTCGACAGGCCAGGAATGTTGTCAAATATTGCATCCGAGATGTTAGGTTGCCTTAGATTAGGATATACAACGTTATAGACGCATATAATGTTCCCACCCAGAATTAGGGTCCGACACGCCTGGAAGGTTGTAGAATATTACATCCGAGATGTCAGGTTGCCTTAGGTTAGGATATATACCGTTATAGACGTATATACTGTTCCCTCCGAGAAGTAGGGTCCGACACGCCTGGAAGGTTGTAGAATATTACATCCGAGATGTCAGGTTGCCTTAGGTTAGGATATATAGCGTTATAGACGTATATACTGTTCCCACCGAGAAGTAGGGTCCGACACGCCAGAAATGTTGTCAAATGTTACATCCGAGTTGTTAGGTTGCCTTAGGTTAGGATATATAACGTTATAGACGCATGTAACGTTACCACCGAGACGTAGGGATCGACACGCCTGGAATGTTGTCAAATGTTACATCCGAGATGTTAGGTTGCCTTAGATTAGGATATATAACGTTATAGACGCATGTAATGTTACCACCGAGACGTAGGGACCGACATGCCTGGAATGTTGTCGAATGTTACATCCGAGATGTTATGTTGCCTCAGGTTAGGATATATGACGTTATAGACGTATATACTGTTCCCTCCGAGTAGTAGGGTTCGACAGGCCAGGAATATTGTCAAATATTGCATCCGAGATGTTAGGTTGCCTTAGATTAGGATATATAACGTTATAAACGTATATACTGTTCCCACCGAGAGATAGGGTTTGACAGTCCAGGAATGTTGTCAAATAGTGCATCCGAGATGTTAGGTTGCCTTAGGTTAGGATACATAACGTTATAGACGCATGTAATGTTACCTCCGAGACGTAGGGCCCGACACGCCTGGAATGTTGTCAAATGTTACATCCGAGATGTTAGGTTGCCTTAGGTTAGGATATATAACGTTACAGACGTATATACTGTTCCCTCCGAGAAGTAGGGTTCGACAGGCCAGGAATGCTGTCAAATATTGCATCCGAGATTTTAGGTTGTCTTAGGTTAGGGTATATATCGTTATAGAAGCATGTAACGTTACCACTGAGACGTAGGGACCGACACGCCTGGAATGTTGGCAAATGTTACATCCGAGATGTTAGGTTGCCTTAGGTTAGGATATATGACGTTATAGACGTATATGCTGTTCCCTCCGAGAAGTAGGGGTAGACAGGCCAGGAATGTTGTCAAATATTGCATCCGAGATGTAAGGTTGCCTTAGGTTAGGATATATAACGTTATGGACGTATATACTGTTCCCACCGAGAAGTAGGGTCCGACACGCCAGGAATGTTGTAAAATATTACATCCGAGTTGCTACGTTGCCGTTATAGACGCATTAATGTTACCACCGAGACGTAGGGACCGACACGCCTGGAATGTTGTCAAATGTTACATCCGAGATTTTAGGTTGCCTTAGGTTAGGATATATGACGTTTTAGACGTATATACTGTTCCCTCCGAGAAGTAGGTTTCGACAGGCCAGGAATGTTGTCAAATATTGCATCCGAGATGTTAGGTTGCCTTAGGTTAGGATATATAACGTTATAGACGCATGTAACGTTACCACCGAGACGTAGGGATCGACACGCCTGGAATGTTGTCAAATGTTACATCCGAGATGTTAGGTTGCCTTAGGTTAGGATATATGACGTTATAGACGTATATGCTGTTCCCTCCGAGAAGTAGGGTTCGACAGGCCAGGAATGTTGTCAAATATTGCATCCGAGATGTTAGGTTGCCTTAGATTAGGATATACAACGTTATAGACGCATATAATGTTCCCACCGATAAGTAGGGTCCGACACGCCTGGAAGGTTGTAGAATATTACATCCGAGATGTCAGGTTGCCTTAGGTTAGGATATATACCGTTATAGACGTATATACTGTTCCCACCGAGAAGTAGGGTCCGACACGCCAGAAATGTTGTCAAATGTTACATCCGAGTTGTTAGGTTGCCTTAGGTTAGGATATATAACGTTATAGACGCATGTAATGTTACCACCGAGAAGTAGGGACCGACACGCCTGGAATGTTGTCAAATATTGCATCCGAGATGTTAGGTTGCCTTAGATTAGGATATACAACGTTATAGACGCATATAATGTTCCCACCCAGAATTAGGGTCCGACACGCCTGGAAGGTTGTAGAATATTACATCCGAGATGTCAGGTTGCCTTAGGTTAGGATATATACCGTTATAGACGTATATACTGTTCCCTCCGAGAAGTAGGGTTCGACAGGCCAGGAATGTTGTCAAATATTGCATTCGAGATGTTAGGTTGCCTTAGATTAGGATATATACCGTTATAGACGCATTTAATGTTACCACCGAAAAGTATGCACTCACACGCCAGGAATATTGTAAAATATTACGTCTGAGATAATAGGTTGCCTTAGATTCGGATATACAACGTTATAGACTCATATAATGTTCCCACCGAGAAGTAGGGTCCGACACGCCTGGAATGATGTAAAATATTACATCCGAGTTGTTACGTTGCCGTTATAGACGCATTCATGTTACCACCGAGACGTAGGGACCGACACGCCTGGAATGTTGTCAAATGTTACATCCGAGATGTTAGGTTGCCTTAGGTTACGATATATATCGTTATAGACGTATATACTGTTCCCACCGAGAGATAGGGTTTGACAGTCCAGGAATGTTGTCAAATAGTGCATCCGAGATGTTAGGTTGCCTTAGGTTAGGATATATAACGTTATAGACGCATGTAATGTTACCTCCGAGACGTAGGGCCGGACACGCCTGGAATGTTGTCAAATGTTACATCCGAGATGTTAGGTTGCCTTAGGTTAGGATATATAACGTTACAGACGTATATACTGTTCCCTCCGAGAAGTAGGGTTCGACAGGCCAGGAATGTTGTCAAATATTGCATCCGAGATGTTAGGTTGCCTTAGATTAGGATATATACCGTTATAGACGAATGTAATGTTACCACCGAAAAGTATGCACTCACACGCCAGGAATATTGTAAAATATTACGTCTGAGATAATAGGTTGCCTTAGATTAGGATATAGAACGTTATAGACGCATATAATGTTCCCACCGAGAAGTAGGGTCCGACACGCCTGGAATGATGTAGAATATTACATCCGACATGTCAGGTTGGCTTAGGTTAGGATATATACCGTTATAGACGTATATACTGTTCCCACCGAGAAGTAGGGTCCGACAGGCCAGAAATGTTGTCAAATGTTACATCCGAGTTGTTAGGTTGCCTTAGGTTAGGATATATAACGTTATAGCCGCATGTAATGTTACCACCGAGAAGTAGGGACCGACACGCCTGGAATGTTGTCAAATGTTACATCCGAGATGTTAGGTTGCCTTAGGTTAGGATATATAACGTTATAGACGTATATACTGTTCCCTCCGAGAAGTAGGGTTCGACTGGCCAGGAATGTTGTCAAATATTGCATCCGAGATGTTAGGTTGCCTTAGATTAGGATATATACCGTTATGGACGTATATACTGTTCCCTCCGAGATGTAGGGGTCGACAGGCCAGGAATGTTGTCCAATATTGCATCCGAGATGTTAGGTTGCCTTAGATTAGGATATACAACGTTATAGACGCACATAATGTTCCCACCGAGAAGTAGGGTCCGACACGCCTGGAATGTTGTAGAGTAATACATCCGAGATGTCAGGTTGCCTTAGGTTAGGATATATAACGTTATAGACGTATATACTCTTCCCTCCGAGAAGTAGGGTTCGACAGGCCAGGAATGTTGTCAAATATTGCATCCGAGATGTTAGGTTGCCTTAGATTAGGATATATACCGTTATAGACGCATGTAATGTTACCACCGAGACGTAGGGACCGACATGCCTGGAATGTTGTCGAATGTTACATCCGAGATGTTAGGTTGCCTCAGGTTAGGATATATGACGTTATAGACGTATATACTGTTCCCTCCGCGAAGTAGGGTTCGACAGGCCAGGAATATTGTCAAATATTGCATCCGAGATGTTAGGTTGCCTTAGATTAGGATATACAACGTTATAGACGCATATAATGTTCCCACCGAGATGTAGGGTCCGACACGCCTGGAATGTTGTAGAATATTACATCCGACATGTCAGGTTGCCTTAGGTTAGGATATATAACGTTATAGACGTATATACTGTTCCCTCCGAGAAGTAGGGTCCGATACGCCAGGAATGTTGTCAAACATTACATCCGAGATGTAAGGTTGCCTTAGGTTAGGATATATAACGTTATGGACGTATATACTGTTCCCACCGAGAAGTAGTGTCCGACACGCCAGGAATGTTGTCTAATATTACATCCGAGTTGTTACGTTGCCGTTATAGACGCATTAATGTTACCACCGAGACGTAGGGCCCGACACGCCTGGAATGTTGTCAAATGTTACATCCGAGATGTTAGGTTGCCTTAGCTTAGGATATATGACGTTATAGACGTATATACTGTTCCCTCCGAGAAGTAGGGTTCGACAGGCCAGGAATGTTGTCAAATATTGCATCCGAGATGTTAGGTTGCCTTAGATAAGGATATACAACGTTGTAGACGCATATAATGTTCCCATCGAGAAGCAGGGTCCGTCACGCCTGGAATGATGTAGAATATTACATCCGACATGTCAGGTTGCCTTAGGTTAGGATATATAACGTTATGGACGTATATACTGTTCCCACCGAGAAGTAGGGTCCGACACGCCAGGAATGTTGTCAAATATTACATCCGAGTTGTTACGTTGCCGTTATAGACGCATTAATGTTACCACCGAGACGTAGGGACCGACACGCCTGGAATGTTGTCAAATGTTACATCCGAGATGTTAGGTTGCCTTGGGTTAGGATATATGACGCTACAGACGTATATACTGTTCCCTCCGAGAAGTAGGGTTCGACAGGCCAGGAATGTTGTCAAATATTGCATTCGAGATGTTAGGTTGCCTTAGATTAGGATATATACCGTTATAGACGCATTTAATGTTACCACCGAAAAGTATGCACTCACACGCCAGGAATATTGTAAAATATTACGTCTGAGATAATAGGTTGCCTTAGATTAGGATATACAACGTTATAGACTCATATAATGTTCCCACCTAGAAGTAGGGTCCGACACGCCTGGAATGATGTAAAATGTTACATCCGAGTTGTTACGTTGCCGTTATAGACGCATTCATGTTACCACCGAGACGTAGGGACCGACACGCCTGGAATGTTGTCAAATGTTACATCCGAGATGTTAGGTTGCCTTAGGTTACGATATATATCGTTATATACGTATATACTGTTCCCACCGAGAGATAGGGTTTGACAGTCCAGGAATGTTGTCAAATAGTGCATCCGAGATGTTAGGTTGCCTTAGGTTAGGATATATAACGTTACAGACGCATGTAATGTTACCTCCGAGACGTAGGGCCCGACACGCCTGGAATGTTGTCAAATGTTACATCCGAGATGTTAGGTTGCCTTAGGTTAGGATATATAACGTTACAGACGTATATACTGTTCCCTCCGAGAAGTAGGGTTCGACAGGCCAGGAATGTTGTCAAATATTGCATCCGAGATGTTAAGTTGTCTTAGGTTAGGGTATATATCGTTATAGACGCATGTAACGTTACCACTGAGACGTAGGGACCGACACGCCTGGAATGTTGGCAAATGTTACATCGGAGATGTTAGGTTGCCTTAGGTTAGGATATATGACGTTATAGACGTATATGCTGTTCCCTCCGAGAAGTAGGGGTCCGACACGCCTGGAATGATGTAGAATATTACATCCGACATGTCAGGTTGCCTTAGATTAGGATATACAACGTTATAGACGCATATAATGTTCCCACCGATAAGTAGGGTCCGACACGCCTGGAAGGTTGTAGAATATTACATCCGAGATGTCAGGTTGCCTTAGGTTAGGATATATACCGTTATAGACGTATATACTGTTCCCACCGAGAAGTAGGGTCCGACACGCCAGAAATGTTGTCAAATGTTACATCCGAGTTGTTAGGTTGCCTTAGGTTAGGATATATAACGTTATAGCCGCATGTAATGTTACCACCGAGAAGTAGGGACCGACACGCCTGGAATGTTGTCAAACGTTACATCCGAGATGTTAAGTTGCCTTAGGTTAGGATATATAAAGTTATAGACGTATATACTGTTCCGTCCGAGAAGTAGGGTTCGACAGGCCAGGAATGTTGTCAAATATTGCATCCGAGATGTTAGGTTGCCTTAGATTAGGATATATACCGTTATAGACGCATGTAATGTTATCACCGAAAAGTATGCACTCACACGCCAGGAATATTGTAAAATATTACGTCTGAGATAATAGGTTGCCTTAGATTAGGATATAGAACGTTATAGACGCATATAATGTTCCCACCGAGAAGTAGGGTCCGACACGCCTGGAATGATGTAGAATATTACATCCGACATGTCAGGTTGGCTTAGGTTAGGATATATAACGTTATAGACGTATATACTGTTCCCTCCGAGAAGTAGGGTTCGACAGGCCAGGAATGTTGTCAAATATTGCATCCGAGATGTTAGGTTGCCTTAGATTAGAATATATGCCGTTATAGACGCATGTAATGTTACCTCCGAAAAGTATGCACCGACACGCCAGGAATATTGTAAAATATTACGTCTGACATAATAGGTTGCCTTGGATTAGGATATACAACGTTATAGACTCATATAATGTTCCCACCGAGAAGTAGGGTCCGACACGCCAGGAATGTTGTAAAATATTACATCCGAGTTGTTACGTTGCCGTTATAGACGCATTAATGTTACCACCGAGACGTAGGGACCGACACGCCTGGAATGTTGTCAAATGTTACATCCGAGATGTTAGGTTGCCTTAGGTTAGGATATATAACGTTACAGACGTATATACTGTTCCCTCCGAGAAGTAGGGTTCGACAGGCCTGGAATGTTGTCAAATATTGCATCCGAGATGTAAGGTTGCCTTAGGTTAGGATATATAACGTTATGGACGTATATACTGTTCCCACCGAGAAGTAGGGTCCGACACGCCAGGAATGTTGTAAAATATTACATCCGAGTTGTTACGTTGCCGTTATAGACACATTAATGTTACCACCGAGACGTAGGGACCGACACGCCTGGAATGTTGTCAAATGTTACATCCGAGATTTTAGGTTGCCTTAGGTTAGGATATATGACGTTTTAGACGTATATACTGTTCCCTCCGAGAAGTAGGTTTCGACAGGCCAGGAATGTTGTCAAATATTGCATCCGAGATGTTAGGTTGCCTTAGGTTAGGATATATAACGTTATAGACGCATGTAACGTTACCACCGAGACGTAGGGATCGACACGCCTGGAATGTTGTCAAATGTTACATCCGAGATGTTAGGTTGCCTTAGGTTAGGATATATGACGTTATAGACGTATATGCTGTTCCCTCCGAGAAGTAGGGTTCGACAGGCCAGGAATGTTGTCAAATATTGCATCCGAGATGTTAGGTTGCCTTAGATTAGGATATACAACGTTATAGACGCATATAATGTTCCCACCGATAAGTAGGGTCCGACACGCCTGGAAGGTTGTAGAATATTACATCCGAGATGTCAGGTTGCCTTAGGTTAGGATATATACCGTTATAGACGTATATACTGTTCCCACCGAGAAGTAGGGTCCGACACGCCAGAAATGTTGTCAAATGTTACATCCGAGTTGTTAGGTTGCCTTAGGTTAGGATATATAACGTTATAGACGCATGTAATGTTACCACCGAGAAGTAGGGACCGACACGCCTGGAATGTTGTCAAATATTGCATCCGAGATGTTAGGTTACCTTGGATTAGGATATACAACGTTATAGACGCATATAATGTTCCCACCCAGAATTAGGGTCCGACACGCCTGGAAGGTTGTAGAATATTACATCCGAGATGTCAGGTTGCCTTAGGTTAGGATATATACCGTTATAGACGTATATACTGTTCCCTCCGAGAAGTAGGGTTCGACAGGCCAGGAATGTTGTCAAATATTGCATTCGAGATGTTAGGTTGCCTTAGATTAGGATATATACCGTTATAGACGCATTTAATGTTACCACCGAAAAGTATGCACTCACACGCCAGGAATATTGTAAAATATTACGTCTGAGATAATAGGTTGCCTTAGATTCGGATATACAACGTTATAGACTCATATAATGTTCCCACCGAGAAGTAGGGTCCGACACGCCTGGAATGATGTAAAATATTACATCCGAGTTGTTACGTTGCCGTTATAGACGCATTCATGTTACCACCGAGACGTAGGGACCGACACGCCTGGAATGTTGTCAAATGTTACATCCGAGATGTTAGGTTGCCTTAGGTTACGATATATATCGTTATAGACGTATATACTGTTCCCACCGAGAGATAGGGTTTGACAGTCCAGGAATGTTGTCAAATAGTGCATCCGAGATGTTAGGTTGCCTTAGGTTAGGATATATAACGTTATAGACGCATGTAATGTTACCTCCGAGACGTAGGGCCGGACACGCCTGGAATGTTGTCAAATGTTACATCCGAGATGTTAGGTTGCCTTAGGTTAGGATATATAACGTTACAGACGTATATACTGTTCCCTCCGAGAAGTAGGGTTCGACAGGCCAGGAATGTTGTCAAATATTGCATCCGAGATGTTAGGTTGCCTTAGATTAGGATATATACCGTTATAGACGAATGTAATGTTACCACCGAAAAGTATGCACTCACACGCCAGGAATATTGTAAAATATTACGTCTGAGATAATAGGTTGCCTTAGATTAGGATATAGAACGTTATAGACGCATATAATGTTCCCACCGAGAAGTAGGGTCCGACACGCCTGGAATGATGTAGAATATTACATCCGACATGTCAGGTTGGCTTAGGTTAGGATATATACCGTTATAGACGTATATACTGTTCCCACCGAGAAGTAGGGTCCGACAGGCCAGAAATGTTGTCAAATGTTACATCCGAGTTGTTAGGTTGCCTTAGGTTAGGATATATAACGTTATAGCCGCATGTAATGTTACCACCGAGAAGTAGGGACCGACACGCCTGGAATGTTGTCAAATGTTACATCCGAGATGTTAGGTTGCCTTAGGTTAGGATATATAACGTTATAGACGTATATACTGTTCCCTCCGAGAAGTAGGGTTCGACTGGCCAGGAATGTTGTCAAATATTGCATCCGAGATGTTAGGTTGCCTTAGATTAGGATATATACCGTTATGGACGTATATACTGTTCCCTCCGAGATGTAGGGGTCGACAGGCCAGGAATGTTGTCCAATATTGCATCCGAGATGTTAGGTTGCCTTAGATTAGGATATACAACGTTATAGACGCACATAATGTTCCCACCGAGAAGTAGGGTCCGACACGCCTGGAATGTTGTAGAGTAATACATCCGAGATGTCAGGTTGCCTTAGGTTAGGATATATAACGTTATAGACGTATATACTCTTCCCTCCGAGAAGTAGGGTTCGACAGGCCAGGAATGTTGTCAAATATTGCATCCGAGATGTTAGGTTGCCTTAGATTAGGATATATACCGTTATAGACGCATGTAATGTTACCACCGAGACGTAGGGACCGACATGCCTGGAATGTTGTCGAATGTTACATCCGAGATGTTAGGTTGCCTCAGGTTAGGATATATGACGTTATAGACGTATATACTGTTCCCTCCGCGAAGTAGGGTTCGACAGGCCAGGAATATTGTCAAATATTGCATCCGAGATGTTAGGTTGCCTTAGATTAGGATATACAACGTTATAGACGCATATAATGTTCCCACCGAGATGTAGGGTCCGACACGCCTGGAATGTTGTAGAATATTACATCCGACATGTCAGGTTGCCTTAGGTTAGAATATATAACGTTATAGACGTATATACTGTTCCCTCCGAGAAGTAGGGTCCGATACGCCAGGAATGTTGTCAAACATTACATCCGAGATGTAAGGTTGCCTTAGGTTAGGATATATAACGTTATGGACGTATATACTGTTCCCACCGAGAAGTAGTGTCCGACACGCCAGGAATGTTGTCTAATATTACATCCGAGTTGTTACGTTGCCGTTATAGACGCATTAATGTTACCACCGAGACGTAGGGCCCGACACGCCTGGAATGTTGTCAAATGTTACATCCGAGATGTTAGGTTGCCTTAGCTTAGGATATATGACGTTATAGACGTATATACTGTTCCCTCCGAGAAGTAGGGTTCGACAGGCCAGGAATGTTGTCAAATATTGCATCCGAGATGTTAGGTTGCCTTAGATAAGGATATACAACGTTGTAGACGCATATAATGTTCCCATCGAGAAGCAGGGTCCGTCACGCCTGGAATGATGTAGAATATTACATCCGACATGTCAGGTTGCCGTAGGTTAGGATATATAACGTTATGGACGTATATACTGTTCCCACCGAGAAGTAGGGTCCGACACGCCAGAAATGTTGTCAAATGTTACATCCGAGTTGTTAGGTTGCCTTAGGTTAGGATATATAACGTTATAGCCGCATGTAATGTTACCACCGAGAAGTAGGGACCGACACGCCTGGAATGTTGTCAAACGTTACATCCGAGATGTTAAGTTGCCTTAGGTTAGGATATATAAAGTTATAGACGTATATACTGTTCCGTCCGAGAAGTAGGGTTCGACAGGCCAGGAATGTTGTCAAATATTGCATCCGAGATGTTAGGTTGCCTTAGATTAGGATATATACCGTTATAGACGCATGTAATGTTATCACCGAAAAGTATGCACTCACACGCCAGGAATATTGTAAAATATTACGTCTGAGATAATAGGTTGCCTTAGATTAGGATATAGAACGTTATAGACGCATATAATGTTCCCACCGAGAAGTAGGGTCCGACACGCCTGGAATGATGTAGAATATTACATCCGACATGTCAGGTTGGCTTAGGTTAGGATATATAACGTTATAGACGTATATACTGTTCCCTCCGAGAAGTAGGGTTCGACAGGCCAGGAATGTTGTCAAATATTGCATCCGAGATGTTAGGTTGCCTTAGATTAGAATATATGCCGTTATAGACGCATGTAATGTTACCTCCGAAAAGTATGCACCGACACGCCAGGAATATTGTAAAATATTACGTCTGACATAATAGGTTGCCTTGGATTAGGATATACAACGTTATAGACTCATATAATGTTCCCACCGAGAAGTAGGGTCCGACACGCCAGGAATGTTGTAAAATATTACATCCGAGTTGTTACGTTGCCGTTATAGACGCATTAATGTTACCACCGAGACGTAGGGACCGACACGCCTGGAATGTTGTCAAATGTTACATCCGAGATGTTAGGTTGCCTTAGGTTAGGATATATAACGTTACAGACGTATATACTGTTCCCTCCGAGAAGTAGGGTTCGACAGGCCTGGAATGTTGTCAAATATTGCATCCGAGATGTAAGGTTGCCTTAGGTTAGGATATATAACGTTATGGACGTATATACTGTTCCCACCGAGAAGTAGGGTCCGACACGCCAGGAATGTTGTAAAATATTACATCCGAGTTGTTACGTTGCCGTTATAGACACATTAATGTTACCACCGAGACGTAGGGACCGACACGCCTGGAATGTTGTCAAATGTTACATCCGAGATTTTAGGTTGCCTTAGGTTAGGATATATGACGTTTTAGACGTATATACTGTTCCCTCCGAGAAGTAGGTTTCGACAGGCCAGGAATGTTGTCAAATATTGCATCCGAGATGTTAGGTTGCCTTAGGTTAGGATATATAACGTTATAGACGCATGTAACGTTACCACCGAGACGTAGGGATCGACACGCCTGGAATGTTGTCAAATGTTACATCCGAGATGTTAGGTTGCCTTAGGTTAGGATATATGACGTTATAGACGTATATGCTGTTCCCTCCGAGAAGTAGGGTTCGACAGGCCAGGAATGTTGTCAAATATTGCATCCGAGATGTTAGGTTGCCTTAGATTAGGATATACAACGTTATAGACGCATATAATGTTCCCACCGATAAGTAGGGTCCGACACGCCTGGAAGGTTGTAGAATATTACATCCGAGATGTCAGGTTGCCTTAGGTTAGGATATATACCGTTATAGACGTATATACTGTTCCCACCGAGAAGTAGGGTCCGACACGCCAGAAATGTTGTCAAATGTTACATCCGAGTTGTTAGGTTGCCTTAGGTTAGGATATATAACGTTATAGACGCATGTAATGTTACCACCGAGAAGTAGGGACCGACACGCCTGGAATGTTGTCAAATATTGCATCCGAGATGTTAGGTTACCTTAGATTAGGATATACAACGTTATAGACGCATATAATGTTCCCACCCAGAATTAGGGTCCGACACGCCTGGAAGGTTGTAGAATATTACATCCGAGATGTCAGGTTGCCTTAGGTTAGGATATATACCGTTATAGACGTATATACTGTTCCCTCCGAGAAGTAGGGTTCGACAGGCCAGGAATGTTGTCAAATATTGCATTCGAGATGTTAGGTTGCCTTAGATTAGGATATATACCGTTATAGACGCATTTAATGTTACCACCGAAAAGTATGCACTCACACGCCAGGAATATTGTAAAATATTACGTCTGAGATAATAGGTTGCCTTAGATTCGGATATACAACGTTATAGACTCATATAATGTTCCCACCGAGAAGTAGGGTCCGACACGCCTGGAATGATGTAAAATATTACATCCGAGTTGTTACGTTGCCGTTATAGACGCATTCATGTTACCACCGAGACGTAGGGACCGACACGCCTGGAATGTTGTCAAATGTTACATCCGAGATGTTAGGTTGCCTTAGGTTACGATATATATCGTTATAGACGTATATACTGTTCCCACCGAGAGATAGGGTTTGACAGTCCAGGAATGTTGTCAAATAGTGCATCCGAGATGTTAGGTTGCCTTAGGTTAAGATATATAACGTTATAGACGCATGTAATGTTACCTCCGAGTCGTAGGGCCGGACACGCCTGGAATGTTGTCAAATGTTACATCCGAGATGTTAGGTTGCCTTAGGTTAGGATATATAACGTTACAGACGTATATACTGTTCCCTCCGAGAAGTAGGGTTCGACAGGCCAGGAATGTTGTCAAATATTGCATCCGAGATGTTAGGTTGCCTTAGATTAGGATATATACCGTTATAGACGAATGTAATGTTACCACCGAAAAGTATGCACTCACACGCCAGGAATATTGTAAAATATTACGTCTGAGATAATAGGTTGCCTTAGATTAGGATATAGAACGTTATAGACGCATATAATGTTCCCACCGAGAAGTAGGGTCCGACACGCCTGGAATGATGTAGAATATTACATCCGACATGTCAGGTTGGCTTAGGTTAGGATATATACCGTTATAGACGTATATACTGTTCCCACCGAGAAGTAGGGTCCGACAGGCCAGAAATGTTGTCAAATGTTACATCCGAGTTGTTAGGTTGCCTTAGGTTAGGATATATAACGTTATAGCCGCATGTAATGTTACCACCGAGAAGTAGGGACCGACACGCCTGGAATGTTGTCAAATGTTACATCCGAGATGTTAGGTTGCCTTAGGTTAGGATATATAACGTTATAGACGTATATACTGTTCCCTCCGAGAAGTAGGGTTCGACTGGCCAGGAATGTTGTCAAATATTGCATGCGAGATGTTAGGTTGCCTTAGATTAGGATATATACCGTTATGGACGTATATACTGTTCCCTCCGAGATGTAGGGGTCGACAGGCCAGGAATGTTGTCCAATATTGCATCCGAGATGTTAGGTTGCCTTAGATTAGGATATACAACGTTATAGACGCACATAATGTTCCCACCGAGAAGTAGGGTCCGACACGCCTGGAATGTTGTAGAGTAATACATCCGAGATGTCAGGTTGCCTTAGGTTAGGATATATAACGTTATAGACGTATATACTCTTCCCTCCGAGAAGTAGGGTTCGACAGGCCAGGAATGTTGTCAAATATTGCATCCGAGATGTTAGGTTGCCTTAGATTAGGATATATACCGTTATAGACGCATGTAATGTTACCACCGAGACGTAGGGACCGACATGCCTGGAATGTTGTCGAATGTTACATCCGAGATGTTAGGTTGCCTCAGGTTAGGATATATGACGTTATAGACGTATATACTGTTCCCTCCGCGAAGTAGGGTTCGACAGGCCAGGAATATTGTCAAATATTGCATCCGAGATGTTAGGTTGCCTTAGATTAGGATATACAACGTTATAGACGCATATAATGTTCCCACCGAGATGTAGGGTTCGACAGGCCAGGAATGTTGTCCAATATTGCATCCGAGATGTTAGGTTGCCTTAGATAAGGATATACAACGTTGTAGACGCATATAATGTTCCCATCGAGAAGCAGGGTCCGTCACGCCTGGAATGATGTAGAATATTACATCCGACATGTCAGGTTGCCTTAGGTTAGGATATATAACGTTATGGACGTATATACTGTTCCCACCGAGAAGTAGGGTCCGACACGCCAGGAATGTTGTCAAATATTACATCCGAGTTGTTACGTTGCCGTTATAGACGCATTAATGTTACCACCGAGACGTAGGGACCGACACGCCTGGAATGTTGTCAAATGTTACATCCGAGATGTTAGGTTGCCTTGGGTTAGGATATATGACGCTACAGACGTATATACTGTTCCCTCCGAGAAGTAGGGTTCGACAGGCCAGGAATGTTGTCAAATATTGCATTCGAGATGTTAGGTTGCCTTAGATTAGGATATATACCGTTATAGACGCATTTAATGTTAACACCGAAAAGTATGCACTCACACGCCAGGAATATTGTAAAATATTACGTCTGAGATAATAGGTTGCCTTAGATTCGGATATACAACGTTATAGACTCATATAATGTTCCCACCGAGAAGTAGGGTCCGACACGCCTGGAATGATGTAAAATATTACATCCGAGTTGTTACGTTGCCGTTATAGACGCATTCATGTTACCACCGAGACGTAGGGACCGACACGCCTGGAATGTTGTCAAATGTTACATCCGAGATGTTAGGTTGCCTTAGGTTACGATATATATCGTTATAGACGTATATACTGTTCCCACCGAGAGATAGGGTTTGACAGTCCAGGAATGTTGTCAAATAGTGCATCCGAGATGTTAGGTTGCCTTAGATTAGGATATATACCGTTATAGACGAATGTAATGTTACCACCGAAAAGTATGCACTCACACGCCAGGAATATTGTAAAATATTACGTCTGAGATAATAGGTTGCCTTAGATTAGGATATAGAACGTTATAGACGCATATAATGTTCCCACCGAGAAGTAGGGTCCGACACGCCTGGAATGATGTAGAATATTACATCCGACATGTCAGGTTGCCTTAGGTTAGGATATATAACGTTATAGACGTATATACTGTTCCCTCCGAGAAGTAGGGTTCGACAGGCCAGGAATGTTGTCAAATATTGCATCCGAGATGTTAGGTTGTCTTAGGTTAGGGTATATATCGTTATAGACGCATGTAACGTTACCACTGAGACGTAGGGACCGACACGCCTGGAATGTTGGCAAATGTTACATCCGAGATGTTAGGTTGCCCTAGGTTAGGATATATGACGTTATAGACGTATATGCTGTTCCCTCCGAGAAGTAGGGGTCGACAGGCCAGGAATGTTGTCAAATATTGCATCCGAGATGTTAGGTTGCCTTAGATTAGGATATACAACGTTATAGACGCATATAATGTTCCCACCGATAAGTAGGGTCCGACACGCCTGGAAGGTTGTAGAATATTACATCCGAGATGTCAGGTTGCCTTAGGTTAGGATATATACCGTTATAGACGTATATACTGTTCCCACCGAGAAGTAGGGTCCGACAGGCCAGAAATGTTGTCAAATGTTACATCCGAGTTGTTAGGTTGCCTTAGGTTAGGATATATAACGTTATAGCCGCATGTAATGTTACCACCGAGAAGTAGGGACCGACACGCCTGGAATGTTGTCAAATGTTACATCCGAGATGTTAGGTTGCCTTAGGTTAGGATATATAACGTTATAGACGTATATACTGTTCCCTCCGAGAAGTAGGGTTCGACTGGCCAGGAATGTTGTCAAATATTGCATCCGAGATGTTAGGTTGCCTTAGATTAGGATATATACCGTTATGGACGTATATACTGTTCCCTCCGAGATGTAGGGGTCGACAGGCCAGGAATGTTGTCCAATATTGCATCCGAGATGTTAGGTTGCCTTAGATTAGGATATACAACGTTATAGACGCACATAATGTTCCCACCGAGAAGTAGGGTCCGACACGCCTGGAATGTTGTAGAGTAATACATCCGAGATGTCAGGTTGCCTTAGGTTAGGATATATAACGTTATAGACGTATATACTCTTCCCTCCGAGAAGTAGGGTTCGACAGGCCAGGAATGTTGTCAAATATTGCATCCGAGATGTTAGGTTGCCTTAGATTAGGATATATACCGTTATAGACGCATGTAATGTTACCACCGAAAAGTATGCACTCACACGCCAGGAATATTGTAAAATATTACGTCTGAGATAATAGGTTGCCTTAGATTAGGATATAGAACGTTATAGACTCATATAATGTTCCCACCGAGAAGTAGGGTCCGACACGCCTGGAATGATGTAGAATATTACATCCGACATGTCAGGTTGCCTTAGGTTAGGATATATAACGTTATGGACGTATATACTGTTCCCTCCGAGAAGCAGGGTTCGACAGGCCAGGAATGTTGTCAAATATTGCATCCGAGATGTTAGGTTGCCTTAGATTAGGATATATAACGTTATAGACGCATATAATGTTACCACCGAGACGTAGGGAACGACATGCCTGGAATATTGTCAAATGATACATCAGAGATGTTAGGTTGCCTTAGGTTAGGATATATATCGTTATAGACGTATATACTGTTCCCACCGAGAGGTAGGGTTCGACAGGCCAGGAATATTGTCAAATATTGCATCCGAGATGTTAGGTTGCCTTAGATTAGGATATATAACGTTATAGACGCATGTAATGTTACCACCGAGACGTAGGGACCGACACGCCTGGAATGTTGTCAAATGTTACATCCGAGATGTCAGGTTGCCTTAGGTTAGGATATATGACGTTATAGACGTATATACTGTTCCCTCCGAGAAGTAGGGTTCGACAGGCCAGGAATGTTGTCAAATATTGCATCCGAGATGTTAGGATGCCTTAGATTAGGATATATACCGTTATAGACGCATGTAATGTTACCACCGAAAAGTATGCACTCACACGCCAGGAATATTGTAAAATATTACGTCTGAGATAATAGGTTGCCTTAGATTAGGATATAGAACGTTATAGACTCATATAATGTTCCCACCGAGAAGTAGGGTCCGACACGCCTGGAATGATCTAGAACATTACATCCGACATGTCAGGTTGCCTTAGGTTAGGATATATAACGTTATAGACGTATATACTGTTCCCTCCGAGAAGTAGGGTTCGACTGGCTAGGAATGTTGTCAAATGTTACATCCGAGATGTTAGGTTGCCTTATGTTAGGATATATGACGCTACAGACGTATATACTGTTCCCTCCGAGAAGTAGGGTTCGACAGGCCAGGAATGTTGTCAAATATTGCATCCGAGATGTTAGGCTGCCTTAGATTAGGATATATACCGTTATAAACGTATATACTGTTCCCTCCGAGAAGTAGGGTTCGACAGGCCAGGAATGTTGTCAAATATTGCATCCGAGATGTTAGGTTGCCTTAGATTAGGATATATAACGTTATAGACGCATATAATGTTACCACCGAGACGTAGGGACCGACATGCCTGGAATGTTGTCAAATGTTACATCCGAGATGTTAGGCTGCCTTAGGTTAGGATATATATCGTTATACACGTATATACTGTTCCCACCGAGAGGTAGGTTTCGACAGGCCAGGAATGTTGTCAAATATTGCATCCGAAATGTTAGGTTGCCTTAGGTTAGGATATATAACGTTATAGACGCATGTAGTGTTACCTCCGAGACGTAGGGACCGACATGCCTGGAATGTTGTCAAATGTTACATCCGAGATGTTAGGTTGCCTTATGTTAGGATATATGACGCTACAGACGTATATACTGTTCCCTCCGAGAAGTAGGGTTCGACAGGCCAGGAATGTTGTCAAATATTGCATCCGAGATGTTAGGCTGCCTTAGATTAGGATATATACCGTTATAAAAGTATATACTGTTCCCTCCGAGAAGTAGGGTTCGACAGGCCAGGAATGTTGCCAAATATTGCATCCGAGATGTTAGGTTGCCTTAGATTAGGATATACAACGTTATAGACGCATATAATGTTCCCACCGAGAAGTAGGGTCCGACACGCCTGGAAGGTTGTAGAATATCACATCCGACATGTCAGGTTGCCTTAGGTTAGGATATATAACGTTATAGACGTATATACTGTTCCCTCCGAGAAGTAGGGTCCGATACGCCAGGAATGTTGTCAAACATTACATCCGAGATGTAAGGTTGCCTTAGGTTAGGATATATAACGTTATGGACGTATATACTTTTCCCACCGAGAAGTAGTGTCCGACACGCCAGGAATGTTGTCAAATATTACATCCGAGTTGTTACGTTGCCGTTATAGACGCATTAATGTTACCACCGAGACGTAGGGACCGACACGCCTGGATTGTTGTCAAATGTTACATCCGAGATGTTAGGTTGCCTTAGGTTAGGATATATAACGTTATAGACGTATATACTGTTCCCACCGAGAAGTAGGGTCCGATACGCCAGGAATGTTGTCAAACATTACATCCGAGATGTAAGGTTGCCTTAGGTTAGGATATATAACGTTATGGACGTATATACTGTTCCCACCGAGACGTAGGGTCCGACACGCCAGGAATGTTGTCAAATATTACATCCGAGTTGTTACGTTGCCGTTATAGACGCATTAATGTTACCACCGAGACGTAGGGACCGACACGCCTGGAATGTTGTCAAATGTTACATCCGAGATGTTAGGTTGCCTTAGGTTAGGATATATGACGTTATAGACGTATATACTGTTCCCTCCGAGAAGTAGGGTTCGACAGGCCAGGAATGTTGTCAAATATTGCATCCGAGATGTTAGGTTGCCTTAGATTAGGATATACAACGTTATAGACGCATATAATGTTCCCACCGAGAAGTAGGGTCCGACACGCCTGGAAGGTTGTAGAATATCACATCCGAGAAGTTAGGTTGCCCTAGGTTAGGATATATAACGTTATAGACGTATATACTGTTCCCACCGAGAAGTAGTGTCCGACACGCCAGGAATGTTGTCAAATATTACATCCGAGTTGTTACGTTGCCGTTATAGACGCATTAATGTTACCACCGAGACGTAGGGACCGACACGCCTGGAATGTTGTCAAATGTTACATCCGAGATGTTAGGTTGCCTTAGGTTAGGATATATGACGTTATAGACGTATATACTGTTCCCTCCGAGAAGTAGGGTTTTACAGGCCAGGAATGTTGTCAAATATTGCATCCGAGATGTTAGGTTGCCTTAGATAAGGATATACAACGTTGTAGACGCATATAATGTTCCCATCGAGAAGCAGGGTCCGACACGCGTGGAATGTTGTAGAATATTACATCCGACATGTCAGGTTGCCTTAGGTTAGGGTATATAACGATATAGACGTATATACTGTTCCCACCGAGAAGAAGGGTCCGATACGCCAGGAATGTTGTCAAACATTACATCCGAGATGTAAGCTTGCCTTAGGTTAGGATATATAACGTTATGGACGTATATACTGTTCCCACCGAGAAGAAGGGTCCGACACGCCAGGAATGTTGTCAAATATTACATCCGAGTTGTTACGTTGCCGTTATAGACGCATTAATGTTACCACCGAGACGTAGGGACCGACACGCCTGGAATGTTGTCAAATGTTACATCCGAGATGTTAGGTTGCCTTAGGTTAGGATATATGACGTTATAGACGTATATACTGTTCCCTCCGAGAAGTAGGGTTCAACAGGCCAGGAATGTTGTCAAATATTGCATCCGAGATGTTAGGTTGCCTTAGATTAGGATATACAACGTTATAGACGCATATAATGTTCCCACCGAGAAGTAGGGACCAACACGCCTGGAAGGTTGTAGAATATCACATCCGAGATGTTAGGTTGCCCTAGGTTAGGATATATAACGTTATAGACGTATATACTGTTCCCTCCGAGAAGTAGGGCTCGACAGGCCAGGAAAGTTGTCAAATATTGCATCCGAGATGTTAGGTTGCCTTAGGTTAGGATATATAACGTTATAGACGCATGTAATGTTACCTCCGAGACGTAGGGACCGACACGCCTGGAATGTTGTCAAATGTGACATCCGAGATGTTAGGTTGCCTTAGGTTAGGATATATATCGCTATAGACGTATATACTGTTCCCACCGAGAGGTAGGTTTCGACAGGCCAGGAATGTTGTCAAATGTTACATCCGAGATGTTAGGTTGCCTTAGGTTAGGATATATAACGTTATAGACGTATATAATGTTCCCTCCGAGAAGTAGGGTTCGACAGGCCAGGAATGTTGTCAAATATTGCATCCGAGACGTTAGGTTGCCTTAGATTAGGATATACAACGTTATAGACGCATATAATGTTCCCACCGAGATGTAGGGTCCGACACGCCTGGAATGTTGTAGAATATTACATCCGACATGTCAGGTTGCCTTAGGTTAGGATATATAACGTTATAGACGTAAATACTGTTCCCACCGAGAAGTAGGGTCCGATACGCCAGGAATGTTGTCAAACATTACATCCGAGATGTAAGGTTGCCTTAGGTTAGGATATATAACGTTATGGACGTATATACTGTTCCCACCGAGACGTAGGGTCCGACACGCCAGGAATGTTGTCAAATATTACATCCGAGTTGTTACGTTGCCGTTATAGACGCATTAATGTTACCACCGAGACGTAGGGACCGACACGCCTGGAATGTTGTCAAATGTTACATCCGAGATGTTAGGTTGCCTTAGGTTAGGATATATG
This sequence comes from Xylocopa violacea, assembly GCA_963969225.1. NCBI lineage: Eukaryota > Metazoa > Arthropoda > Insecta > Hymenoptera > Apidae > Xylocopa > Xylocopa violacea. The sequence continues at coordinate 113,341 of CAXAJV010000206.1, read as the reverse complement.
ACGTTATAGACGTATATACTGTTCCCTCCGAGAAGTAGGGTTCGACAGGCCAGGAATGTTGTCAAATATTGCATCCGAGATGTTAGGTTGCCTTAGATTAGGATATACAACGTTATAGACGCATATAATGTTCCCACCGAGAAGTAGGGTCCCACACGCCTGGAAGGTTGTAGAATATCACATCCGAGATGTTAGGTTGCCCTAGGTTAGGATATATAACGTTATAGACGTATATACTGTTCCCTCCTAGAAGTAGGGCTCGACAGGCCAGGAATGTTGTCAAATATTGCATCCGAGATGTTAGGTTGCCTTAGATTAGGATATACAACGTTATAGACGCATATAATGTTCCCACCGAGAAGTAGGGTCCGACACGCCTGGAAGGTTGTAGAATATCACATCCGAGATGTTAGGTTGCCCTAGGTTAGGATATATAACGTTATAGACGTATATACTGTTCCCTCCTAGAAGTAGGGCTCGACAGGCCAGGAATGTTGTCAAATATTGCATCCGAGATGTTAGGTTGCCTTAGATTAGGATATACAACGTTATAGACGCATATAATGTTCCCACCGAGATGTAGGGTCCGACACGCCTGGAATGTTGTAGAATATTACATCCGACATGTCAGGTTGCCTTAGGTTAGGATATATAACGTTATAGACGTATATACTGTTCCCACCGAGAAGTAGGGTCCGATACGCCAGGAATGTTGTCAAACATTACATCCGAGATGTAAGGTTGCCTTAGGTTAGGATATATAACGTTATGGACGTATATACTGTTCCCACCGAGAAGTAGTGTCCGACACGCCAGGAATGTTGTCAAATATTACATCCGAGTTGTTACGTTGCCGTTATAGACGCATTAATGTTACCACCGAGACGTAGGGACCGACACGCCTGGAATGTTGTCAAATGTTACATCCGAGATGTTAGGTTGCCTTAGGTTAGGATATATGACGTTATAGACGTATATACTGTTCCCTCCGAGAAGTAGGGCTCGACAGGCCAGGAATGTTGTCAAATATTGCATCCGAGATATTAGGTTGCCTTAGATAAGGATATACAACGTTGTAGACGCATATAATGTTCCCATCGAGATGCAGGGTCCGTCACGCCTGGAATGTTGTAGAATATTACATCCGACATGTCAGGTTGCCTTAGGTTAGGATATATAACGTTATGGACGTATATACTGTTCCCACCGAGATGTAGGATCCGACACGCCAGGAATGTTGTCAAATATTACATCCGAGTTGTTACGTTGCCGTTATAGAAGCATTAATGTTACCACCGAGACGTAGGGACCGACACGCCTGGAATGTTGTCAAATGTTACATCCGAGATGTTAGGTTGCCTTAGATTAGGATATATACCGTTATAGACGAATGTAATGTTACCACTGAGACGTAGGGACCGACACGCCTGGAATGTTGGCAAATGTTACATCCGAGATGTTAGGTTGCCTTAGGTTAGGATATATGACGTTATAGACGTATATGCTGTTCCCTCCGAGAAGTAGGGGTCGACAGGCCAGGAATGTTGTCAAATATTGCATCCGAGATGTTAGGTTGCCTTAGATAAGGATATACAACGTTGTAGACGCATATAATGTTCCCATCGAGATGCAGGGTCCGTCACGCCTGGAATGTTGTAGAATATTACATCCGAGATGTAAGCTTGCCTTAGGTTAGGATATATAACGTTATGGACGTATATGCTGTTCCCACCGAGAAGAAGGGTCCGACACGCCAGGAATGTTGTCAAATATTACATCCGAGTTGTTACGTTGCCGTTATAGACGCATTAATGTTACCACCGAGACGTAGGGACCGACACGCCTGGAATGTTGTCAAATGTTACATCCGAGATGTTAGGTTGCCTTAGGTTAGGATATATGACGTTATAGACGTATATACTGTTCCCTCCGAGAAGTAGGGTTCAACAGGCCAGGAATGTTGTCAAATATTGCATCCGAGATGTTAGGTTGCCTTAGATTAGGATATACAACGTTATAGACGCATATAATGTTCCCACCGAGAAGTAGGGTCCGACACGCCTGGAAGGTTGTAGAATATCACATCCGAGATGTTAGGTTGCCCTAGGTTAGGATATATAACGTTATAGACGTATATACTGTTCCCTCCGAGAAGTAGGGCTCGACAGGCCAGGAATGTTGTCAAATATTGCATCCGAGATGTTAGGTTGCCTTAGGTTAGGATATATAACGTTATAGACGCATGTAATGTTACCTCCGAGACGTAGGGACCGACACGCCTGGAATGTTGTCAAATGTGACATCCGAGATGTTAGGTTGCCTTAGGTTAGGATATATATCGTTATAGACGCATTAATGTTACCACCGAGACGTAGGGACCGACACGCCTGGAATGTTGTCAAATGTTACATCCGAGATGTTAGGTTGCCTTAGGTTAGGATATATGACGTTATAGACGTATATACTGTTCCCTCCGAGAAGTAGGGTTCGACAGGCCAGGAATGTTGTCAAATATTGCATCCGAGATGTTAGGTTGCCTTAGATTAGGATATATACCGTTATAGACGAATGTAATGTTACCACCGAAAAGTATGCACTCACACGCCAGGAATATTGTAAAATATTACGTCTGAGATAATAGGTTGCCTTAGATTAGGATATACAACGTTATAGACTCATATAATGTTCCCACCGAGAAGTAGGGTCCGACACGCCTGGAATGATGTAGAATATTACATCCGACATGTCAGGTTGCCTTAGGTTAGGATATATAACGTTATAGACGTATATACTGTTCCCTCCGAGAAGTAGGGTTCGACAGTCCAGAAATGTTGTCAAATAGTGCATCCGAGATGTTAGGTTGCCTTAGGTTAGAATATATAACGTTATAGACGCATGTAATGTTACCTCCGAGACGTAGGGCCCTACACGCCTGGAATGTTGTCAAATGTTACATCCGAGATGTTAGTTTGCCTTAGGTTAGGATATATAACGTTACAGACGTATATACTGTTCCCTCCGAGAAGTAGGGTTCGACAGGCCAGGAATGTTGTCAAATATTGCATCCGAGATGTTAGGTTGTCTTAGGTTAGGGTATATATCGTTATAGACGCATGTAACGTTACCACTGAGACGTAGGGACCGACACGCCTGGAATGTTGGCAAATGTTACATCCGAGATGTTAGGTTGCCTTAGGTTAGGATATATGACGTTATAGACGTATATGCTGTTCCCTCCGAGAAGTAGGGGTCGACAGGCCAGGAATGTTGTCAAATATTGCATCCGAGATGTTAGGTTGCCTTAGATTAGGATATACAACGTTATAGACGCATATAATGTTCCCACCCAGAATTAGGGTCCGACACGGCTGGAAGGTTGTAGAATATTACATCCGAGATGTCAGGTTGCCTTAGGTTAGGATATATACCGTTATAGACGTATATACTATTCCCTCCGAGAAGTAGGGTTCGACAGGCCAGGAATGTTGTCAAATATTGCATCCGAGATGTTAGGTTGCCTTAGATTAGGATATATACCGTTATAGACGAATGTAATGTTACCACCGAAAAGTATGCACTCACACGCCAGGAATATTGTAAAATATTACGTCTGAGATAATAGGTTGCCTTAGATTAGGATATACAACGTTATAGACTCATATAATGTTCCCACCGAGAAGTAGGGTCCGACACGCCTGGAATGATGTAGAATATTACATCCGACATGTCAGGTTGCCTTAGGTTAGGATATATAACGTTATAGACGTATATACTGTTCCCTCCGAGAAGTAGGGTTCGACAGGCTAGGAATGTTGTCAAATGTTACATCCGAGATGTTAGGTTGCCTTATGTAAGGATATATGACGCTACAGACGTATATACTGTTCCCTCCGAGATGTAGGGTTCGCCAGGCCAGGAATGTTGCCAAATATTGCATCCGAGATGTTAGGTTGCCTTAGATTAGGATATATAACGTTATAGACGCATGTAATGTTACCACCGAGACGTAGGGACCGACACGCCTGGAATGTTGTCAAATGTTACATCCGAGATGTTAGGTTGCCTTAGGTTAGGATATATGACGTTATAGACGTATATACTGTTACCTCCGAGACGTAGGGTTCGACAGGCCAGGAATGTTGTCAAATATTGCATCCGAGATGTTAGGTTGCCTTAGATTAGGATATATACCGTTATAGACGCATTTAATGTTACCACCGAAAAGTATGCACTCACACGCCAGGAATATTGTAAAATATTACGTCTGAGATAATAGGTTGCCTTAGATTAGGATATACAACGTTATAGACTCATATAATGTTCCCACCGAGAAGTAGGCTCCGACACGCCTGGAATGATGTAAAATATTACATCCGAGTTGTTACGTTGCCGTTATAGACGCATTCATGTTACCACCGAGACGTAGGGACCGACACGCCTGGAATGTTGTCAAATGTTACATCCGAGATGTTAGGTTGCCTTAGGTTACGATATATATCGTTATAGACGTATATACCGTTCCCACCGAGAGATAGGGTTTGACAGTCCAGGAATGTTGTCAAATAGTGCATCCGAGATGTTAGGTTGCCTTAGGTTAGGATAAATAACGTTATAGACGCATGTAATGTTACCTCCGAGACGTAGGGCCCTACACGCCTGGAATGTTGTCATATGTTACATCCGAGATGTTAGGTTGCCTTAGGTTAGGATATATAACGTTACAGACGTATATACTGTTCCCTCCGAGAAGTAGGGTTCGACAGGCCAGGAATGTTGTCAAATATTGCATCCGAGATGTTAGGTTGTCTTAGGTTAGGGTATATATCGTTATAGACGCATGTAACGTTACCACTGAGACGTAGGGACCGACACGCCTGGAATGTTGGCAAATGTTACATCCGAGATGTTAGGTTGCCTTAGGTTAGGATGTACGACGTTATAGACGTATATGCTGTTCCCTCCGAGAAGTAGGGGTCGACAGGCCAGGAATGTTGTCAAATATTGCATCCGAGATGTTAGGTTGCCTTAGATTAGGATATACAACGTTATAGACGCATATAATGTTCCCACCGATAAGTAGGGTCCGACACGCCTGGAAGGTTCTAGAATATTACATCCGAGATGTCAGGTTGCCTTAGGTTAGGATATATACCGTTATAGACGTATATACTGTTCCCACCGAGAAGTAGGGTCCGACACGCCAGAAATGTTGTCAAATGTTACATCCGAGTTGTTAGGTTGCCTTAGGTTAGGATATATAACGTTATAGCCGCATGTAATGTTACCACCGAGAAGTAGGGACCGACACGCCTGGAATGTTGTCAAATGTTACATCCGAGATGTTAGGTTGCCTTAGGTTAGGATATACAACGTTATAGACGTATATACTGTTCCCTCCGAGAAGTAGGGTTCGACAGGCCAGGAATGTTGTCAAATATTGCATCCGAGATGTTAGGTTGCCTTAGATTAGGATATATACCGTTATGGACGTATATACTGTTCCCTCCGAGATGTAGGGTTCGACAGGCCAGGAATGTTGTCAAATATTGCATCCGAGATGTTAGGTTGCCTTAGATAAGGATATACAACGTTGTAGACGCATATAATGTTCCCATCGAGATGCAGGGTCCGTCACGCCTGGAATGTTGTAGAATATTACATCCGACATGTCAGGTTGCCTTAGGTTAGGATATATAACGTTATGGACGTATATACTGTTCCCACCGAGATGTAGGGTCCGACACGCCAGGAATGTTGTCAAATATTACATCCGAGTTGTTACGTTGCCGTTATAGACGCATTAATGTTACCACCGAGACGTAGGGACCGACACGCCTGGAATGTTGTCAAATGTTACATCCGAGATGTTAGGTTGCCTTAGATTAGGATATATACCGTTATAGACGAATGTAATGTTACCACTGAGACGTAGGGACCGACACGCCTGGAATGTTGGCAAATGTTACATCCGAGATGTTAGGTTGCCTTAGGTTAGGATATATGACGTTATAGACGTATATGCTGTTCCCTCCGAGAAGTAGGGGTCGACAGGCCAGGAATGTTGTCAAATATTGCATCCGAGATGTTAGGTTGCCTTAGATTAGGATATACAACGTTATAGACGCATATAATGATCCCACCCAGAATTAGGGTCCGACACGGCTGGAAGGTTGTAGAATATTACATCCGAGATGTCAGGTTGCCTTAGGTTAGGATATATACCGTTATAGACGTATATACTGTTCCCCCCGAGAAGTAGGGTTCGACAGGCCGGGAATGTTGTCAAATATTGCATCCGAGATGTTAGGTTGCCTTAGATTAGGATATATACCGTTATAGACGAATGTAATGTTACCACCGAGACGTAGGGACCGACTAGCCTGGAATGTTGTCAAATGTTACATCCGAGATGTTAGGTTGCCTTTGGTTAGAATATATGACGCTACAGACGTATATACTGTTCCCTCCGAGAAGTAGGGTTCGACAGGCCAGGAATGTTGTCAAATATTGCATCCGAGATGTTAGGTTGCCTTAGATTAGGATATATAACGTTATAGACGCATGTAATGTTACCACCGAGACGTAGGGACCGACACGCCTGGAATGTTGTCAAATGTTAGATCCGAGATGTTAGGTTGCCTTAGGTTAGGATATATGACGTTATAGACGTATATACTGTTACCTCCGAGACGTAGGGTTCGACAGGCCAGGAATGTTGTCAAATATTGCATCCGAGATGTTAGGTTGTCTTAGGTTAGGGTATATATCGTTATAGACGCATGTAACGTTACCACTGAGACGTAGGGACCGACACGCCTGGAATGTTGGCAAATGTTACATCCGAGATGTTAGGTTGCCTTAGGTTAGGATATATGACGTTATAGACGTATATGCTGTTCCCTCCGAGAAGTAGGGGTCGACAGGCCAGGAATGTTGTCAAATATTGCATCCGAGATGTTAGGTTGCCTTAGATTAGGATATACAACGTTATAGACGCATATAATGTTCCCACCCAGAATTAGGGTCCGACACGCCTGGAAGGATGTAGAATATTACATCCGAGATGTCAGGTTGCCTTAGGTTAGGATATATACCGTTATAGACGTATATACTGTTCCCTCCGAGAAGTAGGGTTCGACAGGCCAGGAATGTTGTCAAATATTGCATCCGAGATGTTAGGTTGCCTTAGATTAGGATATATACCGTTATAGACGAATGTAATGTTACCACCGAAATGTATGCACTCACACGCCAGGAATATTGTAAAATATTACGTCTGAGATAATAGGTTGCCTTAGATTAGGATATACAACGTTATAGACTCATATAATGTTCCCACCGAGAAGTAGGGTCCGACACGCCTGGAATGATGTAGAATATTACATCCGACATGTCAGGTTGCCTTAGGTTAGGATATATAACGTTATAGACGTATATACTGTTCCCTCCGAGAAGTAGGGTTCGACAGGCTAGGAATGTTGTCAAATGTTACATCCGAGATGTTAGGTTGCCTTATGTTAGGATATATGACGCTACAGACGTATATACTGTTCCCTCCGAGAAGTAGGGTTCGACAGGCCAGGAATGTTGTCAAATATTGCATCCGAGATGTTAGGTTGCCTTAGATTAGGATATATACCGTTATAGACGAATGTAATGTTACCACCGAGACGTAGGGACCGACTAGCCTGGAATGTTGTCAAATGTTACATCCGAGATGTTAGGTTGCCTTTGGTTAGAATATATGACGCTACAGACGTATATACTGTTCCCTCCGAGAAGTAGGGTTCGACAGGCCAGGAATGTTGTCAAATATTGCATCCGAGATGTTAGGTTGCCTTAGATTAGGATATATAACGTTATAGACGCATGTAATGTTACCACCGAGACGTAGGGACCGACACGCCTGGAATGTTGTCAAATGTTACATGCGAGATGTTAGGTTGCCTTAGGTTAGGATATATGACGTTATAGACGTATATACTGTTACCTCCGAGACGTAGGGTTCGACAGGCCAGGAATGTTGTCAAATATTGCATCCGAGATGTTAGGTTGTCTTAGGTTAGGGTATATATCGTTATAGACGCATGTAACGTTACCACTGAGACGTAGGGACCGACACGCCTGGAATGTTGGCAAATGTTACATCCGAGATGTTAGGTTGCCTTAGGTTAGGATATATGACGTTATAGACGTATATGCTGTTCCCTCCGAGAAGTAGGGGTCGACAGGCCAGGAATGTTGTCAAATATTGCATCCGAGATGTTAGGTTGCCTTAGATTAGGATATATACCGTTATAGACGAATGTAATGTTACCACCGAAAAGTATGCACTCACACGCCAGGAATATTGTAAAATATTACGTCTGAGATAATAGGTTGCCTTAGATTAGGATATACAACGTTATAGACTCATATAATGTTCCCACCGAGAAGTAGGGTCCGACACGCCTGGAATGATGTAGAATATTACATCCGACATGTCAGGTTGCCTTAGGTTAGGATATATAACGTTATAGACGTATATACTGTTCCCTCCGAGAAGTAGGGTTCGACAGGCTAGGAATGTTGTCAAATGTTACATCCGAGATGTTAGGTTGCCTTATGTTAGAATATATGACGCTACAGACGTATATACTGTTCCCTCCGAGAAGTAGGGTTAGACAGGCCAGGAATGTTGTCAAATATTGCATCCGAGATGTTAGGTTGCCTTAGATTAGGATATATAACGTTATAGACGCATATAATGTTACCACCGAGACGTAGGGACCGACATGCCTGGAATATTGTCAAATGTTACATCCGAGATGTTAGGTTGCCTTAGGTTAGGATATATATCGTTATAGACGTATATACTGTTCCCACCGAGAGGTAGATTTCGACAGGCCAGGAATATTGTCAAATATTGCATCCGAGATGTTAGGTTGCCTTAGATTAGGATATATAACGTTATAGCCGCATGTAATGTTACCACCGAGAAGTAGGGACCAACACGCCTGGAATGTTGTCAAATGTTACATCCGAGATGTTAGGTTGCCTTAGGTTAGGATATATGACGTTATAGACGTATATACTGTTCCCTCCGAGAAGTAGGGTTCAACAGGCCAGGAATGTTGTCAAATATTGCATCCGAGATGTTAGGTTGCCTAAGATTAGGATATACAACGTTATAGACGCATATAATGTTCCCACCGAGAAGTAGGGTCCGACACGCCTGGAAGGTTGTAGAATATCACATCCGAGATGTTAGGTTGCCCTAGGTTAGGATATATAACGTTATAGACGTATATACTGTTCCCTCCGAGAAGTAGGGCTCGACAGGCCAGGAATGTTGTCAAATATTGCATCCGAGATGTTAGGTTGCCTTAGGTTAGGATATATAACGTTATAGACGCATGTAATGTTACCTCCGAGACGTAGGGACCGACACGCCTGGAATGTTGTCAAATGTGACATCCGAGATGTTAGGTTGCCTTAGGTTAGGATATATATCGTTATAGACGTATATACTGTTCCCACCGAGAGGTAGGTTTCGACAGGCCAGGAATGTTGTCAAATGTTACATCCGAGATGTTAGGTTGCCTTAGGTTAGGATATATAACGTTATAGACGTATATAATGTTCCCTCCGAGAAGTAGGGTTCGACAGGCCAGGAATGTTGTCAGATATTGCATCCGAGATGTTAGGTTGCCTTAGATTAGGATATACAACGTTATAGACGCATATAATGTTCCCACCGAGATGTAGGGTCCGACACGCCTGGAATGTTGTAGAATATTACATCCGACATGTCAGGTTGCCTTAGGTTAGGATATATAACGTTATAGACGTATATACTTTTCCCACCGAGAAGTAGGGTCCGATACGCCTGGAAGGTTGTAGAATATCACATCCAAGATGTTCGGTTGCCCTAGGTTAGGATATATAACGTTATAGACGTATATACTGTTCCCTCCGAGAAGTAGGGTCCGATACGCCAGGAATGTTGTCAAACATTACATCCGAGATGTAAGGTTGCCCTAGGTTTGGATATATAACGTTATAGACGTATATACTGTTCCCTCCGAGAAGTAGGGCTCGACAGGCCAGGAATGTTGTCAAATATTGCATCCGAGATGTTAGGTTGCCTTAGGTTAGGATATATAACGTTATAGACGCATGTAATGTTACCTCCGAGACGTAGGGACCGACACGCCTGGAATGTTGTCAAATGTGACATCCGAGATGTTAGGTTGCCTTAGGTTAGGATATATATCGTTATAGACGTATATACTGTTCCCACCGAGAGGTAGGTTTCGACAGGCCAGGAATGTTGTCAAATGTTACATCCGAGATGTTAGGTTGCCTTAGATTAGGATATACAACGTTATAGACGCATATAATGTTCCCACCGAGAAGTAGGGTCCGACACGCCTGGAATGTTGTAGAATAATACATCCGAGATGTCAGGTTGCCTTAGGTTAGGATATATAACGTTATAGACGTATATACTGTTCCCTCCGAGAAGTAGGGTTCGACAGGCCAGGAATGTTGTCAAATATTGCATCCGAGATGTTAGGTTGCCTTAGATTAGGATATATACCGTTATGGACGTATATAGTGTTCCCTCCGAGATGTAGGGTTCGACAGGCCAGGAATGTTGTCAAATATTGCATCCGAGATGTTAGGTTGCCTTAGATTAGGATATACAACGTTATAGACGCATATAATGTTCCCACCGAGAAGTAGGGTCCGACACGCCTGGAATGTTGTAGAATAATACATCCGAGATGTCAGGTTGCCTTAGGTTAGGATATATAACGTTATAGACGTATATACTCTTCCCTCCGAGAAGTAGGGTTCGACAGGCCAGGAATGTTGTCAAATATTGCATCCGAGATGTTACGTTGCCTTAGATTAGGATATATACCGTTATAGACGCATGTAATGTTACCACCGAAAAGTATGCACTCACACGCCAGGAATATTGTAAAATATTACGTCTGAGATAATAGGTTGCCTTAGATTAGGATATAGAACGTTATAGACTCATATAATGTTCCCACCGAGAAGTAGGGTCAGACACGCCTGGAATGATGTAGAATATTACATCCGACATGTCAGGTTGCCTTAGGTTAGGATATATAACGTTATAGACGTATATACTGTTCCCTCCGAGAAGTAGGGTTCGACTGGCTAGGAATGTTGTCAAATGTTACATCCGAGATGTTAGGTTGCCTTATGTTAGGATATATGACGCTACAGACGTATATACTGTTCCCTCCGAGAAGTAGGGTTCGACAGGCCAGGAATGTTGTCAAATATTGCATCCGAGATGTTAGGCTGCCTTAGATTAGGATATATACCGTTATAGCCGCATGTAATGTTACCACCGAGAAGCAGGGTTCGACAGGCCAGGAATGTTGTCAAATATTGCATCCGAGATGTTAGGTTGCCTTAGATTAGGATATACAACGTTATAGACGCATATAATGTTCCCACCGAGAAGTAGGGTCCGACACGCCTGGAAGGTTGTAGAATATCACATCCGAGATGTTCGGTTGCCCTAGGTTAGGATATATAACGTTATAGACGTATATACTGTTCCCTCCGAGAAGTAGGGTTCGACAGGCTAGGAATGTTGTCAAATGTTACATCCGAGATGTTAGGTTGCCTTATGTTAGAATATATGACGCTACAGACGTATATACTGTTCCCTCCGAGAAGTAGGGTTAGACAGGCCAGGAATGTTGTCAAATATTGCATCCGAGATGTTAGGTTGCCTTAGATTAGGATATATAACGTTATAGACGCATATAATGTTACCACCGAGACGTAGGGACCGACATGCCTGGAATATTGTCAAATGTTACATCCGAGATGTTAGGTTGCCTTAGGTTAGGATATATATCGTTATAGACGTATATACTGTTCCCACCGAGAGGTAGATTTCGACAGGCCAGGAATATTGTCAAATATTGCATCCGAGATGTTAGGTTGCCTTAGATTAGGATATATAACGTTATAGCCGCATGTAATGTTACCACCGAGAAGTAGGGACCAACACGCCTGGAATGTTGTCAAATGTTACATCCGAGATGTTAGGTTGCCTTAGGTTAGGATATATGACGTTATAGACGTATATACTGTTCCCTCCGAGAAGTAGGGTTCAACAGGCCAGGAATGTTGTCAAATATTGCATCCGAGATGTTAGGTTGCCTAAGATTAGGATATACAACGTTATAGACGCATATAATGTTCCCACCGAGAAGTAGGGTCCGACACGCCTGGAAGGTTGTAGAATATCACATCCGAGATGTTAGGTTGCCCTAGGTTAGGATATATAACGTTATAGACGTATATACTGTTCCCTCCGAGAAGTAGGGCTCGACAGGCCAGGAATGTTGTCAAATATTGCATCCGAGATGTTAGGTTGCCTTAGGTTAGGATATATAACGTTATAGACGCATGTAATGTTACCTCCGAGACGTAGGGACCGACACGCCTGGAATGTTGTCAAATGTGACATCCGAGATGTTAGGTTGCCTTAGGTTAGGATATATATCGTTATAGACGTATATACTGTTCCCACCGAGAGGTAGGTTTCGACAGGCCAGGAATGTTGTCAAATGTTACATCCGAGATGTTAGGTTGCCTTAGGTTAGGATATATAACGTTATAGACGTATATAATGTTCCCTCCGAGAAGTAGGGTTCGACAGGCCAGGAATGTTGTCAGATATTGCATCCGAGATGTTAGGTTGCCTTAGATTAGGATATACAACGTTATAGACGCATATAATGTTCCCACCGAGATGTAGGGTCCGACACGCCTGGAATGTTGTAGAATATTACATCCGACATGTCAGGTTGCCTTAGGTTAGGATATATAACGTTATAGACGTATATACTTTTCCCACCGAGAAGTAGGGTCCGATACGCCTGGAAGGTTGTAGAATATCACATCCAAGATGTTCGGTTGCCCTAGGTTAGGATATATAACGTTATAGACGTATATACTGTTCCCTCCGAGAAGTAGGGTCCGATACGCCAGGAATGTTGTCAAACATTACATCCGAGATGTAAGGTTGCCCTAGGTTTGGATATATAACGTTATAGACGTATATACTGTTCCCTCCGAGAAGTAGGGCTCGACAGGCCAGGAATGTTGTCAAATATTGCATCCGAGATGTTAGGTTGCCTTAGGTTAGGATATATAACGTTATAGACGCATGTAATGTTACCTCCGAGACGTAGGGACCGACACGCCTGGAATGTTGTCAAATGTGACATCCGAGATGTTAGGTTGCCTTAGGTTAGGATATATATCGTTATAGACGTATATACTGTTCCCACCGAGAGGTAGGTTTCGACAGGCCAGGAATGTTGTCAAATGTTACATCCGAGATGTTAGGTTGCCTTAGATTAGGATATACAACGTTATAGACGCATATAATGTTCCCACCGAGAAGTAGGGTCCGACACGCCTGGAATGTTGTAGAATAATACATCCGAGATGTCAGGTTGCCTTAGGTTAGGATATATAACGTTATAGACGTATATACTGTTCCCTCCGAGAAGTAGGGTTCGACAGGCCAGGAATGTTGTCAAATATTGCATCCGAGATGTTAGGTTGCCTTAGATTAGGATATATACCGTTATGGACGTATATAGTGTTCCCTCCGAGATGTAGGGTTCGACAGGCCAGGAATGTTGTCAAATATTGCATCCGAGATGTTAGGTTGCCTTAGATTAGGATATACAACGTTATAGACGCATATAATGTTCCCACCGAGAAGTAGGGTCCGACACGCCTGGAATGTTGTAGAATAATACATCCGAGATGTCAGGTTGCCTTAGGTTAGGATATATAACGTTATAGACGTATATACTCTTCCCTCCGAGAAGTAGGGTTCGACAGGCCAGGAATGTTGTCAAATATTGCATCCGAGATGTTACGTTGCCTTAGATTAGGATATATACCGTTATAGACGCATGTAATGTTACCACCGAAAAGTATGCACTCACACGCCAGGAATATTGTAAAATATTACGTCTGAGATAATAGGTTGCCTTAGATTAGGATATAGAACGTTATAGACTCATATAATGTTCCCACCGAGAAGTAGGGTCAGACACGCCTGGAATGATGTAGAATATTACATCCGACATGTCAGGTTGCCTTAGGTTAGGATATATAACGTTATAGACGTATATACTGTTCCCTCCGAGAAGTAGGGTTCGACTGGCTAGGAATGTTGTCAAATGTTACATCCGAGATGTTAGGTTGCCTTATGTTAGGATATATGACGCTACAGACGTATATACTGTTCCCTCCGAGAAGTAGGGTTCGACAGGCCAGGAATGTTGTCAAATATTGCATCCGAGATGTTAGGCTGCCTTAGATTAGGATATATACCGTTATAGCCGCATGTAATGTTACCACCGAGAAGCAGGGTTCGACAGGCCAGGAATGTTGTCAAATATTGCATCCGAGATGTTAGGTTGCCTTAGATTAGGATATACAACGTTATAGACGCATATAATGTTCCCACCGAGAAGTAGGGTCCGACACGCCTGGAAGGTTGTAGAATATCACATCCGAGATGTTCGGTTGCCCTAGGTTAGGATATATAACGTTATAGACGTATAAACTGTTCCCTCCGAGAAGTAGGGCTCGACAGGCCAGGAATGTTGTCAAATATTGCATCCGAGATGTTAGGTTGCCTTAGGTTAGGATATATAACGTTATAGACGTATATACTGTTCCCTCCGAGAAGTAGGGTCCGATACGCCAGGAATGTTGTCAAACATTACATCCGAGATGTAAGGTTGCCTTAGGTTAGGATATATAACGTTATGGACGTATATACTGTTCCCACCGAGAAGTAGTGTCCGACACGCCAGGAATGTTGTCAAATATTACATCCGAGTTGTTACGTTGCCGTTATAGACGCATTAATGTTACCACCGAGACGTAGGGACCGACACGCCTGGAATGTTGTCAAATGTTACATCCGAGATGTTAGGTTGCCTTAGGTTAGGATATATGACGTTATAGACGTATATACTCTTCCCTCCGAGAAGTACGGTTCGACAGGCCAGGAATGTTGTCAAATATTGCATCCGAGATGTTAGGTTGCCTTAGGTTAGGATATATAACGTTATAGACGCATGTAATGTTACCACCGAGACGTAGAGACCGACACGCCTGGAATGTTGTCAAATGTTACATCCGAGATGTTAGGTTGCCTTAGGTTAGGATATATAACGTTATAGACGTACATACTGTTCCCTCCGAGAAGTAGGGTTCGACAGGCCAGGAATGTTGTCAAATATTGCATCCGAGATGTTAGGCTGCCTTAGATTAGGATATATACCGTTATAGCCGCATGTAATGTTACCACCGAGAAGTAGGGACCAACACGCCTGGAATGTTGTCAAATGTTACATCCGAGATGTTAGGTTGCCTTAGGTTAGGATATATAACGTTATAGACGTATATACTGTTCCCTCCGAGAAGTAGGGTTCGACAGGCCAGGAATGTTGTCAAATATTGCATCCGAGATGTTAGGTTGCCTTAGATTAGGATATACACCGTTATGGACGTATATACTGTTCCCTCCGAGATGTAGGGTTCGACAGGCCAGGAATGTTGTCAAATATTGCATCCGAGATGTTAGGTTGCCGTAGATTAGGATATATACCGTTATAGATGCATGTAATGTTACCACCGAAAAGTATGCACTCACACGCCTGGAATGTTGTAGAATAATACATCCGAGATGTCAGGTTGCCTTAGGTTAGGATATATAACGTTATAGACGTATATACTCTTCCCTCCGAGAAGTAGGGTTCGACAGGCCAGGAATGTTGTCAAATATTGCATCCGAGATGTTAGGTTGCCTTAGATTAGGATATATACCGTTATAGACGCATGTAATGTTACCACCGAAAAGTATGCACTCACACGCCAGGAATATTGTAAAATATTACGTCTGAGATAATAGGTTGCCTTAGATTAGGATATAGAACGTTATAGACTCATATAATGTTCCCACCGAGAAGTAGGGTCAGACACGCCTGGAATGATGTAGAATATTACATCCGACATGTCAGGTTGCCTTAGGTTAGGATATATAACGTTATAGACGTATATACTGTTCCCTCCGAGAAGTAGGGTTCGACTGGCTAGGAATGTTGTCAAATGTTACATCCGAGATGTTAGGTTGCCTTATGTTAGGATATATGACGCTACAGACGTATATACTGTTCCCTCCGAGAAGTAGGGTTCGACAGGCCAGGAATGTTGTCAAATATTGCATCCGAGATGTTAGGCTGCCTTAGATTAGGATATATACCGTTATAAACGTATATACTGTTCCCTCCGAGAAGTAGGGTTCGACAGGCCAGGAATGTTGTCAAATATTGCATCCGAGATGTTAGGTTGCCTTAGATTAGGATATACAACGTTATAGACGCATATAATGTTCCCACCGAGAAGTAGGGTCCGACACGCCTGGAAGGTTGTAGAATATCACATCCGAGATGTTCGGTTGCCCTAGGTTAGGATATATAACGTTATAGACGTATAAACTGTTCCCTCCGAGAAGTAGGGCTCGACAGGCCAGGAATGTTGTCAAATATTGCATCCGAGATGTTAGGTTGCCTTAGGTTAGGATATATAACGTTATAGACGTATATACTGTTCCCTCCGAGAAGTAGGGTCCGATACGCCAGGAATGTTGTCAAACATTACATCCGAGATGTAAGGTTGCCTTAGGTTAGGATATATAACGTTATGGACGTATATACTGTTCCCACCGAGAAGTAGTGTCCGACACGCCAGGAATGTTGTCAAATATTACATCCGAGTTGTTACGTTGCCGTTATAGACGCATTAATGTTACCACCGAGACGTAGGGACCGACACGCCTGGAATGTTGTCAAATGTTACATCCGAGATGTTAGGTTGCCTTAGGTTAGGATATATGACGTTATAGACGTATATACTGTTCCCTCCGAGAAGTAGGGTTCAACAGGCCAGGAATGTTGTCAAATATTGCATCCGAGATGTTAGGTTGCCTAAGATTAGGATATACAACGTTATAGACGCATATAATGTTCCCACCGAGAAGTAGGGTCCGACACGCCTGGAAGGTTGTAGAATATCACATCCGAGATGTTAGGTTGCCCTAGGTTAGGATATATAACGTTATAGACGTATATACTGTTCCCTCCGAGAAGTAGGGCTCGACAGGCCAGGAATGTTGTCAAATATTGCATCCGAGATGTTAGGTTGCCTTAGGTTAGGATATATAACGTTATAGACGCATGTAATGTTCCCACCGAGAAGTAGAGTCCGACACGCCTGGAATGATGTAGAATATTACATCCGAGATGTCAGGTTGCCTTAGGTTAGGATATATAACGTTATAGACGTATATACTGTTCCCTCCGAGAAGTAGGGTTCGACAGGCTAGGAATGTCGTCAAATATTGCATCCGAGATGTTAGGTTGCCTTAGATAAGGATATATAACGTTATAGACGCATATAATGTTACCACCGAGACGTAGGGACCGACATGCCTGGAATGTTGTCAAATGTTACATCCGAGATGTTAGGTTGCCTTAGGTTAGGATATATAACGTTATAGTCGTATATACTGTTCCTTCCGAGAAGTAGGGTTCGACAGGCTAGGAATGTCGTCAAATATTGCATCCGGGATGTTAGGTTGCCCTAGGTTAGGATATATAACGTTATAGACGTATATACTTTTCCCTCCGAGAAGTAGGGTTCGACAGGCCAGGAATGTTATCAAATATTGCATCCGAGATGTTAGATTTCCTTAGATTACGATATCGACCGTTATAGACGCATATAATATTCCCACCGAAAAGTATGCACCGACACGCCAGGAATATTGTAAAATATTACGTCTGAGATAATAGGTTGCCTTAGATTAGGATATACAACCTTATAGACTCATATAATGTTCCCACCGAGAAGTAGGGTCCGACACGCCTGGAATGATATAGAATATTACATCCGAGATGTCAGGTTGCCTTAGGTTAGGATATATAACGTTATAGACGTATATACTGTTCCCTCCGAGAAGTAGGGTTCGACAGGCTAGGAATGTTGTCAAATATTGCATCCGAGATGTCCCGAACGTTGGGTAGGCTTTGGGGAATCAATATTGAACCCAAAACCAAATTTGCGTTCAGAGAACAAAATTCCTTACAGCCGACGAGGAGTCAGGAGGTGTCTTCTTCTCCCTACGTAAAGGTGTTGAATAGATAACACGATGCACCAAAACCGATAAACTAACTGACCCTGTTGCGCGGCTGGACGCGCAACAGGAGTTTATATGACGAAACAAATGTGCAATGCGGTGCTGGTTTCTCCACGTCCGCTCCCTCGGCGGGGGCTTGGCCGGGGGAGTAGGGCAAAAGGGTGTTTTTCCGCGTGTGCCATAATGGCGAGGTAGCATACTCGAGCCCCCTCCCGGGGCCGGGTTAAGAATAATATTGCATCCGAGATGTTAGGTTGCCCTAGATAAGGATATATAACGTTATAGACGCATATAATGTTACCACCGAGACGTAGGGACCGACATGCCTGGAATTTTGTCAAATGTTACATTCGAGATGTTAGGTTGCCTTAGGTTAGGATATATAACGTTATAGACGTATATACTGTTCCCTCCGAGAAGTAGGGTTCGACAAGCCAGGAATGTTGTCAAATATTGCATCCGAGATGTTAGGTTGCCCTAGGTTAGGATATATAACGTTATAGACGCATGTAACGTTACCACCGAGACGTAGGGACCGACACGCCTGGAATGTTGTCAAATGTTACATCCGAGATGTTAGGTTGCCTTAGGTTAGGATATGTAACATTATAGACGCATGTAATGTTACCACCGAGACGTAGGGACCGACACGCCTGGAATGTGGTAAAATGTTACATCCGAGATGTTAGGTTGCCTAAGATTAGGATATATACCGTTGTAGACGCATGTAATGTTACCAGCGAGTCGTGGGGACCGACACGCCTGGAATGTTGTCAAATGTTACATCCGAGATGTTAGGTTGCCTTAGGCTAGGATATATGACGTTATAGACGTATATGCTGTTCCCTCCGAGAAGTAGGGTTCGACAGGCCAGGAACGTTGTCAAATATTGCATCCGAGATGTTAGGTTGCCTTAGATAAGGATATATAACGTTATAGACGCATATAATATTACCACTGAGACGTAGGGACCGACATGCCTGGAATGTTGTCAAATGTTACATCCGAGATGTTAGGTTGCCTTAGGTTAGGATATATGACGTTATAGACGTATATACTGTTCCCTCCGAGAAATAGGGTTCAACAGGCCAGGAATGTTGTCAAATATTGCATCCGAGATGTTAGGTTGCCTTAGATTAGGATATACAACGTTATAGACGCATATAATGTTCCCACCGAGAAGTAGGGTCCGACACGCCTGGAAGGTTGTAGAATATCACATCCGAGATGTTAGGTTGCCCTAGGTTAGGATATATAACGTTATAGACGTATATACTGTTCCCTCCGAGAAGTAGGGCTCGACAGGCCAGAAATGTTGTCAAATATTGCATCCGAGATGTTAGGTTGCCTTAGGTTAGGATATATAACGTTATAGACGTATATACTGTTCCCACCGAGAAGTAGGGTCCGATACGCCAGGAATGTTGTCAAACATTACATCCGAGATGTAAGGTTGCCTTAGGTTAGGATATATAACGTTATGGACGTATATACTGTTCCCACCGAGACGTAGGGTCCGACACGCCAGGAATGTTGTCAAATATTACATCCGAGTTGTTACGTTGCCGTTATAGACGCATTAATGTTACCACCGAGACGTAGGGACCGACACGCCTGGAATGTTGTCAAATGTTACATCCGAGATGTTAGGTTGCCTTAGGTTAGGATATATGACGTTATAGACGTATATACTGTTCCCTCCGAGAAGTAGGGTTCGACAGGCCAGGAATGTTGTCAAATATTGCATCCAAGATGTTAGGGTGCCTTAGATTAGGATATACAACGTTATAGACGCATATAATGTTCCCACCGAGAAGTAGGGTCCGACACGCCTGGAAGGTTGTAGAATATCACATCCGAGATGTTAGGTTGCCCTAGGTTAGGATATATAACGTTATAGACGTATATACTGTTCCCTCCGAGAAGTAGGGCTCGACAGGCCAGGAATGTTGTCAAATATTGCATCCGAGATGTTAGGTTGCCTTAGGTTACGATATCGACCGTTATAGACGCATATAATATTCCCACCGAATTGTATGCACCGACACGCCAGGAATATTGTAAAATATTACGTCTGAGATAATAGGTTGCCTTAGATTAGGATATACAACGTTATAGACTCATATAATGTTCCCACCGTGAAGTAGAGTCCGACACGCCTGGAATGATGTAGAATATTACATCCGAGATGTCAGGTTGCCTTAGGTTAGGATATATAACGTTATAGACGTATATACTGTTCCTTCCGAGAAGTAGGGTTCGACAGGCTAGGAATGTCGTCAAATATTGCATCCGAGATGTTAGGTTGCCCTAGGTTAGGATATATAACGTTATAGACGTATATACTTTTCCCTCCGAGAAGTAGGGTTCGACAGGCCAGGAATGTTGTCAAATATTGCATCCGAGATGTTAGATTGCCTTCGATTATGATATCGACCGTTATGGACGCATATAATATTCCCACCGAAAAGTATGCACCGACACGCCAGGAATATTGTAGAATATTACGTTTGAGATAATAGGTTGCCTTAGATTAGGATATACAACGTTATAGACTCATATAACGTTCCCACCGAGAAGTAGGGTCCGACACGCCTGGAATGATGTAGAATATTACATCCGAGATGTGAGGTTGCCTTAGGTTAGGATATATGACTTTAAAGATGTATATACTGTTCCCTCCGAGAAGTAGGGTTCGACAGGCCAGGAATGTTGTCAAATATTGCATCCGAGATGTTAGGTTGCCTTAGATTAGGATATATACCGCTATAGACGTATATACTGTTCCCTCCGAGATGTAGGGTTCGACAGGCCAGTAATGTTGTCAAATATTGCATCCGAGATGTTAGGTTGCCTTAGGTTAGGATATATAACGTTATAGACGCATGTCATGTTACCACCGAGACGTAGGTCCGACACGATTGGAATGTTGTCAAATGTTACATCAGAGATGTTAGGTTGCCTTCGGTTAGGATATATGACGTTACAGACGTATATACAGTTCCCTCCGAGAAGTAGGGTTCGACAGGCAAGGAATGTTGTCAAATGTTACATCCGAGATGTTAGGTTGCCTTAGGTTAGGATATATGACGTTACAGACGTATATACTGTTCCCTCCGAGAAGTAGGGTTCGACAGGTCAGGAATGTTGTCAAATATTGCATCCGAGATGTTAGGTTGCCTTAGGTTAGGATATATAACGTTATAGACGTATATACTGTTCCCACCGAGAAGTAGGGTTCGACACGCCAGGAATGTTGTCAAATATTACATACGAGATGTTAGGTGGTCTTAGGTTAGGATATATAACGTTATAGAGGCATGTAATGTTACCACCGAGACGTAGGGACCGACACGCCTGGAATGTTTTCAAATGTTACATCCGAGATGTTAGGTTGCCTTAGGTTTGGATATATGACGTTATAGACGTATATACTGTTCCCTCCGAGATGTAGGGTTCGACAGGCCAGGAATGTTGTCAAATATTGCATCCGTGATGTTAGGTTGCCTTAGGTTAGGATATATAACGTTCTAGACGCATGTAATGTTACCACTCGAGACGTAGGGACCGACATGCCTGGAATGTTGTCAAATGTTACATCCGAGATGTTAGGTTGCCTTAGGTTTGGATATATAACGTTCTAGACGCATGTAATGTTACCACTCGAGACGTAGGGACCGACATGCCTGGAATGTTGTCAAATGTTACATCCCAGATTTTAGGTTGCCTTGGGTTAGGATATATGACGTTTTAGACGTATATACTGTTCCCTCCGAGAAGTAGGGTTCGGCAGGTCAGGAATGTTGTCAAATATTGCATCCGAGATGTTACGTTGCCTTAGATTAGGATATGCAACGTTATAGACGCATATAATGTTCCCACCGAGAAGTAGGGTCCGACACGCCTGGAAGGTTGTGGAATATTACATCCGAGATGTTAGGTTGCCCTAGGTTAGGATATATAACGTTGTAGACGTATATACTGTTCCTTCCGAGAAGTAGGGTTCGACAGGCCAGGAATGTTGTCAAACATTGCATCCGAGATGTTAGATTGCCTTAGATTACTATATCGACCGTTATAGACATATATAATATTCCCACCGAAAAGTATGCACCGACACGCCAGGAATATTGTAAAATATTACGTCTGAGATAATAGGTTGCCTTAGATTAGGATATACAACGTTATAGACCCATATAATGTTCCCACCGAGATGTAGGGTCCGACACGCCTGGAATGTTGTAGAATATTACATCCGACATGTCAGGTTGCCTTAGGTTAGGATATATAACGTTATAGACGTATATACTGTTCCCACCGAGAAGTAGGGTCCGATACGTCAGGAATGTTGTCAAATATTACATGCGAGTTGTTACGGTGCCGTTATGGACGCATTAATGTTACCACCGGGACGTAGGGACCGACAAGCCCGGAATGTTGTCAAATGTTATATCCGAAATGTTAGGTTGCCTCAGGTTAGGATATATAACGTTATAGACGTATATACTGTTCCGTCGGAGAAGTAGGGTTCAACAGGCCATGACTGTAGCCAATATTACATCCGAGATGTTAGGTTGCCTTAGATTACGATATCGACCGTTATAGACGCATATAATATTCCCACCGAAAAGTATGCTCCGACACGCCAGGAATGTTGTAAAATATTACGTCTGAGATGATAGGTTGCCTTAGGTTAGGATATATAACGTTATAGACGCATGTAATGTTACCACCGAGACGTAGGGACCGACACGCCTGGAATGTTGTCAAATGTTACATCCGAGATGTTAGGTTGCCTTAGGTTAGGATATATGACGTTACAGATGTATATACTGTTCCCTCCGAGAAGTTGGGTTCGACAGGCCAGGAATGTTGTCAAATATTGCATCCGAGATGTTAGGTTGCCTTAGATTAGGATATATACCGCTATAGACGTATATACTGTTCCCTCCGAGATGTAGGGTTCGACAGGCCAGTAATGTTGTCAAATATTGCATCCGAGATGTTAGGTTGCCTTAGATTAGGATATACAAAGTTATAGGCGCATATAATGTTCCCACCGAGAAGTAGGGTCCGACACGCCTGGAATGTTGTAGAATAATACATGCGAGATGTCAGGTTGCCTTAGGTTAGGATATATAACGCTATAGACGTATATACTGTTCCATTAGAGAAGTAGGGTTCGACAGGCCAGGAATGTTGTCAAATGTTACATCCGAGATGTTAGGTTGCCTTAGGTTAGGATATATGACGTTACAGACGTATATACTGTTCCCTCCGAGAAGTAGGGTTGGACAGGCCAGGAATGTTGTCAAATATTGCATCCGAGATGTTAGATTTCCTTAGATTACGATATCGACCGTTATAGACGCATATAATATTCCCACCGAATTGTATGCACCGACACGCCAGGAATATTGTAAAATATTACGTCTGACATAATAGGTTGCCTTAGATTAGGATATACAACGTTATAGACTCATATAATGTTCCCACCGAGATGTAGGGTCCGACACGCCTGGAATGTTGTAGAATATTACATCCGACATGTCAGGTTGCCTTAGGTTAGGATATATAACGTTATAGACGTATATACTGTTCCCACCGAGAAGTAGGGTCCGATACGTCAGGAATGTTGTCAAATATTACATGCGAGTTGTTACGGTGCCGTTATGGACGCATTAATGTTACCACCGGGACGTAGGGACCGACACGCCTGGAATGTTGTCAAATGTTACATCCGAGATGTTAGGTTGCCTTAGGTTAGGATATATGACGTTACAGATGTATATACTGTTCCCTCCGAGAAGTTGGGTTCGACAGGCCAGGAATGTTGTCAAATATTGCATCCGAGATGTTAGGTTGCCTTAGATTAGGATATATACCGCTATAGACGTATATACCGTTCCCTCCGAGATGTAGGGTTCGACAGGCCAGTAATGTTGTCAAATATTGCATCCGAGATGTTAGGTTGCCTTAGATTAGGATATACAAAGTTATAGGCGCATATAATGTTCCCACCGAGAAGTAGGGTCCGACACGCCTGGAATGTTGTAGAATAATACATCCGAGATGTCAGGTTGCCTTAGGTTAGGATATATAACGCTATAGACGTATATACTGTTCCATTAGAGAAGTAGGGTTCGACAGGCCAGGAATGTTGTCAAATATTGCATCCGAGATGTTAGGTTGCCTTAGGTTAGGATATATAACGTTATAGACGCATGTAATGTTACCACCGAGACGTAGGGACCGACACGCCTGGAATGTTGTCAAATGTTACATCCGAGATGTTAGGTTGCCTTAGGTTAGGATATATGACGTTACAGACGTATATACTGTTCCCTCCGAGAAGTAGGGTTCGAAAGGCCAGGAATGTTGTCAAATATTGCATCCGAGATGTTAGATTTCCTTAGATTACGATATCGACCGTTATAGACGCATATAATATTCCCACCGAATTGTATGCACCGACACGCCAGGAATATTGTAAAATATTACGTCTGAGATAATAGGTTGCCTTAGATTAGGATATACAACGTTATAGACTCATATAATGTTCCCACCGAGAAGTAGAGTCCGACACGCCTGGAATGATGTAGAATATTACATCCGAGATGTCAGGTTGCCTTAGGTTAGGATATATAACGTTATAGACGTATATACTGTTCCCTCCGAGAAGTAGGATTCGACAGGCTAGGAATGTCGTCAAATATTGCATCCGAGATGTTAGGTTGCCGTAGATAAGGATATATAACGTTATAGACGCATATAATGTTACCACCGAGACGTAGGGACCGACATGCCTGGAATGTTGTCAAATGTTACATCCGAGATGTTAGGTTGCCTTAGGTTAGGATATATAACGTTATAGACGTATATACTGTTCCTTCCGAGAAGTAGGGTTCGACAGGCTAGGAATGTCGTCAAATATTGCATCCGAGATGTTAGGTTGCCCTAGGTTAGGATATATAACGTTATAGACGTATATACTTTTCCCTCCGAGAAGTAGGGTTCGACAGGCCAGGAATGTTGTCAAATATTGCATCCGAGATGTTAGATTGCCTTCGATTATGATATCGACCGTTATGGACGCATATAATATTCCCACCGAAAAGTATGCACCGACACGCCAGGAATATTGTAGAATATTACGTTTGAGATAATAGGTTGCCTTAGATTAGGATATACAACGTTATAGACTCATATAACGTTCCCACCGAGAAGTAGGGTCCGACACGCCTGGAATGATGTAGAATATTACATCCGAGATGTGAGGTTGCCTTAGGTTAGGATATATGACTTTAAAGATGTATATACTGTTCCCTCCGAGAAGTAGGGTTCGACAGGCCAGGAATGTTGTCAAATATTGCATCCGAGATGTTAGGTTGCCTTAGATTAGGATATATACCGCTATAGACGTATATACTGTTCCCTCCGAGATGTAGGGTTCGACAGGCCAGTAATGTTGTCAAATATTGCATCCGAGATGTTAGGTTGCCTTAGGTTAGGATATATAACGTTATAGACGCATGTCATGTTACCACCGAGACGTAGGTCCGACACGATTGGAATGTTGTCAAATGTTACATCAGAGATGTTAGGTTGCCTTCGGTTAGGATATATGACGTTACAGACGTATATACAGTTCCCTCCGAGAAGTAGGGTTCGACAGGCAAGGAATGTTGTTAAATGTTACATCCGAGATGTTAGGTTGCCTTAGGTTAGGATATATGACGTTACAGACGTATATACTGTTCCCTCCGAGAAGTAGGGTTCGACAGGCCAGGAATGTTGTCAAATATTGCATCCGAGATGTTAGGTTGCCTTAGATTAGGATATATACCGCTATAGACGTATATACTGTTCCCTCCGAGATGTAGGGTTCGACAGGCCAGTAATGTTGTCAAATATTGCATCCGAGATGTTAGGTTGCCTTAGGTTAGGATATATAACGTTATAGACGCATGTCATGTTACCACCGAGACGTAGGTCCGACACGATTGGAATGTTGTCAAATGTTACATCAGAGATGTTAGGTTGCCTTCGGTTAGGATATATGACGTTACAGACGTATATACAGTTCCCTCCGAGAAGTAGGGTTCGACAGGCAAGGAATGTTGTCAAATGTTACATCCGAGATGTTAGGTTGCCTTAGGTTAGGATATATGACGTTACAGACGTATATACTGTTCCCTCCGAGAAGTAGGGTTCGACAGGTCAGGAATGTTGTCAAATATTGCATCCGAGATGTTAGGTTGCCTTAGGTTAGGATATATAACGTTATAGACGTATATACTGTTCCCACCGAGAAGTAGGGTTCGACACGCCAGGAATGTTGTCAAATGTTACATACGAGATGTTAGGTGGTCTTAGGTTAGGATATATAACGTTATAGAGGCATGTAATGTTACCACCGAGACGTAGGGACCGACACGCCTGGAATGTTTTCAAATGTTACATCCGAGATGTTAGGTTGCCTTAGGTTTGGATATATGACGTTATAGACGTATATACTGTTCCCTCCGAGATGTAGGGTTCGACAGGCCAGGAATGTTGTCAAATATTGCATCCGTGATGTTAGGTTGCCTTAGGTTAGGATATATAACGTTCTAGACGCATGTAATGTTACCACTCGAGACGTAGGGACCGACATGCCTGGAATGTTGTCAAATGTTACATCCGAGATGTTAGGTTGCCTTAGGTTTGGATATATAACGTTCTAGACGCATGTAATGTTACCACTCGAGACGTAGGGACCGACATGCCTGGAATGTTGTCAAATGTTACATCCCAGATTTTAGGTTGCCTTGGGTTAAGATATATGACGTTTTAGACGTATATACTGTTCCCTCCGAGAAGTAGGGTTCGGCAGGTCAGGAATGTTGTCAAATATTGCATCCGAGATGTTACGTTGCCTTAGATTAGGATATGCAACGTTATAGACGCATATAATGTTCCCACCGAGAAGTAGGGTCCGACACGCCTGGAAGGTTGTGGAATATTACATCCGAGATGTTAGGTTGCCCTAGGTTAGGATATATAACGTTGTAGACGTATATACTGTTCCTTCCGAGAAGTAGGGTTCGACAGGCCAGGAATGTTGTCAAACATTGCATCCGAGATGTTAGATTTCCTTAGATTACGATATCGACCGTTATAGACGCATATAATATTCCCACCGAATTGTATGCACCGACACGCCAGGAATATTGTAAAATATTACGTCTGAGATAATAGGTTGCCTTAGATTAGGATATACAACGTTATAGACTCATATAATGTTCCCACCGAGATGTAGGGTCCGACACGCCTGGAATGTTGTAGAATATTACATCCGACATGTCAGGTTGCCTTAGGTTAGGATATATAACGTTATAGACGTATATACTGTTCCCACCGAGAAGTAGGGTCCGATACGTCAGGAATGTTGTCAAATATTACATGCGAGTTGTTACGGTGCCGTTATGGACGCATTAATGTTACCACCGGGACGTAGGGACCGACACGCCTGGAATGTTGTCAAATGTTACATCCGAGATGTTAGGTTGCCTTAGGTTAGGATATATGACGTTACAGATGTATATACTGTTCCCTCCGAGAAGTTGGGTTCGACAGGCCAGGAATGTTGTCAAATATTGCATCCGAGATGTTAGGTTGCCTTAGATTAGGATATATACCGCTATAGACGTATATACCGTTCCCTCCGAGATGTAGGGTTCGACAGGCCAGTAATGTTGTCAAATATTGCATCCGAGATGTTAGGTTGCCTTAGATTAGGATATACAAAGTTATAGGCGCATATAATGTTCCCACCGAGAAGTAGGGTCCGACACGCCTGGAATGTTGTAGAATAATACATCCGAGATGTCAGGTTGCCTTAGGTTAGGATATATAACGCTATAGACGTATATACTGTTCCATTAGAGAAGTAGGGTTCGACAGGCCAGGAATGTTGTCAAATATTGCATCCGAGATGTTAGGTTGCCTTAGGTTAGGATATATAACGTTATAGACGCATGTAATGTTACCACCGAGACGTAGGGACCGACACGCCTGGAATGTTGTCAAATGTTACATCCGAGATGTTAGGTTGCCTTAGGTTAGGATATATGACGTTACAGACGTATATACTGTTCCCTCCGAGAAGTAGGGTTCGAAAGGCCAGGAATGTTGTCAAATATTGCATCCGAGATGTTAGATTTCCTTAGATTACGATATCGACCGTTATAGACGCATATAATATTCCCACCGAATTGTATGCACCGACACGCCAGGAATATTGTAAAATATTACGTCTGAGATAATAGGTTGCCTTAGATTAGGATATACAACGTTATAGACTCATATAATGTTCCCACCGAGAAGTAGAGTCCGACACGCCTGGAATGATGTAGAATATTACATCCGAGATGTCAGGTTGCCTTAGGTTAGGATATATAACGTTATAGACGTATATACTGTTCCCTCCGAGAAGTAGGGTTCGACAGGCTAGGAATGTCGTCAAATATTGCATCCGAGATGTTAGGTTGCCGTAGATAAGGATATATAACGTTATAGACGCATATAATGTTACCACCGAGACGTAGGGACCGACATGCCTGGAATGTTGTCAAATGTTACATCCGAGATGTTAGGTTGCCTTAGGTTAGGATATATAACGTTATAGACGTATATACTGTTCCTTCCGAGAAGTAGGGTTCGACAGGCTAGGAATGTCGTCAAATATTGCATCCGAGATGTTAGGTTGCCCTAGGTTAGGATATATAACGTTATAGACGTATATACTTTTCCCTCCGAGAAGTAGGGTTCGACAGGCCAGGAATGTTGTCAAATATTGCATCCGAGATGTTAGATTGCCTTCGATTATGATATCGACCGTTATGGACGCATATAATATTCCCACCGAAAAGTATGCACCGACACGCCAGGAATATTGTAGAATATTACGTTTGAGATAATAGGTTGCCTTAGATTAGGATATACAACGTTATAGACTCATATAACGTTCCCACCGAGAAGTAGGGTCCGACACGCCTGGAATGATGTAGAATATTACATCCGAGATGTGAGGTTGCCTTAGGTTAGGATATATGACTTTAAAGATGTATATACTGTTCCCTCCGAGAAGTAGGGTTCGACAGGCCAGGAATGTTGTCAAATATTGCATCCGAGATGTTAGGTTGCCTTAGATTAGGATATATACCGCTATAGACGTATATACTGTTCCCTCCGAGATGTAGGGTTCGACAGGCCAGTAATGTTGTCAAATATTGCATCCGAGATGTTAGGTTGCCTTAGGTTAGGATATATAACGTTAGAGACGCATGTCATGTTACCACCGAGACGTAGGTCCGACACGATTGGAATGTTGTCAAATGTTACATCAGAGATGTTAGGTTGCCTTCGGTTAGGATATATGACGTTACAGACGTATATACAGTTCCCTCCGAGAAGTAGGGTTCGACAGGCAAGGAATGTTGTTAAATGTTACATCCGAGATGTTAGGTTGCCTTAGGTTAGGATATATGACGTTACAGACGTATATACTGTTCCCTCCGAGAAGTAGGGTTCGACAGGCCAGGAATGTTGTCAAATATTGCATCCGAGATGTTAGGTTGCCTTAGATTAGGATATATACCGCTATAGACGTATATACTGTTCCCTCCGAGATGTAGGGTTCGACAGGCCAGTAATGTTGTCAAATATTGCATCCGAGATGTTAGGTTGCCTTAGGTTAGGATATATAACGTTATAGACGCATGTCATGTTACCACCGAGACGTAGGTCCGACACGATTGGAATGTTGTCAAATGTTACATCAGAGATGTTAGGTTGCCTTCGGTTAGGATATATGACGTTACAGACGTATATACAGTTCCCTCCGAGAAGTAGGGTTCGACAGGCAAGGAATGTTGTCAAATGTTACATCCGAGATGTTAGGTTGCCTTAGGTTAGGATATATGACGTTACAGACGTATATACTGTTCCCTCCGAGAAGTAGGGTTCGACAGGTCAGGAATGTTGTCAAATATTGCATCCGAGATGTTAGGTTGCCTTAGGTTAGGATATATAACGTTATAGACGTATATACTGTTCCCACCGAGAAGTAGGGTTCGACACGCCAGGAATGTTGTCAAATATTACATACGAGATGTTAGGTGGTCTTAGGTTAGGATATATAACGTTATAGAGGCATGTAATGTTACCACCGAGACGTAGGGACCGACACGCCTGGAATGTTTTCAAATGTTACATCCGAGATGTTAGGTTGCCTTAGGTTTGGATATATGACGTTATAGACGTATATACTGTTCCCTCCGAGATGTAGGGTTCGACAGGCCAGGAATGTTGTCAAATATTGCATCCGTGATGTTAGGTTGCCTTAGGTTAGGATATATAACGTTCTAGACGCATGTAATGTTACCACTCGAGACGTAGGGACCGACATGCCTGGAATGTTGTCAAATGTTACATCCGAGATGTTAGGTTGCCTTAGGTTTGGATATATAACGTTCTAGACGCATGTAATGTTACCACTCGAGACGTAGGGACCGACATGCCTGGAATGTTGTCAAATGTTACATCCCAGATTTTAGGTTGCCTTGGGTTAGGATATATGACGTTTTAGACGTATATACTGTTCCCTCCGAGAAGTAGGGTTCGGCAGGTCAGGAATGTTGTCAAATATTGCATCCGAGATGTTACGTTGCCTTAGATTAGGATATGCAACGTTATAGACGCATATAATGTTCCCACCGAGAAGTAGGGTCCGACACGCCTGGAAGGTTGTGGAATATTACATCCGAGATGTTAGGTTGCCCTAGGTTAGGATATATAACGTTGTAGACGTATATACTGTTCCTTCCGAGAAGTAGGGTTCGACAGGCCAGGAATGTTGTCAAACATTGCATCCGAGATGTTAGATTGCCTTAGATTACTATATCGACCGTTATAGACATATATAATATTCCCGCCGAAAAGTATGCACCGACACGCCAGGAATATTGTAAAATATTACGTCTGAGATAATAGGTTGCCTTAGATTAGGATATACAACGTTATAGACCCATATAATGTTCCCACCGAGATGTAGGGTCCGACACGCCTGGAATGTTGTAGAATATTACATCCGACATGTCAGGTTGCCTTAGGTTAGGATATATAACGTTATAGACGTATATACTGTTCCCACCGAGAAGTAGGGTCCGATACGTCAGGAATGTTGTCAAATATTACATGCGAGTTGTTACGGTGCCGTTATGGACGCATTAATGTTACCACCGGGACGTAGGGACCGACAAGCCCGGAATGTTGTCAAATGTTATATCCGAAATGTTAGGTTGCCTCAGGTTAGGATATATAACGTTATAGACGTATATACTGTTCCGTCGGAGAAGTAGGGTTCAACAGGCCATGACTGTAGCCAATATTACATCCGAGATGTTAGGTTGCCTTAGATTACGATATCGACCGTTATAGACGCATATAATATTCCCACCGAAAAGTATGCTCCGACACGCCAGGAATGTTGTAAAATATTACGTCTGAGATGATAGGTTGCCTTAGGTTAGGATATATAACGTTATAGACGCATGTAATGTTACCACCGAGACGTAGGGACCGACACGCCTGGAATGTTGTCAAATGTTACATCCGAGATGTTAGGTTGCCTTAGGTTAGGATATATGACGTTACAGATGTATATACTGTTCCCTCCGAGAAGTTGGGTTCGACAGGGCAGGAATGTTGTCAAATATTGCATCCGAGATGTTAGGTTGCCTTAGATTAGGATATATACCGCTATAGACGTATATACTGTTCCCTCCGAGATGTAGGGTTCGACAGGCCAGTAATGTTGTCAAATATTGCATCCGAGATGTTAGGTTGCCTTAGATTAGGATATACAAAGTTATAGGCGCATATAATGTTCCCACCGAGAAGTAGGGTCCGACACGCCTGGAATGTTGTAGAATAATACATGCGAGATGTCAGGTTGCCTTAGGTTAGGATATATAACGCTATAGACGTATATACTGTTCCATTAGAGAAGTAGGGTTCGACAGGCCAGGAATGTTGTCAAATGTTACATCCGAGATGTTAGGTTGCCTTAGGTTAGGATATATGACGTTACAGACGTATATACTGTTCCCTCCGAGAAGTAGGGTTCGACAGGCCAGGAATGTTGTCAAATATTGCATCCGAGATGTTAGATTTCCTTAGATTACGATATCGACCGTTATAGACGCATATAATATTCCCACCGAATTGTATGCACCGACACGCCAGGAATATTGTAAAATATTACGTCTGAGATAATAGGTTGCCTTAGATTAGGATATACAACGTTATAGACTCATATAATGTTCCCACCGAGATGTAGGGTCCGACACGCCTGGAATGTTGTAGAATATTACATCCGACATGTCAGGTTGCCTTAGGTTAGGATATATAACGTTATAGACGTATATACTGTTCCCACCGAGAAGTAGGGTCCGATACGTCAGGAATGTTGTCAAATATTACATGCGAGTTGTTACGGTGCCGTTATGGACGCATTAATGTTACCACCGGGACGTAGGGACCGACAAGCCCGGAATGTTGTCAAATGTTATATCCGAAATGTTAGGTTGCCTCAGGTTAGGATATATAACGTTATAGACGTATATACTGTTCCGTCGGAGAAGTAGGGTTCAACAGGCCATGACTGTAGCCAATATTACATCCGAGATGTTAGG
The DNA here is from genome assembly GCA_963969225.1 of Xylocopa violacea. Classification (NCBI taxonomy): domain Eukaryota; kingdom Metazoa; phylum Arthropoda; class Insecta; order Hymenoptera; family Apidae; genus Xylocopa; species Xylocopa violacea. Next base: position 80,329 of record CAXAJV010000206.1, on the reverse strand, counting down.
TTGCCTTAGATTACGATATCGACCGTTATAGACGCATATAATATTCCCACCGAAAAGTATGCTCCGACACGCCAGGAATGTTGTAAAATATTACGTCTGAGATGATAGGTTGCCTTAGGTTAGGATATATAACGTTATAGACGCATGTAATGTTACCACCGAGACGTAGGGAGCGACACGCCTGGAATGTTGTCAAATGTTACATCCGAGATGTTAGGTTGCCTTAGATTACGATATCGACCGTTATAGACGCATATAATATTCCCACCGAAAAGTATGCTCCGACACGCCAGGAATGTTGTAAAATATTACGTCTGAGATGATAGGTTGCCTTAGGTTAGGATATATAACGTTATAGACGCATGTAATGTTACCACCGAGACGTAGGGACCGACACGCCTGGAATGTTGTCAAATGTTACATCCGAGATGTTAGGTTGCCTTAGGTTAGGATATATGACGTTACAGATGTATATACTGTTCCCTCCGAGAAGTTGGGTTCGACAGGCCAGGAATGTTGTCAAATATTGCATCCGAGATGTTAGGTTGCCTTAGATTAGGATATATACCGCTATAGACGTATATACTGTTCCCTCCGAGATGTAGGGTTCGACAGGCCAGTAATGTTGTCAAATATTGCATCCGAGATGTTAGGTTGCCTTAGATTAGGATATACAAAGTTATAGGCGCATATAATGTTCCCACCGAGAAGTAGGGTCCGACACGCCTGGAATGTTGTAGAATAATACATGCGAGATGTCAGGTTGCCTTAGGTTAGGATATATAACGCTATAGACGTATATACTGTTCCATTAGAGAAGTAGGGTTCGACAGGCCAGGAATGTTGTCAAATGTTACATCCGAGATGTTAGGTTGCCTTAGGTTAGGATATATGACGTTACAGACGTATATACTGTTCCCTCCGAGAAGTAGGGTTCGACAGGCCAGGAATGTTGTCAAATATTGCATCCGAGATGTTAGATTTCCTTAGATTACGATATCGACCGTTATAGACGCATATAATATTCCCACCGAATTGTATGCACCGACACGCCAGGAATATTGTAAAATATTACGTCTGAGATAATAGGTTGCCTTAGATTAGGATATACAACGTTATAGACTCATATAATGTTCCCACCGAGATGTAGGGTCCGACACGCCTGGAATGTTGTAGAATATTACATCCGACATGTCAGGTTGCCTTAGGTTAGGATATATAACGTTATAGACGTATATACTGTTCCCACCGAGAAGTCGGGTCCGATACGTCAGGAATGTTGTCAAATATTACATGCGAGTTGTTACGGTGCCGTTATGGACGCATTAATGTTACCACCGGGACGTAGGGACCGACAAGCCCGGAATGTTGTCAAATGTTATATCCGAAATGTTAGGTTGCCTCAGGTTAGGATATATAACGTTATAGACGTATATACTGTTCCGTCGGAGAAGTAGGGTTCAACAGGCCATGACTGTAGCCAATATTACATCCGAGATGTTAGGTTGCCTTAGATTACGATATCGACCGTTATAGACGCATATAATATTCCCACCGAAAAGTATGCTCCGACACGCCAGGAATGTTGTAAAATATTACGTCTGAGATGATAGGTTGCCTTAGGTTAGGATATATAACGTTATAGACGCATGTAATGTTACCACCGAGACGTAGGGACCGACACGCCTGGAATGTTGTCAAATGTTACATCCGAGATGTTAGGTTGCCTTAGGTTAGGATATATGACGTTACAGATGTATATACTGTTCCCTCCGAGAAGTTGGGTTCGACAGGCCAGGAATGTTGTCAAATATTGCATCCGAGATGTTAGGTTGCCTTAGATTAGGATATATACCGCTATAGACGTATATACTGTTCCCTCCGAGATGTAGGGTTCGACAGGCCAGTAATGTTGTCAAATATTGCATCCGAGATGTTAGGTTGCCTTAGATTAGGATATACAAAGTTATAGGCCCATATAATGTTCCCACCGAGAAGTAGGGTCCGACACGCCTGGAATGTTGTAGAATAATACATGCGAGATGTCAGGTTGCCTTAGGTTAGGATATATAACGCTATAGACGTATATACTGTTCCATTAGAGAAGTAGGGTTCGACAGGCCAGGAATGTTGTCAAATGTTACATCCGAGATGTTAGGTTGCCTTAGGTTAGGATATATGACGTTACAGACGTATATACTGTTCCCTCCGAGAAGTAGGGTTCGACAGGCCAGGAATGTTGTCAAATATTGCATCCGAGATGTTAGATTTCCTTAGATTACGATATCGACCGTTATAGACGCATATAATATTCCCACCGAATTGTATGCACCGACACGCCAGGAATATTGTAAAATCTTACGTCTGAGATAATAGGTTGCCTTAGATTAGGATATACAACGTTATAGACTCATATAATGTTCCCACCGAGATGTAGGGTCCGACACGCCTGGAATGTTGTAGAATATTACATCCGACATGTCAGGTTGCCTTAGGTTAGGATATATAACGTTATAGACGTATATACTGTTCCCACCGAGAAGTAGGGTCCGATACGTCAGGAATGTTGTCAAATATTACATGCGAGTTGTTACGGTGCCGTTATGGACGCATTAATGTTACCACCGGGACGTAGGGACCGACACGCCTGGAATGTTGTCAAATGTTACATCCGAGATGTTAGGTTGCCTTAGGTTAGGATATATGACGTTACAGATGTATATACTGTTCCCTCCGAGAAGTTGGGTTCGACAGGCCAGGAATGTTGTCAAATATTGCATCCGAGATGTTAGGTTGCCTTAGATTAGGATATATACCGCTATAGACGTATATACTGTTCCCTCCGAGATGTAGGGTTCGACAGGCCAGTAATGTTGTCAAATATTGCATCCGAGATGTTAGGTTGCCTTAGATTAGGATATACAACGTTATAGGCGCATATAATGTTCCCACCGAGAAGTAGGGTCCGACACGCCTGGAATGTTGTAGAATAATACATCCGAGATGTCAGGTTGCCTTAGGTTAGGATATATAACGCTATAGACGTATATACTGTTCCATTAGAGAAGTAGGGTTCGACAGGCCAGGAATGTTGTCAAATATTGCATCCGAGATGTTAGGTTGCCTTAGGTTAGGATATATAACGTTATAGACGCATGTAATGTTACCACCGAGACGTAGGGACCGACACGCCTGGAATGTTGTCAAATGTTACATCCGAGATGTTAGGTTGCCTTAGGTTAGGATATATGACGTTACAGACGTATATACTGTTCCCTCCGAGAAGTAGGGTTCGAAAGGCCAGGAATATTGTCAAATATTGCATCCGAGATGTTAGATTTCCTTAGATTACGATATCGACCGTTATAGACGCATATAATATTCCCACCGAATTGTATGCACCGACACGCCAGGAATATTGTAAAATATTACGTCTGAGATAATAGGTTGCCTTAGATTAGGATATACAACGTTATAGACTCATATAACGTTCCCACCGAGAAGTAGGGTCCGACACGCCTGGAATGATGTAGAATATTACATCCGAGATGTGAGGTTGCCTTAGGTTAGGATATATGACTTTAAAGATGTATATACTGTTCCCTCCGAGAAGTAGGGTTCGACAGGCCAGGAATGTTGTCAAATATTGCATCCGAGATGTTAGGTTGCCTTAGATTAGGATATATACCGCTATAGACGTATATACTGTTCCCTCCGAGATGTAGGGTTCGACAGGCCAGTAATGTTGTCAAATATTGCATCCGAGATGTTAGGTTGCCTTAGGTTAGGATATATAACGTTATAGACGCATGTCATGTTACCACCGAGACGTAGGTCCGACACGATTGGAATGTTGTCAAATGTTACATCAGAGATGTTAGGTTGCCTTCGGTTAGGATATATGACGTTACAGACGTATATACAGTTCCCTCCGAGAAGTAGGGTTCGACAGGCAAGGAATGTTGTTAAATGTTACATCCGAGATGTTAGGTTGCCTTAGGTTAGGATATATGACGTTACAGACGTATATACTGTTCCCTCCGAGAAGTAGGGTTCGACAGGTCAGGAATGTTGTCAAATATTGCATCCGTGATGTTAGGTTGCCTTAGGTTAGGATATATAACGTTCTAGACGCATGTAATGTTACCACTCGAGACGTAGGGACCGACATGCCTGGAATGTTGTCAAATGTTACATCCGAGATGTTAGGTTGCCTTAGGTTAGGATATATAACGTTATAGACGTATATACTGTTCCCACCGAGAAGTAGGGTTCGACACGCCAGGAATGTTGTCAAATATTACATACGAGATGTTAGGTGGTCTTAGGTTAGGATAGATAACGTTATAGAGGCATGTAATGTTACCACCGAGACGTAGGGACCGACACGCCTGGAATGTTTTCAAATGTTACATCCGAGATGTTAGGTTGCCTTAGGTTTGGATATATGACGTTATAGACGTATATACTGTTCCCTCCGAGATGTAGGGTTCGACAGGCCAGGAATGTTGTCAAATATTGCATCCGTGATGTTAGGTTGCCTTAGGTTAGGATATATGACGTTCTAGACGCATGTAATGTTACCACTCGAGACGTAGGGACCGACATGCCTGGAATGTTGTCAAATGTTACATCCGAGATGTTAGGTTGCCTTAGGTTTGGATATATAACGTTCTAGACGCATGTAATGTTACCACTCGAGACGTAGGGACCGACATGCCTGGAATGTTGTCAAATGTTACATCCCAGATTTTAGGTTGCCTTGGGTTAGGATATATGACGTTTTAGACGTATATACTGTTCCCTCCGAGAAGTAGGGTTCGGCAGGTCAGGAATGTTGTCAAATATTGCATCCGAGATGTTACGTTGCCTTAGATTAGGATATGCAACGTTATAGACGCATATAATGTTCCCACCGAGAAGTAGGGTCCGACACGCCTGGAAGGTTGTGGAATATTACATCCGAGATGTTAGGTTGCCCTAGGTTAGGATATATAACGTTGTAGACGTATATACTGTTCCTTCCGAGAAGTAGGGTTCGACAGGCCAGGAATGTTGTCAAACATTGCATCCGAGATGTTAGATTGCCTTAGATTACTATATCGACCGTTATAGACATATATAATATTCCCACCGAAAAGTATGCACCGACACGCCAGGAATATTGTAAAATATTACGTCTGAGATAATAGGTTGCCTTAGATTAGGATATACAACGTTATAGACCCATATAATGTTCCCACCGAGATGTAGGGTCCGACACGCCTGGAATGTTGTAGAATATTACATCCGACATGTCAGGTTGCCTTAGGTTAGGATATATAACGTTATAGACGTATATACTGTTCCCACCGAGAAGTAGGGTCCGATACGTCAGGAATGTTGTCAAATATTACATGCGAGTTGTTACGGTGCCGTTATGGACGCATTAATGTTACCACCGGGACGTAGGGACCGACAAGCCCGGAATGTTGTCAAATGTTATATCCGAAATGTTAGGTTGCCTCAGGTTAGGATATATAACGTTATAGACGTATATACTGTTCCGTCGGAGAAGTAGGGTTCAACAGGCCATGACTGTAGCCAATATTACATCCGAGATGTTAGGTTGCCTTAGATTACGATATCGACCGTTATAGACGCATATAATATTCCCACCGAAAAGTATGCTCCGACACGCCAGGAATGTTGTAAAATATTACGTCTGAGATGATAGGTTGCCTTAGGTTAGGATATATAACGTTATAGACGCATGTAATGTTACCACCGAGACGTAGGGACCGACACGCCTGGAATGTTGTCAAATGTTACATCCGAGATGTTAGGTTGCCTTAGGTTAGGATATATGACGTTACAGATGTATATACTGTTCCCTCCGAGAAGTTGGGTTCGACAGGCCAGGAATGTTGTCAAATATTGCATCCGAGATGTTAGGTTGCCTTAGATTAGGATATATACCGCTATAGACGTATATACTGTTCCCTCCGAGATGTAGGGTTCGACAGGCCAGTAATGTTGTCAAATATTGCATCCGAGATGTTAGGTTGCCTTAGATTAGGATATACAAAGTTATAGGCGCATATAATGTTCCCACCGAGAAGTAGGGTCCGACACGCCTGGAATGTTGTAGAATAATACATGCGAGATGTCAGGTTGCCTTAGGTTAGGATATATAACGCTATAGACGTATATACTGTTCCATTAGAGAAGTAGGGTTCGACAGGCCAGGAATGTTGTCAAATGTTACATCCGAGATGTTAGGTTGCCTTAGGTTAGGATATATGACGTTACAGACGTATATACTGTTCCCTCCGAGAAGTAGGGTTCGACAGGCCAGGAATGTTGTCAAATATTGCATCCGAGATGTTAGATTTCCTTAGATTACGATATCGACCGTTATAGACGCATATAATATTCCCACCGAATTGTATGCACCGACACGCCAGGAATATTGTAAAATATTACGTCTGAGATAATAGGTTGCCTTAGATTAGGATATACAACGTTATAGACTCATATAATGTTCCCACCGAGATGTAGGGTCCGACACGCCTGGAATGTTGTAGAATATTACATCCGACATGTCAGGTTGCCTTAGATTAGGATATATACCGCTATAGACGTATATACTGTTCCCTCCGAGATGTAGGGTTCGATAGGCCAGTAATGTTGTCAAATATTGCATCCGAGATGTTAGGTTGCCTTAGATTAGGATATACAAAGTTATAGGCGCATATAATGTTCCCACCGAGAAGTAGGGTCCGACACGCCTGGAATGTTGTAGAATAATACATCCGAGATGTCAGGTTGCCTTAGGTTAGGATATATAACGCTATAGACGTATATACTGTTCCATTAGAGAAGTAGGGTTCGACAGGCCAGGAATGTTGTCAAATATTGCATCCGAGATGTTAGGTTGCCTTTGGTTAGGATATATAACGTTATAGACGCATGTAATGTTACCACCGAGACGTAGGGACCGACACGCCTGGAATGTTGTCAAATGTTACATCCGAGATGTTAGGTTGCCTTAGGTTAGGATATATGACGTTACAGACGTATATACTGTTCCCTCCGAGAAGTAGGGTTCGACAGGTCAGGAATGTTGTCAAATATTGCATCCGAGATGTTAGGTTGCCTTAGGTTAGGATATATAACGTTATAGACGTATATACTGTTCCCACCGAGAAGTAGGGTTCGACACGCCAGGAATGTTGTCAAATATTACATACGAGATGTTAGGTGGCCTTAGGTTAGGATATATAACGTTATAGAGGCATGTAATGTTACCACCGAGACGTAGGGACCGACACGCCTGGAATGTTGTCAAATGTTACATCCGAGATGTTAGGTTGCCTTAGGTTTGGATATATGACGTTATAGACGTATATACTGTTCCCTCCGAGAAGTAGGGTTCGACAGGCCAGGAATGTTGTCAAATATTGCATCCGTGATGTTAGGTTGCCTTAGGTTAGGATATATAACGTTATAGACGCATGTAATGTTACCACCGAGAGGTAGGGACCGACACGCCTGGAATGTTGTCAAATGTTACATCCGAGATGTTAGGTTGCCATAGGTGAGGATATATGCCGTTACAGACGTATATACTGTTCCCACCGAGAAGTAGGGTCCGACACGCCAGAAATGTTGTCAAATGTTACATCCGAGTTGTTAGGCTGCCTTAGGTTAGGATATATAACGTTCTAGACGCATGTAATGTTACCACTCGAGACGTAGGAACCGACATGCCTGGAATGTTGTCAAATGTTACATCCGAGATGTTAGGTTGCCTTAGGTTTGGATATATAACGTTCTAGACGCATGTAATGTTACCACTCGAGACGTAGGGACCGACATGCCTGGAATGTTGTCAAATGTTACATCCCAGATTTTAGGTTGCCTTGGGTTAGGATATATGACGTTTTAGACGTATATACTGTTCCCTCCGAGAAGTAGGGTTCGGCAGGTCAGGAATGTTGTCAAATATTGCATCCGAGATGTTACGTTGCCTTAGATTAGGATATGCAACGTTATAGACGCATATAATGTTCCCACCGAGAAGTAGGGTCCGACACGCCTGGAAGGTTGTGGAATATTACATCCGAGATGTTAGGTTGCCCTAGGTTAGGATATATAACGTTGTAGACGTATATACTGTTCCTTCCGAGAAGTAGGGTTCGACAGGCCAGGAATGTTGTCAAACATTGCATCCGAGATGTTAGATTGCCTTAGATTACTATATCGACCGTTATAGACATATATAATATTCCCACCGAAAAGTATGCACCGACACGCCAGGAATATTGTAAAATATTACGTCTGAGATAATAGGTTGCCTTAGATTAGGATATACAACGTTATAGACCCATATAATGTTCCCACCGAGATGTAGGGTCCGACACGCCTGGAATGTTGTAGAATATTACATCCGACATGTCAGGTTGCCTTAGGTTAGGATATATAACGTTATAGACGTATATACTGTTCCCACCGAGAAGTAGGGTCCGATACGTCAGGAATGTTGTCAAATATTACATGCGAGTTGTTACGGTGCCGTTATGGACGCATTAATGTTACCACCGGGACGTATGGACCGACAAGCCCGGAATGTTGTCAAATGTTATATCCGAAATGTTAGGTTGCCTCAGGTTAGGATATATAACGTTATAGACGTATATACTGTTCCGTCGGAGAAGTAGGGTTCAACAGGCCATGACTGTAGCCAATATTACATCCGAGATGTTAGGTTGCCTTAGATTACGATATCGACCGTTATAGACGCATATAATATTCCCACCGAAAAGTATGCTCCGACACGCCAGGAATGTTGTAAAATATTACGTCTGAGATGATAGGTTGCCTTAGGTTAGGATATATAACGTTATAGACGCATGTAATGTTACCACCGAGACGTAGGGACCGACACGCCTGGAATGTTGTCAAATGTTACATCCGAGATGTTAGGTTGCCTTAGGTTAGGATATATGACGTTACAGATGTATATACTGTTCCCTCCGAGAAGTTGGGTTCGACAGGCCAGGAATGTTGTCAAATATTGCATCCGAGATGTTAGGTTGCCTTAGATTAGGATATATACCGCTATAGACGTATATACTGTTCCCTCCGAGATGTAGGGTTCGACAGGCCAGTAATGTTGTCAAATATTGCATCCGAGATGTTAGGTTGCCTTAGATTAGGATATACAAAGTTATAGGCGCATATAATGTTCCCACCGAGAAGTAGGGTCCGACACGCCTGGAATGTTGTAGAATAATACATGCGAGATGTCAGGTTGCCTTAGGTTAGGATATATAACGCTATAGACGTATATACTGTTCCATTAGAGAAGTAGGGTTCGACAGGCCAGGAATGTTGTCAAATGTTACATCCGAGATGTTAGGTTGCCTTAGGTTAGGATATATGACGTTACAGACGTATATACTGTTCCCTCCGAGAAGTAGGGTTCGACAGGCCAGGAATGTTGTCAAATATTGCATCCGAGATGTTAGATTTCCTTAGATTACGATATCGACCGTTATAGACGCATATAATATTCCCACCGAATTGTATGCACCGACACGCCAGGAATATTGTAAAATATTACGTCTGAGATAATAGGCTGCCTTAGATTAGGATATACAACGTTATAGACTCATATAATGTTCCCACCGAGATGTAGGGTCCGACACGCCTGGAATGTTGTAGAATATTACATCCGACATGTCAGGTTGCCTTAGGTTAGGATATATAACGTTATAGACGTATATACTGTTCCCACCGAGAAGTAGGGTCCGATACGTCAGGAATGTTGTCAAATATTACATGCGAGTTGTTACGGTGCCGTTATGGACGCATTAATGTTACCACCGGGACGTAGGGACCGACAAGCCCGGAATGTTGTCAAATGTTATATCCGAAATGTTAGGTTGCCTCAGGTTAGGATATATAACGTTATAGACGTATATACTGTTCCGTCGGAGAAGTAGGGTTCAACAGGCCATGACTGTTGCCAATATTACATCCGAGATGTTAGGTTGCCTTAGATTACGATATCGACCGTTATAGACGCATATAATATTCCCACCGAAAAGTATGCTCCGACACGCCAGGAATGTTGTAAAATATTACGTCTGAGATGATAGGTTGCCTTAGGTTAGGATATATAACGTTATAGACGCATGTAATGTTACCACCGAGACGTAGGGACCGACACGCCTGGAATGTTGTCAAATGTTACATCCGAGATGTTAGGTTGCCTTAGGTTAGGATATATGACGTTACAGATGTATATACTGTTCCCTCCGAGAAGTTGGGTTCGACAGGCCAGGAATGTTGTCAAATATTGCATCCGAGATGTTAGGTTGCCTTAGATTAGGATATATACCGCTATAGACGTATATACTGTTCCCTCCGAGATGTAGGGTTCGATAGGCCAGTAATGTTGTCAAATATTGCATCCGAGATGTTAGGTTGCCTTAGATTAGGATATACAAAGTTATAGGCGCATATAATGTTCCCACCGAGAAGTAGGGTCCGACACGCCTGGAATGTTGTAGAATAATACATCCGAGATGTCAGGTTGCCTTAGGTTAGGATATATAACGCTATAGACGTATATACTGTTCCATTAGAGAAGTAGGGTTCGACAGGCCAGGAATGTTGTCAAATATTGCATCCGAGATGTTAGGTTGCCTTTGGTTAGGATATATAACGTTATAGACGCATGTAATGTTACCACCGAGACGTAGGGACCGACACGCCTGGAATGTTGTCAAATGTTACATCCGAGATGTTAGGTTGCCTTAGGTTAGGATATATGACGTTACAGACGTATATACTGTTCCCTCCGAGAAGTAGGGTTCGACAGGTCAGGAATGTTGTCAAATATTGCATCCGAGATGTTAGGTTGCCTTAGGTTAGGATATATAACGTTATAGACGTATATACTGTTCCCACCGAGAAGTAGGGTTCGACACGCCAGGAATGTTGTCAAATATTACATACGAGATGTTAGGTGGCCTTAGGTTAGGATATATAACGTTATAGAGGCATGTAATGTTACCACCGAGACGTAGGGACCGACACGCCTGGAATGTTGTCAAATGTTACATCCGAGATGTTAGGTTGCCTTAGGTTTGGATATATGACGTTATAGACGTATATACTGTTCCCTCCGAGAAGTAGGGTTCGACAGGCCAGGAATGTTGTCAAATATTGCATCCGTGATGTTAGGTTGCCTTAGGTTAGGATATATAACGTTATAGACGCATGTCATGTTACCACCGAGAGGTAGGGACCGACACGCCTGGAATGATCTCAAATGTTACATCCGAGATGTTAGGTTGCCATAGGTGAGGATATATGACGTTACAGACGTATATACTGTTCCCACCGAGAAGTAGGGACCGACACGCCTGGAATGTTGTCAAATGTTACATCCGAGATGTTAGGTTGCCTTAGGTTTGGATATATGACGTTTTAGACGTATATACTGTTCCCTCCGAGAAGTAGGGTTCGGCAGGCCAGGAATGTTGTCAAATATTGCATCCGAGATGTTACGTTGCCTTAGATTAGGATATGCAACGTCATAGACGCTTATAATGTTCCCACCGAGAAGTAGGGTCCGACACGCCTGGAAGGTTGTAGAATATTACATCCGAGATGTTAGGTTGCCTTAGGTTAGGATATATAACGTTATAGACGTACATACTGTTCCCTCCGAGAAGTAGGGTTCGACAGGCCAGGAATGTTGTCAAATATTGCATCCGAGATGTTAGATTGCCTTCGATTATGATATCGACCGTTATGGACGCATATAATATTCCCAACGAAAAGTATGCACCGACACGCCAGGAATATTGTAAAATATTACGTTTGAGATAATAGGTTGCCTTAGATTAGGATATACAACGTTATAGACTCATATAATGTTCCCACCGAGAAGTAGGGTCCGACACGCCTGGAATGATGTAGAATATTACATCCGAGATGTCAGGTTGCCTTAGGTTAGGATATATGACGTTACAGACGTATATACTGTTCCCTCCGAGAAGTAGGGTTCGACAGGCCAGGAATGTTGTCAAATATTGCATCCGAGATGTTAGGTTGCCTTAGGTTAGGATATATAACGTTATAGACGTATATACTGTTCCCACCGAGAAGTAGGGTTCGACACGCCAGGAATGTTGTCAAATATTACATACGAGATGTTAGGTGGCCTTAGGTTAGGATATATAACGTTATAGAGGCATGTAATGTTACCACCGAGACGTAGGGACCGACACGCCTGGAATGTTGTCAAATGTTACATCCGAGATGTTAGGTTGCCTTAGGTTTGGATATATAACGTTCTAGACGCATGTAATGTTACCACTCGAGACGTAGGGACCGACATGCCTGGAATGTTGTCAAATGTTACATCCGAGATTTTAGGTTGCCTTGGGTTAGGATATATGACGTTTTAGACGTATATACTTTTCCCTCCGAGAAGTAGGGTTCGGCAGGCCAGGAATGTTGTCAAATATTGCATCCGAGATGTTACGTTGCCTTAGATTAGGATATGCAACGTTATAGACGCATATAATGTTCCCACCGAGAAGTAGGGTCCGACACACCTGGAAGGTTGTAGAATATTACATCCGAGATGTTAGGTTGCCCTAGGTTAGGATATATAACGTTGTAGACGTATATACTGTTCCTTCCGAGAAGTAGGGTTCGACAGGCCAGGAATGTTGTCAAATATTGCATCCGAGATGTTAGATTGCCTTAGATTACTATATCGACCGTTATAGACATATATAATATTCCCACCGAAAAGTATGCACCGACACGCCAGGAATATTGTAAAATATTACGTCTGAGATAATAGGTTGCCTTAGATTAGGATATACAACGTTATAGACTCATATAATGTTCCCACCGAGATGTAGGGTCCGACACACCTGGAATGTTGTAGAATATTACATCCGACATGTCAGGTTGCCTTAGGTTAGGATATATAACGTTATAGACGTATATACTGTTCCCTCCGAGAAGTAGGGTTCGACAGGCCAGGAATGTTGTCAAATATTGCATCCGAGATGTTAGGTTGCCTTAGACACGCCAGGCCAGGTAAGGATATATAACGTTATGGACGCATATAATGTTACCACCGAGACGTAGGTCCGACACGATTGGAATGTTGTCAAATGTTACATCAGAGATGTTAGGTTGCCTTAGGTTAGGATATATAACGTTATAGACGCATGTCATGTTACCACCGAGACGTAGGTCCGACACGATTGGAATGTTGTCAAATGTTACATCAGAGATGTTAGGTTGCCTTCGGTTAGGATATATGACGTTACAGACGTATATACAGTTCCCTCCGAGAAGTAGGGTTCGACAGGCAAGGAATGTTGTCAAATGTTACATCCGAGATGTTAGGTTGCCTTAGGTTAGGATATATAACGTTATAGACGCATGTAATGTTACCACCGAGACGTAGGGACCGACAAGCCGGAATGTTGTCAAATGTTATATCCGAAATGTTAGGTTGCCTCAGGTTAGGATATATAACGTTATAGACGTATATACTGTTCCGTCGGAGAAGTAGGGTTCAACAGGCCATGACTGTAGCCAATATTACATCCGAGATGTTAGGTTGCCTTAGATTACGATATCGACCGTTATAGACGCATATAATATTCCCACCGAAAAGTATGCTCTGACACGCCAGGAATGTTGTAAAATATTACGTCTGAGATGATAGGTTGCCTTAGGTTAGGATATATAACGTTATAGACGCATGTAATGTTACCACCGAGACGTAGGGACCGACACGCCTGGAATGTTGTCAAATGTTACATCCGAGATGTTAGGTTGCCTTAGGTTAGGATATATGACGTTACAGATGTATATACTGTTCCCTCCGAGAAGTAGGGTTCGACAGGCCAGGAATGTTGTCAAATATTGCATCCGAGATGTTAGGTTGCCTTAGATTAGGATATACAAAGTTATAGACGCATATAATGTTCCCACCGAGAAGTAGGGTCCGACACGCCTGGAATGTTGTAGAATAATACATCCGAGATGTCAGGTTGCCTTAGGTTAGGATATATAACGTTATAGAAGTATATACTGTTCCATTAGAGAAGTAAGGTTCGACAGGCCAGGAATGTTGTCAAATATTACGTCTGAGATGATAGGTTGCCTTAGGTTAGGATATATAACGTTATAGACGCATGTAATGTTACCACCGAGACGTAGGGACCGACACAACTGGAATGTTGTCAAATGTTACATCCGAGATGTTAGATTGCCTTAGGTTAGAATATATGACGTTACAGACGTATATACTGTTCCCACCGAGACGTAGGGACCGACACGCCTGGAATGTTGTCAAATGTTACATCCGAGATGTTAGGTTGCCTTCGGTGAGGATATATGACGTTACAGACGTATATACAGTTCCCTCCGAGAAGTAGGGTTCGACAGGCAAGGAATGTTGTCAAATGTTACATCCGAGATGTTAGGTTGCCTTAGATTATGATATATACCGTTATAGACGCATATAATGTTCCCACCGAGAAGTAGGGTCCGCCACGCCTGGAATGTTGTCAAATGTTACATCCGAGATGTTAGGTTGCCTTAGGTTAGGATATATGACGTTACAGACGTATATACTGTTCCCTCCGAGAAGTAGGGTTCGACAGGCCAGGAATGTTGTCAAATATTGCATCCGAGATGTTAGGTTGCCTTAGGTTAACATATATAACGTTATAGACGCACGTAATGTTACCACCGAGACGTAGGGTTCCAACACGCCTGGAATGTTGTCAAATGTTATATCTGAGATGTTAGGTTGCCTTAGGTTAGAATATATGACATTACAGGCGTATATACTGTCCCCACCGAGAAGCAGGGTCCGACACGCCAGGAATGTTGTCAAATATTACATCCGACATGTTAGGTTGCATTAGGTTAGGATATATAACGTTATAGACGTATATACTGTTCCCTCCGAGAAGTAGGGTTCGACTGGCTAGGAATGTTTCAAATATTGCATCCGAGATGTTAGGTTGCCTTAGATACGCCAGGCCAGGTAAGGATATATAACGTTATGGACGCATATAATGTTACCACCCAGACGTAGTGACCGACATGCCTGGAATGTTGTCAAATGTTACATCCGAGATGTTGGGTTGCCTTAGGTTAGGATATATAACGTTATAGACGCATGTAGCGTTACCACCGAGACGTAGGGACCGACACAACTGGAATGTTGTCAAATGTTACATCCGAGATGTTAGGTTGCCTTAGGTTAGGATATATGACGTTATAGACGTATATGCTGTTCCCTCCGAGAAGTAGGGTTCGACAGGCCAGGAAAGTTGTCAAATATTGCATCCGAGATGTTAGGTTGCCTTAGGTTAGCATATATAACGTTATAGACGCACGTAATGTTACCACCGAGAAGTAGGGTTCGACAGGCCAGGAATGTTGTCAAATATTGCATCCGAGATGTTAGGTTGCCTTAGATTAGGATATATACCGCTATAGACGTATATACTGTTCCCTCCGAGATGTAGGGTTCGACAGGCCAGGAATGTTGTCAAATATTGCATCCGAGATGTTAGGTTGCCTTAGAATAGGATATACAATGTTATAGACGCATGTAATGTTACCACCGAGACGTAGGTTTCCAACACGCCTGGAATGTTGTCAAATGTTATATCCGAGATGTTAGGTTGCCTTAGGTTAGGATATATAACGTTATAGACGTATATACTGTTCCCACCGAGAAGTAGGGTTCGACACGCCAGGAATGTTGTCAAATATTACATACGAGATGTTAGTTGGCCTTAGGTTAGGATATATAACGTTATAGACGCATGTAATGTTACCACCGAGACGTAGGGACCGACACGCCTGGAATGTTGTCAAATGTTACATCCGAGATGTTAGATTGCCTTAGGCTAGGATATGTGACGTTATAGATGTATATGCTGTTCCCTCCGAGAAGTAGGGTTCGACAGGCCAGGAATGTTGTCAAATATTGCATCCGAGATGTTAGGTTGCCTTAGGTTAGGATATATAACGTTATAGACGCATGTAATGTTACCACCGAGACGTAGGTCCGACACGATTGGAATGTTGTCAAATGTTACATCCGAGATGTTAGGTTGCCTTAGGTTAGGATATATAACGTTATAGACGCATGTCATGTTACCACCGAGACGTAGGTCCGACACGATTGGAATGTTGTCAAATGTTACATCCGAGATGTTAGGTTGCCTTAGGTTAGGATATATAACGTTATAGACGCATATCGTGTTACCACCGAGACGTAGGTCCGACACGATTGGAATGTTGTCAAATGTTACATCAGAGATGTTAGGTTGCCTTAGGTTAGGATATATAACGTTATAGACGCATGTCATGTTACCACCGAGACGTAGGTCCGACACGATTGGAATGTTGTCAAATGTTACATCCGAGATGTTAGGTTGCCTTAGGTTAGGATATATAACGTTATAGACGCATGTCATGTTACCACCGAGACGTAGGTCCGACACGATTGGAATGTTGTCAAATGTTACATCAGAGATGTTAGGTTGCCTTCGGTTAGGATATATGACGTTACAGACGTATATACAGTTCCCTCCGAGAGGTAGGGTTCGACAGGCAAGGAATGTTGTCAAATGTTACATCCGAGATGTTAGGTTGCCTTAGGTTAGGATATATAACGTTATAGACGCATGTAATGTTACCACCGAGACGTAGGGACCGACAAGCCCGGAATGTTGTCAAATGTTATATCCGAAATGTTAGGTTGCCTCAGGTTAGGATATATAACGTTATAGACGTATATACTGTTCCGTCGGAGAAGTAGGGTTCAACAGGCCATGACTGTAGCCAATATTACATCCGAGATGTTAGGTTGCCTTAGATTACGATATCGACCGTTATAGACGCATATAATATTCCCACCGAAAAGTATGCTCTGACACGCCAGGAATGTTGTAAAATATTACGTCTGAGATGATAGGTTGCCTTAGGTTAGGATATATAACGTTATAGACGCATGTAATGTTACCACCGAGACGTAGGGACCGACACGCCTGGAATGTTGTCAAATGTTACATCCGAGATGTTAGGTTGCCTTAGGTTAGGATATATGACGTTACAGATGTATATACTGTTCCCTCCGAGAAGTAGGGTTCGACAGGCCAGGAATGTTGTCAAATATTGCATCCGAGATGTTAGGTTGCCTTAGATTAGGATATACAAAGTTATAGACGCATATAATGTTCCCACCGAGAAGTAGGGTCCGACACGCCTGGAATGTTGTAGAATAATACATCCGAGATGTCAGGTTGCCTTAGGTTAGGATATATAACGTTATAGAAGTATATACTGTTCCATTAGAGAAGTAGGGTTCGACAGGCCAGGAATGTTGTCAAATATTACGTCTGAGATGATAGGTTGCCTTAGGTTAGGATATATACCGTTATAGACGCATATAATGTTCCCACCGATAAGTAGGGTCCGCCACGCCTGGAATGTTGTCAAATGTTACATCCGAGATGTTAGGTTGCCTTAGGTTAGGATATATGACGTTACAGACGTATATACTGTTCCCTCCGAGAAGTAGGGTTCGACAGGCCAGGAATGTTGTCAAATATTGCATCCGAGATGTTAGGTTGCCTTAGGTTAACATATATAACGTTATAGACGCACGTAATGTTACCACCGAGACGTAGGGTTCCAACACGCCTGGAATGTTGTCAAATGTTATATCTGAGATGTTAGGTTGCCTTAGGTTAGAATATATGACATTACAGGCGTATATACTGTCCCCACCGAGAAGCAGGGTCCGACACGCCAGGAATGTTGTCAAATATTACATCCGACATGTTAGGTTGCATTAGGTTAGGATATATAACGTTATAGACGTATATACTGTTCCCTCCGAGAAGTAGGGTTCGACTGGCTAGGAATGTTTCAAATATTGCATCCGAGATGTTAGGTTGCCTTAGATACGCCAGGCCAGGTAAGGATATATAACGTTATGGACGCATATAATGTTACCACCCAGACGTAGTGACCGACATGCCTGGAATGTTGTCAAATGTTACATCCGAGATGTTGGGTTGCCTTAGGTTAGGATATATAACGTTATAGACGCATGTAGCGTTACCACCGAGACGTAGGGACCGACACAACTGGAATGTTGTCAAATGTTACATCCGAGATGTTAGGTTGCCTTAGGTTAGGATATATGACGTTATAGACGTATATGCTGTTCCCTCCGAGAAGTAGGGTTCGACAGGCCAGGAAAGTTGTCAAATATTGCATCCGAGATGTTAGGTTGCCTTAGGTTAGCATATATAACGTTATAGACGCACGTAATGTTACCACCGAGAAGTAGGGTTCGACAGGCCAGGAATGTTGTCAAATATTGCATCCGAGATGTTAGGTTGCCTTAGATTAGGATATATACCGCTATAGACGTATATACTGTTCCCTCCGAGATGTAGGGTTCGACAGGCCAGGAATGTTGTCAAATATTGCATCCGAGATGTTAGGTTGCCTTAGAATAGGATATACAATGTTATAGACGCATGTAATGTTACCACCGAGACGTAGGTTTCCAACACGCCTGGAATGTTGTCAAATGTTATATCCGAGATGTTAGGTTGCCTTAGGTTAGGATATATAACGTTATAGACGCATGTAATGTTACCACCGAGACGTAGGTTTCCAACACGCCTGGAATGTTGTCAAATGTTATATCCGAGATGTTAGGTTGCCTTAGGTTAGGATATATAACGTTATAGACGTATATACTGTTCCCACCGAGAAGTAGGGTTCGACACGCCAGGAATGTTGTCAAATATTACATACGAGATGTTAGTTGGCCTTAGGTTAGGATATATAACGTTATAGACGCATGTAATGTTACCACCGAGACGTAGGGACCGACACGCCTGGAATGTTGTCAAATGTTACATCCGAGATGTTAGATTGCCTTAGGCTAGGATATGTGACGTTATAGATGTATATGCTGTTCCCTCCGAGAAGTAGGGTTCGACAGGCCAGGAATGTTGTCAAATATTGCATCCGAGATGTTAGGTTGCCTTAGGTTAGGATATATAACGTTATAGACGCATGTAATGTTACCACCGAGACGTAGGTCCGACACGATTGGAATGTTGTCAAATGTTACATCCGAGATGTTAGGTTGCCTTAGGTTAGGATATATAACGTTATAGACGCATGTCATGTTACCACCGAGACGTAGGTCCGACACGATTGGAATGTTGTCAAATGTTACATCCGAGATGTTAGGTTGCCTTAGGTTAGGATATATAACGTTATAGACGCATATCGTGTTACCACCGAGACGTAGGTCCGACACGATTGGAATGTTGTCAAATGTTACATCAGAGATGTTAGGTTGCCTTAGGTTAGGATATATAACGTTATAGACGCATGTCATGTTACCACCGAGACGTAGGTCCGACACGATTGGAATGTTGTCAAATGTTACATCCGAGATGTTAGGTTGCCTTAGGTTAGGATATATAACGTTATAGACGCATGTCATGTTACCACCGAGACGTAGGTCCGACACGATTGGAATGTTGTCAAATGTTACATCAGAGATGTTAGGTTGCCTTCGGTTAGGATATATGACGTTACAGACGTATATACAGTTCCCTCCGAGAGGTAGGGTTCGACAGGCAAGGAATGTTGTCAAATGTTACATCCGAGATGTTAGGTTGCCTTAGGTTAGGATATATAACGTTATAGACGCATGTAATGTTACCACCGAGACGTAGGGACCGACAAGCCCGGAATGTTGTCAAATGTTATATCCGAAATGTTAGGTTGCCTCAGGTTAGGATATATAACGTTATAGACGTATATACTGTTCCGTCGGAGAAGTAGGGTTCAACAGGCCATGACTGTAGCCAATATTACATCCGAGATGTTAGGTTGCCTTAGATTACGATATCGACCGTTATAGACGCATATAATATTCCCACCGAAAAGTATGCTCTGACACGCCAGGAATGTTGTAAAATATTACGTCTGAGATGATAGGTTGCCTTAGGTTAGGATATATAACGTTATAGACGCATGTAATGTTACCACCGAGACGTAGGGACCGACACGCCTGGAATGTTGTCAAATGTTACATCCGAGATGTTAGGTTGCCTTAGGTTAGGATATATGACGTTACAGATGTATATACTGTTCCCTCCGAGAAGTAGGGTTCGACAGGCCAGGAATGTTGTCAAATATTGCATCCGAGATGTTAGGTTGCCTTAGATTAGGATATACAAAGTTATAGACGCATATAATGTTCCCACCGAGAAGTAGGGTCCGACACGCCTGGAATGTTGTAGAATAATACATCCGAGATGTCAGGTTGCCTTAGGTTAGGATATATAACGTTATAGAAGTATATACTGTTCCATTAGAGAAGTAGGGTTCGACAGGCCAGGAATGTTGTCAAATATTACGTCTGAGATGATAGGTTGCCTTAGGTTAGGATATATACCGTTATAGACGCATATAATGTTCCCACCGATAAGTAGGGTCCGCCACGCCTGGAATGTTGTCAAATGTTACATCCGAGATGTTAGGTTGCCTTAGGTTAGGATATATGACGTTACAGACGTATATACTGTTCCCTCCGAGAAGTAGGGTTCGACAGGCCAGGAATGTTGTCAAATATTGCATCCGAGATGTTAGGTTGCCTTAGGTTAACATATATAACGTTATAGACGCACGTAATGTTACCACCGAGACGTAGGGTTCCAACACGCCTGGAATGTTGTCAAATGTTATATCTGAGATGTTAGGTTGCCTTAGGTTAGAATATATGACATTACAGGCGTATATACTGTCCCCACCGAGAAGCAGGGTCCGACACGCCAGGAATGTTGTCAAATATTACATCCGACATGTTAGGTTGCATTAGGTTAGGATATATAACGTTATAGACGTATATACTGTTCCCTCCGAGAAGTAGGGTTCGACTGGCTAGGAATGTTTCAAATATTGCATCCGAGATGTTAGGTTGCCTTAGATACGCCAGGCCAGGTAAGGATATATAACGTTATGGACGCATATAATGTTACCACCGAGACGTAGTGACCGACATGCCTGGAATGTTGTCAAATGTTACATCCGAGATGTTAGGTTGCCTTAGGTTAGGATATATAACGTTATAGACGCATGTAGCGTTACCACCGAGACGTAGGGACCGACACAACTGGAATGTTGTCAAATGTTACATCCGAGATGTTAGGTTGCCTTAGGTTAGGATATATGACGTTATAGACGTATATGCTGTTCCCTCCGAGAAGTAGGGTTCGACAGGCCAGGAAAGTTGTCAAATATTGCATCCGAGATGTTAGGTTGCCTTAGGTTAGCATATATAACGTTATAGACGCACGTAATGTTACCACCGAGAAGTAGGGTTCGACAGGCCAGGAATGTTGTCAAATATTGCATCCGAGATGTTAGGTTGCCTTAGATTAGGATATATACCGCTATAGACGTATATACTGTTCCCTCCGAGATGTAGGGTTCGACAGGCCAGGAATGTTGTCAAATATTGCATACGAGATGTTAGGTTGCCTTAGAATAGGATATACAATGTTATAGACGCATGTAATGTTACCACCGAGACGTAGGTTTCCAACACGCCTGGAATGTTGTCAAATGTTATATCCGAGATGTTAGGTTGTCTTAGGTTAGGATATATAACGTTATAGACGTATATACTGTTCCCACCGAGAAGTAGGGTTCGACACGCCAGGAATGTTGTCAAATATTACATACGAGATGTTAGTTGGCCTTAGGTTAGGATATATAACGTTATAGACGCATGTAATGGTACCACCGAGACGTAGGGACCGACACGCCTGGAATGTTGTCAAATGTTACATCCGAGATGTTAGATTGCCTTAGGCTAGGATATGTGACGTTATAGATGTATATGCTGTTCCCTCCGAGAAGTAGGGTTCGACAGGCCAGGAATGTTGTCAAATATTGCATCCGAGATGTTAGGTTGCCTTAGGTTAGGATATATAACGTTATAGACGCATGTAATGTTACCACCGAGACGTAGGTCCGACACGATTGGAATGTTGTCAAATGTTACATCCGAGATGTTAGGTTGCCTTAGGTTAGGATATATAACGTTATAGACGCATGTCATGTTACCACCGAGACGTAGGTCCGACACGATTGGAATGTTGTCAAATGTTACATCCGAGATGTTAGGTTGCCTTAGGTTAGGATATATAACGTTATAGACGCATATCGTGTTACCACCGAGACGTAGGTCCGACACGATTGGAATGTTGTCAAATGTTACATCAGAGATGTTAGGTTGCCTTAGGTTGGGATATATAATGTTATAGACGCATGTCATGTTACCACCGAGACGTAGGTCCGACACGATTGGAATGTTGTCAAATGTTACATCCGAGATGTTAGGTTGCCTTAGGTTAGGATATATAACGTTATAGACGCATGTCATGTTACCACCGAGACGTAGGTCCGACACGATTGGAATGTTGTCAAATGTTACATCAGAGATGTTAGGTTGCCTTCGGTTAGGATATATGACGTTACAGACCTATATACAGTTCCATCCGAGAAGTAGGTTTCGACAGGCCAGGAATGTTATCAAATATTGCATCCGAGATGTTAGGTTGCCTTAGGTTAGGATATATAACGTTATAGACGCATGTAATGTTACCACCGAGACGTAGGGACCGACACGCCTGGAATGTTGTCAAATGTTACATCCGAGATGTTAGGTTGCCTTAGATTAGGATATATACCGTTATAGACGTATATACAGTTCCCTCCGAGAAGTAGGGTTCGACAGGCCAGGAATGTTGTCAAATATTGCATCCGAGATGTTAGGTTGCCTTAGATAAGGATATACAACGTTATAGACGCATATAATGTTCCCACCGAGAAGTAGGGTCCGACAAGCCTGGAAGGTTGTAGAATATTACATCCGAGATGTTAGGCTGCCCTAGGTTAGGATATATAACGGTATAGACGTATATACTGTTCCCTCCGAGATGTAGGGTTCGACAGGCCAGGAATGTTGTCAAATATATCATCCGAGATGTTAGATTGCCTTAGATTACTATATCGACCGTTATGGACGCATATAATATTCCCACCGAAAAGTATGTACCGACACGCCAGGAATATTGTAAAATATTACGTCTGAGATAATAGGTTGCCTTAGATTAGGATATACAACGTTATAGACTCATATAATGTTCCCACCGAGAAGTAGGGTCCGACACGCCTGGAATGATGTAGAATATTACATCCGAGATGTCAGGTTGCCTCCGGTTAGGATATATAACGTTATAGACGTATATACTGTTCCCACCGAGAAGTAGGGTTCGACACGCCAGGAATGTTGTCAAATATTACATACGAGATGTTAGGTTGCCTTAGATTAGGAAATATACCGTTATAGACGCATGTAATGTTACCACCGAGACGTAGGTTTCCAACACGCCTGGAATGTTGTCAAATGTTATATCCGAGATGTTAGGTTGCCTTAGGTTAGGATATATAACGTTATAGACGTATATACTGTTCCCACCGAGAAGTAGGGTTCGACACGCCAGGAATGTTGTCAAATATTACATACGAGATGTTAGTTGGCCTTAGGTTAGGATATATAACGTTATAGACGCATGTAATGTTACCACCGAGACGTAGGGACCGACACGCCTGGAATGTTGTCAAATGTTACATCCGAGATGTTAGATTGCCTTAGGCTAGGATATGTGACGTTATAGATGTATATGCTGTTCCCTCCGAGAAGTAGGGTTCGACAGGCCAGGAATGTTGTCAAATATTGCATCCGAGATGTTAGGTTGCCTTAGGTTAGGATATATAACGTTATAGACGCATGTAATGTTACAACCGAGACGTAGGACCGACACGATTGGAATGTTGTCAAATGTTACATCCGAGATGTTAGGTTGCCTTAGGTTAGGATATATAACGTTATAGACGCATGTCATGTTACCACCGAGACGTAGGTCCGACACGATTGGAATGTTGTCAAATGTTACATCCGAGATGTTAGGTTGCCTTAGGTTAGGATATATAACGTTATAGACGCATATCGTGTTACCACCGAGACGTAGGTCCGACACGATTGGAATGTTGTCAAATGTTACATCAGAGATGTTAGGTTGCCTTCGGTTAGGATATATGACGTTACAGACCTATATACAGTTCCATCCGAGAAGTAGGGTTCGACAGGCCAGGAATGTTGTCAAATATTGCATCCGAGATGTTAGGTTGCCTTAGGTTAGGATATATAACGTTATAGACGCATGTAATGTTACCACCGAGACGTAGGGACCGACACAACCGGAATGTTGTCAAATGTTACATCCGAGATGTTAGGTTGCCATAGGTGAGGATATATGACGTTATAGACGTATATGGTGTTCCCTCCGAGAAGTAGGGTTCGACAGGCCAGGAATGTTGTCAAATATTGCATCCGAGATGTTAGGTTGCCTTAGGTTAAGATATATAACGTTATAGACGCATGTAATGTTACCACCGAGACGTAGGGACCGACATGCCTGGAATGTTGTCAAATGTTACATCCGAGATGTTAGGTTGTCTTAGGTTAGGATATGTGACGTTACAGACGTATATACTGTTCCCTCCGAGATGTAGGGTTCGACAGGCCAGGAATGTTGTCAAATATATCATCCGAGATGTTAGATTGCCTTAGATTACTATATCGACCGTTATGGACGCATATAATATTCCCACCGAAAAGTATGTACCGACACGCCAGGAATATTGTAAAATATTACGTCTGAGATAATAGGTTGCCTTAGATTAGGATATACAACGTTATAGACTCATATAATGTTCCCACCGAGAAGTAGGGTCCGACACGCCTGGAATGATGTAGAATATTACATCCGAGATGTCAGGTTGCCTCCGGTTAGGATATATAACGTTATAGACGTATATACTGTTCCCACCGAGAAGTAGGGTTCGACACGCCAGGAATGTTGTCAAATATTACATACGAGATGTTAGGTTGCCTTAGATTAGGAAATATACCGTTATAGACGCATGTAATGTTACCACCGAGACGTAGGGTTCCAACACGCCTGGAATGTTGCCAAATGTTATATCCGAGATGTTAGGTTGCCTCCGGTTAGGATATATAACGTTATAGACGTATATACTGTTCCCTCCGAGAAATAGGGTTCGACTGGTCAGGAATGTTGTCAAATATTGCATCCGAGATGTTAGGTTGCCTTAGATAAGGATATATAACGTTATAGACGCATATAATGTTACCACCGAGACGTAGGGACCGACATGCCTGGAATGTTGTCAAATGTTACATCCGAGATGTTAGGTTGCCTTAGGTTAGGATATATGACGTTATAGACGTCTATACTGTTCCCTCCGAGAAGTAGGGTTCGACAGGCCAGGAATGTTGTCAAATATTGCATCCGAGATGTTAGATTGCCTTAGATTACGATATCGACCGTTAAAGACATATATAATATTCCCACCGAAAAGAATGCACCGACACGCCAGGAATATTGTAAAATATTACGTCTGAGATAATAGGTTGCCTTAGATTAGGATATACAACGTTATAGACTCATATAATGTTCCCACCGAGATGTAGGGTCCGACACGCCTGGAATGTTGTAGAATATTACATCCGACATGTCAGGTTGCCTTAGGTTAGGATATATAACGTTATAGACGTATATACTGTTCCCACCGAGAAGTAGGGCCCGATACGCCAGGAATGTTGTCAAATATTACATGCGAGTTGTTACGGTGCCGTTATGGACGCTTTAATGTTACCACCGAGACGTAGGGACCGACAAGCCCGGAATGTTGTCAAATGTTATGTCCGAAATGTTAGGTTGCCTCAGGTTAGGATATATAACGTTATTGACGTATATACTGTTCCGTCGGAGAAGTAGGGTTCAACAGGCCATGACTGTAGCCAATATTACATCCGAGATGTTAGGTTGCCTTAGATTACGATATCGACCGTTATAGACGCATATAATATTCCCACCGAAAAGTATGCTCTGACACGCCAGGAATGTTGTAAAATATTACGTCTGAGATGATAGGTTGCCTTAGGTTAGGATATATAACGTTATAGACGCATGTAATGTTACCACCGAGACGTAGGGACCGACTAGCCTGGAATGTTGTCAAATGTTACATCCGAGATGTTAGGTTGCCTTTGGTTAGGATATATGACGTTACAGATGTATATACTGTTCCCTCCGAGAAGTAGGGTTCGACAGGCCAGGAATGTTGTCAAATATTGCATCCGAGATGTTAGGTTGCCATAGATTAGGATATATACCGCTATAGACGTATATACTGTTCCCTCCGAGATGTAGGGTTCGACACGCCTGGAATGTTGTCAAATATTGCATCCGAGATGTTAGGTTGCCTTAGATTAGGAAATATACCGTTATAGACGCATGTAATGTTACCACCGAGACGTAGGGACCGACACGCCTGGAATGTTGTCAAATATTACATCCGAGATGTTAGGTTGCCTTAGGTTAGGATATATACCGTTATAGACGCATGTAATGTTACCACCGAGACGTAGGGACCGACACGCCTGGAATGTTGTCAAATATTACATCCGAGATGTTAGGTTGCCTTAGGTTAGGATATATAACGTTATAGACGCATGTCATGTTACCACCGAGACGTAGGTCCGACACGATTGGAATGTTGTCAAATGTTACATCAGAGATGTTAGGTTGCCTTAGGTTAGGATATATAACGTTATAGACGCATGTCATGTTACCACCGAGACGTAGGTCCGACACGATTGGAATGTTGTCAAATGTTACATCAGAGATGTTAGGTTGCCTTCGGTTAGGATATATGACGTTACAGACGTATATACAGTTCCCTCCGAGAAGTAGGGTTCGACAGGCAAGGAATGTTGTCAAATGTTACATCCGAGATGTTAGGTTGCCTTAGGTTAGGATATATAACGTTATAGACGCATGTAATGTTACCACCGAGACGTAGGGACCGACAAGCCCGGAATGTTGTCAAATGTTATATCCGAAAAGTTAGGTTGCCTCAGGTTAGGATATATAACGTTATAGACGTATATACTGTTCCGTCGGAGAAGTAGGGTTCAACAGGCCATGACTGTAGCCAATATTACATCCGAGATGTTAGGTTGCCTTAGATTACGATATCGACCGTTATAGACGCATATAATATTCCCACCGAAAAGTATGCTCTGACACGCCAGGAATGTTGTAAAATATTACGTCTGAGATGATAGGTTGCCTTAGGTTAGGATATATAACGTTATAGACGCATGTAGCGTTACCACCGAGACGTAGGGACCGACACAACTGGAATGTTGTCAAATGTTACATCCGAGATGTTAGGTTGCCTTAGGTTAGGATATATGACGTTATAGACGTATATGCTGTTCCCTCCGAGAAGTAGGGTTCGACAGGCCAGGAAAGTTGTCAAATATTGCATCCGAGATGTTAGGTTGCCTTAGGTTAGCATATATAACGTTATAGACGCACGTAATGTTACCACCGAGAAGTAGGGTTCGACAGGCCAGGAATGTTGTCAAATATTGCATCCGAGATGTTAGGTTGCCTTAGATTAGGATATATACCGCTATAGACGTATATACTGTTCCCTCCGAGATGTAGGGTTCGACAGGCCAGGAATGTTGTCAAATATTGCATCCGAGATGTTAGGTTGCCTTAGAATAGGATATACAATGTTATAGACGCATGTAATGTTACCACCGAGACGTAGGTTTCCAACACGCCTGGAATGTTGTCAAATGTTATATCCGAGATGTTAGGTTGCCTTAGGTTAGGATATATAACGTTATAGACGTATATACTGTTCCCACCGAGAAGTAGGGTTCGACACGCCAGGAATGTTGTCAAATATTACATACGAGATGTTAGTTGGCCTCAGGTTAGGATATATAACGTTATAGACGCATGTAATGTTACCACCGAGACGTAGGGACCGACACGCCTGGAATGTTGTCAAATGTTACATCCGAGATGTTTGATTGCCTTAGGCTAGGATATGTGACGTTATAGATGTATATGCTGTTCCCTCCGAGAAGTAGGGTTCGACAGGCCAGGAATGTTGTCAAATATTGCATCCGAGATGTTAGGTTGCCTTAGGTTAGGATATATAACGTTATAGACGCATGTAATGTTACCACCGAGACGTAGGTCCGACACGATTGGAATGTTGTCAAATGTTACATCCGAGATGTTAGGTTGCCTTAGGTTAGGATATATAACGTTATAGACGCATGTCATGTTACCACCGAGACGTAGGTCCGACACGATTGGAATGTTGTCAAATGTTACATCCGAGATGTTAGGTTGCCTTAGGTTAGGATATATAACGTTATAGACGCATATCGTGTTACCACCGAGACGTAGGTCCGACACGATTGGAATGTTGTCAAATGTTACATCAGAGATGTTAGGTTGCCTTAGGTTAGGATATATAACGTTATAGACGCATGTCATGTTACCACCGAGACGTAGGTCCGACACGATTGGAATGTTGTCAAATGTTACATCCGAGATGTTAGGTTGCCTTAGGTTAGGATATATAACGTTATAGACGCATGTCATGTTACCACCGAGACGTAGGTCCGACACGATTGGAATGTTGTCAAATGTTACATCAGAGATGTTAGGTTGCCTTCGGTTAGGATATATGACGTTACAGACGTATATACAGTTCCCTCCGAGAAGTAGGGTTCGACAGGCAAGGAATGTTGTCAAATGTTACATCCGAGATGTTAGGTTGCCTTAGGTTAGGATATATAACGTTATAGACGCATGTAATGTTACCACCGAGACGTAGGGACCGACAAGCCCGGAATGTTGTCAAATGTTATATCCGAAATGTTAGGTTGCCTCAGGTTAGGATATATAACGTTATAGACGTATATACTGTTCCGTCGGAGAAGTAGGGTTCAACAGGCCATGACTGTAGCCAATATTACATCCGAGATGTTAGGTTGCCTTAGATTACGATATCGACCGTTATAGACGCATATAATATTCCCACCGAAAAGTATGCTCTGACACGCCAGGAATGTTGTAAAATATTACGTCTGAGATGATAGGTTGCCTTAGGTTAGGATATATAACGTTATAGACGCATGTAATGTTACCACCGAGACGTAGGGACCGACACGCCTGGAATGTTGTCAAATGTTACATCCGAGATGTTAGGTTGCCTTAGGTTAGGATATATGACGTTACAGATGTATATACTGTTCCCTCCGAGAAGTAGGGTTCGACAGGCCAGGAATGTTGTCAAATATTGCATCCGAGATGTTAGGTTGCCTTAGATTAGGATATACAAAGTTATAGACGCATATAATGTTCCCACCGAGAAGTAGGGTCCGACACGCCTGGAATGTTGTAGAATAATACATCCGAGATGTCAGGTTGCCTTAGGTTAGGATATATAACGTTATAGAAGTATATACTGTTCCATTAGAGAAGTAGGGTTCGACAGGCCAGGAATGTTGTCAAATATTACGTCTGAGATGATAGGTTGCCTTAGATTAGGATATATACCGTTATAGACGCATATAATGTTCCCACCGAGAAGTAGGGTCCGCCACGCCTGGAATGTTGTCAAATGTTACATCCGAGATGTTAGGTTGCCTTAGGTTAGGATATATGACGTTACAGACGTATATACTGTTCCCTCCGAGAAGTAGGGTTCGACAGGCCAGGAATGTTGTCAAATATTGCATCCGAGATGTTAGGTTGCCTTAGGTTAACATATATAACGTTATAGACGCACGTAATGTTACCACCGAGACGTAGGGTTCCAACACGCCTGGAATGTTGTCAAATGTTATATCTGAGATGTTAGGTTGCCTTAGGTTAGAATATATGACATTACAGGCGTATATACTGTCCCCACCGAGAAGCAGGGTCCGACACGCCAGGAATGTTGTCAAATATTACATCCGACATGTTAGGTTGCATTAGGTTAGGATATATAACGTTATAGACGTATATACTGTTCCCTCCGAGAAGTAGGGTTCGACTGGCTAGGAATGTTTCAAATATTGCATCCGAGATGTTAGGTTGCCTTAGATACGCCAGGCCAGGTAAGGATATATAACGTTATGGACGCATATAATGTTACCACCGAGACGTAGTGACCGACATGCCTGGAATGTTGTCAAATGTTACATCCGAGATGTTAGGTTGCCTTAGGTTAGGATATATAACGTTATAGACGCATGTAGCGTTACCACCGAGACGTAGGGACCGACACAACTGGAATGTTGTCAAATGTTACATCCGAGATGTTAGGTTGCCTTAGGTTAGGATATATGACGTTATAGACGTATATGCTGTTCCCTCCGAGAAGTAGGGTTCGACAGGCCAGGAAAGTTGTCAAATATTGCATCCGAGATGTTAGGTTGCCTTAGGTTAGCATATATAACGTTATAGACGCACGTAATGTTACCACCGAGAAGTAGGGTTCGACAGGCCAGGAATGTTGTCAAATATTGCATCCGAGATGTTAGGTTGCCTTAGATTAGGATATATACCGCTATAGACGTATATACTGTTCCCTCCGAGATGTAGGGTTCGACAGGCCAGGAATGTTGTCAAATATTGCATACGAGATGTTAGGTTGCCTTAGAATAGGATATACAATGTTATAGACGCATGTAATGTTACCACCGAGACGTAGGTTTCCAACACGCCTGGAATGTTGTCAAATGTTATATCCGAGATGTTAGGTTC
This sequence comes from Xylocopa violacea, assembly GCA_963969225.1. Classification (NCBI taxonomy): domain Eukaryota; kingdom Metazoa; phylum Arthropoda; class Insecta; order Hymenoptera; family Apidae; genus Xylocopa; species Xylocopa violacea. Next base: position 49,445 of record CAXAJV010000206.1, on the reverse strand, counting down.
CCTTAGGTTAGGATATATAACGTTATAGACGTATATACTGTTCCCACCGAGAAGTAGGGTTCGACACGCCAGGAATGTTGTCAAATATTACATACGAGATGTTAGTTGGCCTTAGGTTAGGATATATAACGTTATAGACGCATGTAATGTTACCACCGAGACGTAGGGACCGACACGCCTGGAATGTTGTCAAATGTTACATCCGAGATGTTAGATTGCCTTAGGCTAGGATATGTGACGTTATAGATGTATATGCTGTTCCCTCCGAGAAGTAGGGTTCGACAGGCCAGGAATGTTGTCAAATATTGCATCCGAGATGTTAGGTTGCCTTAGGTTAGGATATATAACGTTATAGACGCATGTAATGTTACCACCGAGACGTAGGTCCGACACGATTGGAATGTTGTCAAATGTTACATCCGAGATGTTAGGTTGCCTTAGGTTAGGATATATAACGTTATAGACGCATGTCATGTTACCACCGAGACGTAGGTCCGACACGATTGGAATGTTGTCAAATGTTACATCCGAGATGTTAGGTTGCCTTAGGTTAGGATATATAACGTTATAGACGCATATCGTGTTACCACCGAGACGTAGGTCCGACACGATTGGAATGTTGTCAAATGTTACATCAGAGATGTTAGGTTGCCTTAGGTTGGGATATATAACGTTATAGACGCATGTCATGTTACCACCGAGACGTAGGTCCGACACGTTTGGAATGTTGTCAAATGTTACATCCGAGATGTTAGGTTGCCTTAGGTTAGGATATATAACGTTATAGACGCATGTCATGTTACCACCGAGACGTAGGTCCGACACGATTGGAATGTTGTCAAATGTTACATCAGAGATGTCAGGTTGCCTTAGGTTGGGATATATAACGTTATAGACGCATGTCATGTTACCACCGAGACGTAGGTCCGACACGTTTGGAATGTTGTCAAATATTACATACGAGATGTTAGTTGGCCTTAGGTTAGGATATATAACGTTATAGACGCATATAATGTTCCCACCGAGAAGTAGGGTCCGACAAGCCTGGAAGGTTGTAGAATATTACATCCGAGATGTTAGATTGCCTTAGGCTAGGATATGTGACGTTATAGACGTATATACTGTTCCCTCCGAGATGTAGGGTTCGACAGGCCAGGAATGTTGTCAAATATATCATCCGAGATGTTAGATTGCCTTAGATTACTATATCGACCGTTATGGACGCATATAATATTCCCACCGAAAAGTATGTACCGACACGCCAGGAATATTGTAAAATATTACGTCTGAGATAATAGGTTGCCTTAGATTAGGATATACAACGTTATAGACTCATATAATGTTCCCACCGAGAAGTAGGGTCCGACACGCCTGGAATGATGTAGAATATTACATCCGAGATGTCAGGTTGCCTCCGGTTAGGATATATAACGTTATAGACGTATATACTGTTCCCACCGAGAAGTAGGGTTCGACACGCCAGGAATGTTGTCAAATATTACATACGAGATGTTAGGTTGCCTTAGATTAGGAAATATACCGTTATAGACGCATGTAATGTTACCACCGAGACGTAGGTTTCCAACACGCCTGGAATGTTGTCAAATGTTATATCCGAGATGTTAGGTTGCCTTAGGTTAGGATATATAACGTTATAGACGTATATACTGTTCCCACCGAGAAGTAGGGTTCGACACGCCAGGAATGTTGTCAAATATTACATACGAGATGTTAGTTGGCCTTAGGTTAGGATATATAACGTTATAGACGCATGTAATGTTACCACCGAGACGTAGGGACCGACACGCCTGGAATGTTGTCAAATGTTACATCCGAGATGTTAGATTGCCTTAGGCTAGGATATGTGACGTTATAGATGTATATGCTGTTCCCTCCGAGAAGTAGGGTTCGACAGGCCAGGAATGTTGTCAAATATTGCATCCGAGATGTTAGGTTGCCTTAGGTTAGGATATATAACGTTATAGACGCATGTAATGTTACAACCGAGACGTAGGACCGACACGATTGGAATGTTGTCAAATGTTACATCCGAGATGTTAGGTTGGCTTAGGTTAGGATATATAACGTTATAGACGCATGTCATGTTACCACCGAGACGTAGGTCCGACACGATTGGAATGTTGTCAAATGTTACATCCGAGATGTTAGGTTGCCTTAGGTTAGGATATATAACGTTATAGACGCATATCGTGTTACCACCGAGACGTAGGTCCGACACGATTGGAATGTTGTCAAATGTTACATCAGGGATGTTAGGTTGCCTTCGGTTAGGATATATGACGTTACAGACCTATATACAGTTCCATCCGAGAAGTAGGGTTCGACAGGCCAGGAATGTTGTCAAATATTGCATCCGAGATGTTAGGTTGCCTTAGGTTAGGATATATAACGTTATAGACGCATGTAATGTTACCACCGAGACGTAGGGACCGACACAACCGGAATGTTGTCAAATGTTACATCCGAGATGTTAGGTTGCCATAGGTGAGGATATATGACGTTATAGACGTATATGGTGTTCCCTCCGAGAAGTAGGGTTCGACAGGCCAGGAATGTTGTCAAATATTGCATCCGAGATGTTAGGTTGCCTTAGGTTAAGATATATAACGTTATAGACGCATGTAATGTTACCACCGAGACGTAGGGACCGACATGCCTGGAATGTTGTCAAATGTTACATCCGAGATGTTAGGTTGTCTTAGGTTAGGATATGTGACGTTACAGACGTATATACTGTTCCCTCCGAGATGTAGGGTTCGACAGGCCAGGAATGTTGTCAAATATATCATCCGAGATGTTAGATTGCCTTAGATTACTATATCGACCGTTATGGACGCATATAATATTCCCACCGAAAAGTATGTACCGACACGCCAGGAATATTGTAAAATATTACGTCTGAGATAATAGGTTGCCTTAGATTAGGATATACAACGTTATAGACTCATATAATGTTCCCACCGAGAAGTAGGGTCCGACACGCCTGGAATGATGTAGAATATTACATCCGAGATGTCAGGTTGCCTCCGGTTAGGATATATAACGTTATAGACGTATATACTGTTCCCACCGAGAAGTAGGGTTCGACACGCCAGGAATGTTGTCAAATATTACATACGAGATGTTAGGTTGCCTTAGATTAGGAAATATACCGTTATAGACGCATGTAATGTTACCACCGAGACGTAGGGTTCCAACACGCCTGGAATGTTGCCAAATGTTATATCCGAGATGTTAGGTTGCCTCAGGTTAGGATATATAACGTTATAGACGTATATACTGTTCCCACCGAGAAGTAGGGTTCGACACGCCAGGAATGTTATCAAATATTACATACGAGATGTTAGTTGGCCTTAGGTTAGGATATATAACGTTATAGACGCATATAATATTACCACCGAGACGTAGGGACCGACACGCCTGGAATGTTGTCAAATGTTACATCCGAGATGTTAGGTTGCCTTAGGCTAGGATATATGACGTTATAGATGTATATGCTGTTCCCTCCGAGAAGTAGGGTTCGACAGGCCAGGAATGTTGTCAAATATTGCATCCGAGATGTTAGGTTGCCTTAGGTTAGGATATATAACGTTATAGACGCATGTAATGTTACCACAGAGACGTAGGTCCGACACGATTGGAATGTTGTCAAATGTTACATCCGAGATGTTAGGTTGCCTTAGGTTAGGATATATAACGTTCTAGACGCATGTCATGTTACCACCGAGATGTAGGTCCGACACGATTGGAATGTTGTCAAATGTTACATCCGAGATGTTAGGTTGCCTTAGGTTAGGATATATAACGTTATAGACGCATGTCATGTTACCACCGAGACGTAGGTCCGACACGATTGGAATGTTGTCAAATGTTACATCAGAGATATTAGGTTGCATTCGGTTAGGATATATGACGTTACAGACGTATATACAGTTCCCTCCGAGAAGTAGGGTTCGACAGGCAAGGAATGTTGTCAAATATTGCATGCGAGATGTTAGGTTGCCTTAGATTATTATATATACCGTTATAGACGCATATAATGTTCCCACCGAGAAGTAGGGTCCGACACGCCTGGAAGGTTGTAGAATATTACATCCGAGATGTCAGGTTGCCTTAGGTTAGGATATATACCGTTATAGACATATATACTGTTCCCTCCGATAGGTAGGGTTCGACAGGCCAGGAATGTTGTCAAATATTGCATCCGAGATGTTAGGTTGCCTTAGGTTAGGATATATAACGTTATAGACGCATGTAATGTTACCACCGAGACGTAGGGACCGACACGCCTGGAATGTTGTCAAATGTTACATCCGAGATGTTAGGTTGCCTTAGGTTAGGATATATGACGTTACAGACGTATATACTGTTCCCTCCGAGAAGTAGGGTTCGACAGGCCAGGAATGTTCTCAAATATTGCATCCGAGATGTTAGGTTGCCATAGGTGAGGATATATGACGTTATAGACGTATATGGTGTTCCCTCCGAGAAGTAGGGTTCGACAGGCCAGGAATGTTGTCAAATATTGCATCCGAGATGTTAGGTTGCCTTAGGTTAGGATATATAACGTTATGGACGCATGTAATGTTACCACAGAGACGTAGGTCCGACACGATTGGAATGTTGTCAAATGTTACATCCGAGATGTTAGGTTGCCTTAGGTTAGGATATATAACGTTATAGACGCATGTCATGTTACCACCGAGACGTAGGTCCGACACGATTGGAATGTTGTCAAATGTTACATCCGAGATGTTAGGTTGCCTTAGGTTAGGATATATAACGTTATAGACGCATGTCATGTTACCACCGAGACGTAGGTCCGACACGATTGGAATGTTGTCAAATGTTACATCAGAGATGTTAGGTTGCATTCGGTTAGGATATATGACGTTACAGACGTATATACAGTTCCCTCCGAGAAGTAGGGTTCGACAGGCAAGGAATGTTGTCAAATATTGCATGCGAGATGTTAGGTTGCCTTAGATTACGATATCGACCGTTAAAGACATATATAATATTCCCACCGAAAAGTATGCACCGACACGCCAGGAATATTGTAAAATATTACGTCTGTGATAATAGGTTGCCTTAGATTAGGATATACAACGTTATAGACTCATATAATGTTCCCACCGAGATGTAGGGTCCGACACGCCTGGAATGTTGTAGAATATTACATCCGACATGTCAGGTTGCCTTAGGTTAGGATATATAACGTTATAGACGTATATACTGTTCCCACCGAGAAGTAGGGCCCGATACGCCAGGAATGTTGTCAAATATTGCATCCGAGATGTTAGGTTGCCATAGGTGAGGATATATGACGTTATAGACGTATATGGTGTTCCCTCCGAGAAGTAGGGTTCGACAGGCCAGGAATGTTGTCAAATATTGCATCCGAGATTTTAGGTTGCCTTAGGTTAGGATATATAACGTTATAGACGCATGTAATGTTACCACCGAGACGTAGGGACCGACATGCCTGGAATGTTGTCAAATGTTACATCCGAGATGTTAGGTTGTCTTAGGTTAGGATATATGACGTTACAGACGTATATACTGTTCCCTCCGAGATGTAGGGTTCGACAGGCCAGGAATGTTGTCAAATATATCATCCGAGATGTTAGATTGCCTTAGATTACTATATCGACCGTTATGGACGCATATAATATTCCCACCGAAAAGTATGTACCGACACGCCAGGAATATTGTAAAATATTACGTCTGAGATAATAGGTTGCCTTAGATTAGGATATACAACGTTATAGACTCATATAATGTTCCCACCGAGAAGTAGGGTCCGACACGCCTGGAATGATGTAGAATATTACATCCGAGATGTCAGGTTGCCTCCGGTTAGGATATATAACGTTATAGACGTATATACTGTTCCCACCGAGAAGTAGGGTTCGACACGCCAGGAATGTTGTCAAATATTACATACGAGATGTTAGGTTGCCTTACATTAGGAAATATACCGTTATAGACGCATGTAATGTTACCACCGAGACGTAGGGTTCCAACACGCCTGGAATGTCGTCAAATGTTATATCCGAGATGTTAGGTTGCCTCAGGTTAGGATATATAACGTTATAGACGTATATACTGTTCCCACCGAGAAGTAGGGTTCGACACGCCAGGAATGATGTCAAATATTACATACGAGATGTTAGTTGGCCTTAGGTTAGGATATATAACGTTATAGACGCATATAATATTACCACCGAGACGTAGGGACCGACACGCCTGGAATGTTGTCAAATGTTACATCCGAGATGCTAGGTTGCCTTAGGTTAGGATATATAACGTTATAGACGCATGTCATGTTACCACCGAGACGTAGGTCCGACACGATTGGAATGTTGTCAAATGTTACATCCGAGATGTTAGGTTGCCTTAGGTTAGGATATATAACGTTATAGACGCATGTCATGTTACCACCGAGACGTAGGTCCGACACGATTGGAATGTTGTCAAATGTTACATCAGAGATGTTAGGTTGCATTCGGTTAGGATATATGACGTTACAGACGTATATACAGTTCCCTCCGAGAAGTAGGGTTCGACAGGCAAGGAATGTTGTCAAATATTGCATGCGAGATGTTAGGTTGCCTTAGATTATGATATATACCGTTATAGACGCATATAATGTTCCCACCGAGAAGTAGGGTCCGACACGCCTGGAAGGTTGTAGAATATTACATCCGAGATGTCAGGTTGCCTTAGGTTAGGATATATACCGTTATAGACATATATACTGTTCCCTCCGATAGGTAGGGTTCGACAGGCCAGGAATGTTGTCAAATATTGCATCCGAGATGTTAGGTTGCCTTAGGTTAGGATATATAACGTTATAGACGCATGTAATGTTACCACCGAGACGTAGGGACCGACACGCCTGGAATGTTGTCAAATGTTACATCCGAGATGTTAGGTTGCCTTAGGTTAGGATATATGACGTTACAGACGTATATACTGTTCCCTCCGAGAAGTAGGGTTCGACAGGCCAGGAATGTTCTCAAATATTGCATCCGAGATGTTAGATTGCCTTAGATTACGATATCGACCGTTATAGACGCATATAATATTCCCACCGAAAAGTATGCACCGACACGCCAGGAATATTGTAAAATATTACGTCTGAGATAATAGGTTGCCTTAGATTAGGATATACAACGCTATAGACCCATATAATGTTCCCACCGAGAAGTAGGGTCCGACACGCCTGGAATGATGTAGAATATTACATCCGAGATGTCAGGTTGCCTTAGGTTAGGATATATAATGTTATAGACGTACATACTGTTCCCTCCGAGAAGTAAGGTTCGACAGGCTAGGAATGTTGTCAAATATAGCATCCGAGAGGTTAGGTTGCCTTAGATAAGGATATATAACGTTATAGACGCATATAATGTTACCACCGAGACGTAGGGTTCCAACACGCCTGGAATGTGGTAAAATGTTACATCCGAGATGTTAGGTTGCCTAAGATTAGGATATATACCGTTATAGAGGCATGTAATGTTACCACCGAGACGTAGGGACCGACACGCCTGGAATGTTGTCAAATGTTACGTCCGAGATGTTAGGTTGTCTTAGGTTAGGATATATGACGTTACAGACGTATATACTGTTCCCTCCGAGATGTAGGGTTCTACAGGCCAGGAATGTTGTGAAATATTTCATCCGAGATGTTAGGTTGCCTTAGATTAGGATATATGACGTTATAGATGTATATGCTGTTCCCTCCGAGAATTAGGGTTCGACAGGCCAGGAATGTTGTTAACTATTGCATCCGAGATGTTAGGTTGCCTAAGGTTAGGATATATAACGTTATAGACGCATGTAATGTTACCACCGAGACGTAGGGTTCCAACACGCCTGGAATGTTGTCAAATGTTATATCCGAGATGTTAGGTTGCCTCAGGTTAGGATATATAACGTTGGAGACGTATATACTGTTCCCACCGAGAAGTAGGGTTCGACACGCCAGGAATGTTGTCAAATATTACATACGAGATGTTAGTTGGCCTTAGGTTAGGATATATAACGTTATAGACGCATATAATATTACCACCGAGACGTAGGGACCGACACGCCTGGAATGTTGTCAAATGTTACATCCGAGATGTTAGGTTGCCTTAGGTTTGGATATATGACGTTATAGACGTATATACTGTTCCCTCCGAGAAGTAGGGTTCGACAGGCCAGGAATGTTGTCAAATATTGCATCCGTGATGTTAGGTTGCCTTAGGTTAGGATATATAACGTTATAGACGCATGTAATGTTACCACCGAGAGGTAGGGACCGACACGCCTGGAATGTTGTCAAATGTTACATCCGAGATGTTAGGTTGCCTTAGGCTAGGATATATGACGTTATAGATGTATATGCTGTTCCCTCCGAGAAGTAGGGTTCGACAGGCCAGGAATGTTGTCAAATATTGCATCCGAGATGTTAGGTTGCCTTAGATTATGATATATACCGTTATAGACGCATATAATGTTCCCACCGAGACGTAGGACCGACACGATTGGAATGTTGTCAAATGTTACATCCGAGATGTTAGGTTGGCTTAGGTTAGGATATATAACGTTATAGACGCATGTCATGTTACCACCGAGACGTAGGTCCGACACGATTGGAATGTTGTCAAATGTTACATCCGAGATGTTAGGTTGCCTTAGGTTAGGATATATAACGTTATAGACGCATATCGTGTTACCACCGAGACGTAGGTCCGACACGATTGGAATGTTGTCAAATGTTACATCAGAGATGTTAGGTTGCCTTCGGTTAGGATATATGACGTTACAGACCTATATACAGTTCCATCCGAGAAGTAGGGTTCGACAGGCCAGGAATGTTGTCAAATATTGCATCCGAGATGTTAGGTTGCCTTAGGTTAGGATATATAACGTTATAGACGCATGTAATGTTACCACCGAGACGTAGGGACCGACACAACCGGAATGTTGTCAAATGTTACATCCGAGATGTTAGGTTGCCATAGGTGAGGATATATGACGTTATAGACGTATATGGTGTTCCCTCCGAGAAGTAGGGTTCGACAGGCCAGGAATGTTGTCAAATATTGCATCCGAGATGTTAGGTTGCCTTAGGTTAAGATATATAACGTTATAGACGCATGTAATGTTACCACCGAGACGTAGGGACCGACATGCCTGGAATGTTGTCAAATGTTACATCCGAGATGTTAGGTTGTCTTAGGTTAGGATATGTGACGTTACAGACGTATATACTGTTCCCTCCGAGATGTAGGGTTCGACAGGCCAGGAATGTTGTCAAATATATCATCCGAGATGTTAGATTGCCTTAGATTACTATATCGACCGTTATGGACGCATATAATATTCCCACCGAAAAGTATGTACCGACACGCCAGGAATATTGTAAAATATTACGTCTGAGATAATAGGTTGCCTTAGATTAGGATATACAACGTTATAGACTCATATAATGTTCCCACCGAGAAGTAGGGTCCGACACGCCTGGAATGATGTAGAATATTACATCCGAGATGTCAGGTTGCCTCCGGTTAGGATATATAACGTTATAGACGTATATACTGTTCCCACCGAGAAGTAGGGTTCGACACGCCAGGAATGTTGTCAAATATTACATACGAGATGTTAGGTTGCCTTAGATTAGGAAATATACCGTTATAGACGCATGTAATGTTACCACCGAGACGTAGGGTTCCAACACGCCTGGAATGTTGCCAAATGTTATATCCGAGATGTTAGGTTGCCTCAGGTTAGGATATATAACGTTATAGACGTATATACTGTTCCCACCGAGAAGTAGGGTTCGACACGCCAGGAATGTTATCAAATATTACATACGAGATGTTAGTTGGCCTTAGGTTAGGATATATAACGTTATAGACGCATATAATATTACCACCGAGACGTAGGGACCGACACGCCTGGAATGTTGTCAAATGTTACATCCGAGATGTTAGGTTGCCTTAGGCTAGGATATATGACGTTATAGATGTATATGCTGTTCCCTCCGAGAAGTAGGGTTCGACAGGCCAGGAATGTTGTCAAATATTGCATCCGAGATGTTAGGTTGCCTTAGGTTAGGATATATAACGTTATAGACGCATGTAATGTTACCACAGAGACGTAGGTCCGACACGATTGGAATGTTGTCAAATGTTACATCCGAGATGTTAGGTTGCCTTAGGTTAGGATATATAACGTTCTAGACGCATGTCATGTTACCACCGAGATGTAGGTCCGACACGATTGGAATGTTGTCAAATGTTACATCCGAGATGTTAGGTTGCCTTAGGTTAGGATATATAACGTTATAGACGCATGTCATGTTACCACCGAGACGTAGGTCCGACACGATTGGAATGTTGTCAAATGTTACATCAGAGATATTAGGTTGCATTCGGTTAGGATATATGACGTTACAGACGTATATACAGTTCCCTCCGAGAAGTAGGGTTCGACAGGCAAGGAATGTTGTCAAATATTGCATGCGAGATGTTACGTTGCCTTAGATTATTATATATACCGTTATAGACGCATATAATGTTCCCACCGAGAAGTAGGGTCCGGCACGCCTGGAAGGTTGTAGAATATTACATCCGAGATGTCAGGTTGCCTTAGGTTAGGATATATACCGTTATAGACATATATACTGTTCCCTCCGATAGGTAGGGTTCGACAGGCCAGGAATGTTGTCAAATATTGCATCCGAGATGTTAGGTTGCCTTAGGTTAGGATATATAACGTTATAGACGCATGTAATGTTACCACCGAGACGTAGGGACCGACACGCCTGGAATGTTGTCAAATGTTACATCCGAGATGTTAGGTTGCCTTAGGTTAGGATATATGACGTTACAGACGTATATACTGTTCCCTCCGAGAAGTAGGGTTCGACAGGCCAGGAATGTTCTCAAATATTGCATCCGAGATGTTAGATTGCCTTAGATTACGATATCGACCGTTATAGACGCATATAATATTCCCACCGAAAAGTATGCACCGACACGCCAGGAATATTGTAAAATATTACGTCTGAGATAATAGGTTGCCTTAGATTAGGATATACAACGCTATAGACCCATATAATGTTCCCACCGAGAAGTAGGGTCCGACACGCCTGGAATGATGTAGAATATTACATCCGAGATGTCAGGTTGCCTTAGGTTAGGATATATAATGTTATAGACGTACATACTGTTCCCTCCGAGAAGTAAGGTTCGACAGGCTAGGAATGTTGTCAAATATAGCATCCGAGAGGTTAGGTTGCCTTAGATAAGGATATATAACGTTATAGACGCATATAATGTTACCACCGAGACGTAGGGTTCCAACACGCCTGGAATGTGGTAAAATGTTACATCCGAGATGTTAGGTTGCCTAAGATTAGGATATATACCGTTATAGAGGCATGTAATGTTACCACCGAGACGTAGGGACCGACACGCCTGGAATGTTGTCAAATGTTACGTCCGAGATGTTAGGTTGTCTTAGGTTAGGATATATGACGTTACAGACGTATATACTGTTCCCTCCGAGATGTAGGGTTCTACAGGCCAGGAATGTTGTGAAATATTTCATCCGAGATGTTAGGTTGCCTTAGATTAGGATATATGACGTTATAGATGTATATGCTGTTCCCTCCGAGAATTAGGGTTCGACAGGCCAGGAATGTTGTTAACTATTGCATCCGAGATGTTAGGTTGCCTAAGGTTAGGATATATAACGTTATAGACGCATGTAATGTTACCACCGAGACGTAGGGTTCCAACACGCCTGGAATGTTGTCAAATGTTATATCCGAGATGTTAGGTTGCCTCAGGTTAGGATATATAACGTTGGAGACGTATATACTGTTCCCACCGAGAAGTAGGGTTCGACACGCCAGGAATGTTGTCAAATATTACATACGAGATGTTAGTTGGCCTTAGGTTAGGATATATAACGTTATAGACGCATATAATATTACCACCGAGACGTAGGGACCGACACGCCTGGAATGTTGTCAAATGTTACATCCGAGATGTTAGGTTGCCTTAGGTTTGGATATATGACGTTATAGACGTATATACTGTTCCCTCCGAGAAGTAGGGTTCGACAGGCCAGGAATGTTGTCAAATATTGCATCCGTGATGTTAGGTTGCCTTAGGTTAGGATATATAACGTTATAGACGCATGTAATGTTACCACCGAGAGGTAGGGACCGACACGCCTGGAATGTTGTCAAATGTTACATCCGAGATGTTAGGTTGCCTTAGGCTAGGATATATGACGTTATAGATGTATATGCTGTTCCCTCCGAGAAGTAGGGTTCGACAGGCCAGGAATGTTGTCAAATATTGCATCCGAGATGTTAGGTTGCCTTAGATTATGATATATACCGTTATAGACGCATATAATGTTCCCACCGAGAAGTAGGGTCCGACACGCCTGGAAGGTTGTAGAATATTACATCCGAGATGTCAGGTTGACTTAGGTTAGGATATATACCGTTATAGACATATATACTGTTCCCTCCGATAGGTAGGGTTCGACAGGCCAGGAATGTTGTCAAATATTGCATCCGAGATGTTAGGTTGCCTTAGGATAGGATATATAACGTTATAGACGCATGTAATGTTACCACCGAGACGTAGGGACCGACACGCCTGGAATGTTGTCAAATGTTACATCCGAGATGTTAGGTTGCCTTAGGTTAGGATATATGACGTTACAGACGTATATACTGTTCCCTCCGAGAAGTAGTGTTCGACAGGCCAGGAATGTTGTCAAATATTGCATCCGAGATGTTAGATTGCCTTCGATTATGATATCGACCGTTATGGACGCATATAATATTCCCACCGAAAAGTATGCACCGACACGCCAGGAATATTGTAAACTATTACGTCTGAGATAATAGGTTGCCTTAGATTAGGATATACAACGTTATAGACTCATATAATGTTCCCACCGAGATGTAGGGTCCGACACGCCTGGAATGTTGTAGAATATTACATCCGACATGTCAGGTTGCCTTAGGTTAGGATATATAACGTTATAGACGTATATACTGTTCCCTCCGAGAAGTAGGGTTCGACTGGCAAGGAATGTTGTCAAATATTGCATCCGAGATGTTAGGTTGCCTTAGATACGCCAGGCCAGGTAAGGATATATAACGTTATGGACGCATATAATGTTACCACCGAGACGTAGGGACCGACATGCCTGGAATGTTGTCAAATGTTACATCCGAGATGTTAGGTTGCCTTAGGTTAGCATATATAACGTTATAGACGCATGTAACGTTACCACCGAGACGTAGGGACCGACACAACTGGAATGTTGTCAAATATTACATCCGAGATGTTAGATTGCCTTAGGTTAGAATATATGACGTTACAGACGTATATACTGTTCCCACCGAGACGTAGGGACCGACACGCCTGGAATGTTGTCAAATGTTACATCCGAGATGTTAGGTTGCCTTCGGTGAGGATATATGACGTTACAGACGTATATACAGTTCCCTCCGAGAAGTAGGGTTCGACAGGCAAGGAATGTTGTCAAATGTTACATCCGAGATGTTAGGTTGCCTTAGATTATGATATATACCGTTATAGACGCATATAATGTTCCCACCGAGAAGTAGGGTCCGCCACGCCTGGAATGTTGTCAAATGTTACATCCGAGATGTTAGGTTGCCCTAGGTTAGGATATATGACGTTACAGACGTATATACTGTTCCCTCCGAGAAGTAGGGTTCGACAGGCCAGGAATGTTGTCAAATATTGCATCCGAGATGTTAGGTTGCCTTAGGTTAACATATATAACGTTATAGACGCACGTAATGTTACCACCGAGACGTAGGGTTCCAACACGCCTGGAATGTTGTCAAATGTTATATCTGAGATGTTAGGTTGCCTTAGGTTAGAATATATGACATTACAGGCGTATATACTGTCCCCACCGAGAAGCAGGGTCCGACACGCCAGGAATGTTGTCAAATATTACATCCGAAATGTTAGGTTGCATTAGGTTAGGATATATAACGTTATAGACGTATATACTGTTCCCTCCGAGAAGTAGGGTTCGACTGGCTAGGAATGTTTCAAATATTGCATCCGAGATGTTAGGTTGCCTTAGATACGCCAGGCCAGGTAAGGATATATAACGTTATGGACGCATATAATGTTACCACCGAGACGTAGTGACCGACATGCCTGGAATGTTGTCAAATGTTACATCCGAGATGTTAGGTTGCCTTAGGTTAGGATATATAACGTTATAGACGCATGTAGCGTTACCACCGAGACGTAGGGACCGACACAACTGGAATGTTGTCAAATGTTACATCCGAGATGTTAGGTTGCCTTAGGATAGGATATATAACGTTATAGACGCATGTAATGTTACCACCGAGACGTAGGGACCGACACGCCTGGAATGTTGTCAAATGTTACATCCGAGATGTTAGGTTGCCTTAGGTTAGGATATATGACGTTACAGACGTATATACTGTTCCCTCCGAGATGTAGGGTTCGACAGGCCAGGAATGTTGTCAAATATATCATCCGAGATGTTAGATTGCCTTAGATTACTATATCGACCGTTATGGACGCATATAATATTCCCACCGAAAAGTATGTACCGACACGCCAGGAATATTGTAAAATATTACGTCTGAGATAATAGGTTGCCTTAGATTAGGATATACAACGTTATAGACTCATATAATGTTCCCACCGAGAAGTAGGGTCCGACACGCCTGGAATGATGTAGAATATTACATCCGAGATGTCAGGTTGCCTCCGGTTAGGATATATAACGTTATAGACGTATATACTGTTCCCACCGAGAAGTAGGGTTCGACACGCCAGGAATGTTGTCAAATATTACATACGAGATGTTAGGTTGCCTTACATTAGGAAATATACCGTTATAGACGCATGTAATGTTACCACCGAGACGTAGGGTTCCAACACGCCTGGAATGTCGTCAAATGTTATATCCGAGATGTTAGGTTGCCTCAGGTTAGGATATATAACGTTATAGACGTATATACTGTTCCCACCGAGAAGTAGGGTTCGACACGCCAGGAATGATGTCAAATATTACATACGAGATGTTAGTTGGCCTTAGGTTAGGATATATAACGTTATAGACGCATATAATATTACCACCGAGACGTAGGGACCGACACGCCTGGAATGTTGTCAAATGTTACATCCGAGATGTTAGGTTGCCTTAGGCTAGGATATATGACGTTATAGATGTATATGCTGTTCCCCCCGAGAAGTAGGGTTCGACAGGCCAGGAATGTTGTCAAATATTGCATCCGAGATGTTAGGTTGCCTTAGGTTAGGATATATAACGTTATAGACGCATGTAATGTTACCACAGAGACGTAGGTCCGACACGATTGGAATGTTGTCAAATGTTACATCCGAGATGTTAGGTTGCCTTAGGTTAGGATATATAACGTTATAGACGCATGTCATGTTACCACCGAGACGTAGGTCCGACACGATTGGAATGTTGTCAAATGTTACATCCGAGATGTTAGGTTGCCTTAGGTTAGGATATATAACGTTATAGACGCATGTCATGTTACCACCGAGACGTAGGTCCGACACGATTGGAATGTTGTCAAATGTTACATCAGAGATGTTAGGTTGCATTTGGTTAGGATATATGACGTTACAGACGTATATACAGTTCCCTCCGAGAAGTAGGGTTCGACAGGCAAGGAATGTTGTCAAATATTGCATGCGAGATGTTAGGTTGCCTTAGATTATGATATATACCGTTATAGACGCATATAATGTTCCCACCGAGAAGTAGGGTCCGACACGCCTGGAAGGTTGTAGAATATTACATCCGAGATGTCAGGTTGCCTTAGGTTAGGATATATACCGTTATAGACATATATACTGTTCCCTCCGATAGGTAGGGTTCGACAGGCCAGGAATGTTGTCAAATATTGCATCCGAGATGTTAGGTTGCCTTAGGTTAGGATATATAACGTTATAGACGCATGTAATGTTACCACCGAGACGTAGGGACCGACACGCCTGGAATGTTGTCAAATGTTACATCCGAGATGTTAGGTTGCCTTAGGATAGGATATATAACGTTATAGACGCATGTAATGTTACCACCGAGAAGTAAGGTTCGACAGGCTAGGAATGTTGTCAAATATAGCATCCGAGAGGTTAGGTTGCCTTAGATAAGGATATATAACGTTATAGACGCATATAATGTTACCACCGAGACGTAGGGTTCCAACACGCCTGGAATGTGGTAAAATGTTACATCCGAGATGTTAGGTTGCCTAAGATTAGGATATATACCGTTATAGAGGCATGTAATGTTACCACCGAGACGTAGGGACCGACACGCCTGGAATGTTGTCAAATGTTACGTCCGAGATGTTAGGTTGTCTTAGGTTAGGATATATGACGTTACAGACGTATATACTGTTCCCTCCGAGATGTAGGGTTCTACAGGCCAGGAATGTTGTGAAATATTTCATCCGAGATGTTAGGTTGCCTTAGATTAGGATATATGACGTTATAGATGTATATGCTGTTCCCTCCGAGAATTAGGGTTCGACAGGCCAGGAATGTTGTTAACTATTGCATCCGAGATGTTAGGTTGCCTAAGGTTAGGATATGTAACGTTATAGACGCATGTAATGTTACCACCGAGACGTAGGGTTCCAACACGCCTGGAATGTTGTCAAATGTTATATCCGAGATGTTAGGTTGCCTCAGGTTAGGATATATAACGTTGGAGACGTATATACTGTTCCCACCGAGAAGTAGGGTTCGACACGCCAGGAATGTTGTCAAATATTACATACGAGATGTTAGTTGGCCTTAGGTTAGGATATATAACGTTATAGACGCATATAATATTACCACCGAGACGTAGGGACCGACACGCCTGGAATGTTGTCAAATGTTACATCCGAGATGTTAGGTTGCCTTAGGTTTGGATATATGACGTTATAGACGTATATACTGTTCCCTCCGAGAAGTAGGGTTCGACAGGCCAGGAATGTTGTCAAATATTGCATCCGTGATGTTAGGTTGCCTTAGGTTAGGATATATAACGTTATAGACGCATGTAATGTTACCACCGAGAGGTAGGGACCGACACGCCTGGAATGTTGTCAAATGTTACATCCGAGATGTTAGGTTGCCTTAGGCTAGGATATATGACGTTATAGATGTATATGCTGTTCCCTCCGAGAAGTAGGGTTCGACAGGCCAGGAATGTTGTCAAATATTGCATCCGAGATGTTAGGTTGCCTTAGATTATGATATATACCGTTATAGACGCATATAATGTTCCCACCGAGAAGTAGGGTCCGACACGCCTGGAAGGTTGTAGAATATTACATCCGAGATGTCAGGTTGACTTAGGTTAGGATATATACCGTTATAGACATATATACTGTTCCCTCCGATAGGTAGGGTTCGACAGGCCAGGAATGTTGTCAAATATTGCATCCGAGATGTTAGGTTGCCTTAGGATAGGATATATAACGTTATAGACGCATGTAATGTTACCACCGAGACGTAGGGACCGACACGCCTGGAATGTTGTCAAATGTTACATCCGAGATGTTAGGTTGCCTTAGGTTAGGATATATGACGTTACAGACGTATATACTGTTCCCTCCGAGAAGTAGTGTTCGACAGGCCAGGAATGTTGTCAAATATTGCATCCGAGATGTTAGATTGCCTTCGATTATGATATCGACCGTTATGGACGCATATAATATTCCCACCGAAAAGTATGCACCGACACGCCAGGAATATTGTAAACTATTACGTCTGAGATAATAGGTTGCCTTAGATTAGGATATACAACGTTATAGACTCATATAATGTTCCCACCGAGATGTAGGGTCCGACACGCCTGGAATGTTGTAGAATATTACATCCGACATGTCAGGTTGCCTTAGGTTAGGATATATAACGTTATAGACGTATATACTGTTCCCTCCGAGAAGTAGGGTTCGACTGGCAAGGAATGTTGTCAAATATTGCATCCGAGATGTTAGGTTGCCTTAGATACGCCAGGCCAGGTAAGGATATATAACGTTATGGAAGCATATAATGTTACCACCGAGACGTAGGGACCGACATGCCTGGAATGTTGTCAAATGTTACATCCGAGATGTTAGGTTGCCTTAGGTTAGCATATATAACGTTATAGACGCATGTAACGTTACCACCGAGACGTAGGGACCGACACAACTGGAATGTTGTCAAATATTACATCCGAGATGTTAGATTGCCTTAGGTTAGAATATATGACGTTACAGACGTATATACTGTTCCCACCGAGACGTAGGGACCGACACGCCTGGAATGTTGTCAAATGTTACATCCGAGATGTTAGGTTGCCTTCGGTGAGGATATATGACGTTACAGACGTATATACAGTTCCCTCCGAGAAGTAGGGTTCGACAGGCAAGGAATGTTGTCAAATGTTACATCCGAGATGTTAGGTTGCCTTAGATTATGATATATAACGTTATAGACGTATATACTGTTCCCACCGAGAAGTAGGGTTCGACACGCCAGGAATGTTGTCAAATATTACATACGAGATGTTAGTTGGCCTTAGGTTAGGATATATAACGTTATAGACGCATGTCATGTTACCACCGAGACGTAGGTCCGACACGATTGGAATGTTGTCAAATGTTACATCCGAGATGTTAGGTTGCCTTAGGTTAGGATATATAACGTTATAGACGCATGTCATGTTACCACCGAGACGTAGGTCCGACACGATTGGAATGTTGTCAAATGTTACATCCGAGATGTTAGGTTGCCTTAGGTTAGGATATATGACGTTACAGACGTATATACTGTTCCCTCCGAGAAGTAGGGTTCGACAGGCCAGAAATGTTGTCAAATATTGCATCCGAGATGTTAGGTTGCCTTAGGTTAGGATATATAACGTTATAGACGTATATACTGTTCCCACCGAGAAGTAGGGATCGACACGCCAGGAATGTTGTCAAATATTACATACGAGATGTTAGGTGGCCTTAGGTTAGGATATATAACGTTATAGAGGCATGTAATGTTACCACCGAGACGTAGGGACCGACACGCCTGGAATGTTGTCAAATGTTACATCCGAGATGTTAGGTTGCCTTAGGTTTGGATATATAACGTTCTAGACGCATGTAATGTTACCACTCGAGACGTAGGGACCGACATGCCTGGAATGTTGTCAAATGTTACATCCGAGATTTTAGGTTGCCTTGGGTTAGGATATATGACGTTTTAGACGTATATACTGTTCCCTCCGAGAAGTAGGGTTCGGCAGGCCAGGAATGTTGTCAAATATTGCATCCGAGATGTTACGTTGCCTTAGATTAGGATATGCAACGTTATAGACGCATATAATGTTCCCACCGAGAAGTAGGGTCCGACACGCCTGGAAGGTTGTAGAATATTACATCCGAGATGTTAGGTTGCCCTAGGTTAGGATATATAACGTTGTAGACGTATATACTGTTCCCTCCGAGAAGTAGGGTTCGACAGGTCAGGAATGTTGTCAAATATTGCATCCGAGATGTTAGGTTGCCTTAGGTTAGGATATATAACGTTATAGACGTATATACTGTTCCCACCGAGAAGTAGGGTTCGACACGCCAGGAATGTTGTCAAATATTACATACGAGATGTTAGGTGGCCTTAGGTTAGGATATATAACGTTATAGAGGCATGTAATGTTACCACCGAGACGTAGGGACCGACACGCCTGGAATGTTGTCAAATGTTACATCCGAGATGTTAGGTTGCCTTAGGTTTGGATATATGACGTAATAGACGTATATACTGTTCCCTCCGAGAAGTAGGGTTCGACAGGCCAGGAATGTTGTCAAATATTGCATCCGTGATGTTAGGTTGCCTTAGGTTAGGATATATAACGTTATAGACGCATGTAATGTTACCACCGAGAGGTAGGGACCGACACGCCTGGAATGTTGTCAAATGTTACATCCGAGATGTTAGGTTGCCATAGGTGAAGATATATGACGTTACAGGCGTATATACTGTTCCCACCGAGAAGTAGGGCCCGACACGCCAGAAATGTTGTCAAATGTTACATCCGAGTTGTTAGGCTGCCTTAGGTTAGGATATATAACGTTCTAGACGCATGTAATGTTACCACTCGAGACGTAGGGACCGACATGCCTGGAATGTTGTCAAATGTTACATCCGAGATTTTAGGTTGCCTTGGGTTAGGATATATGACGTTTTAGACGTATATACTGTTCCCTCCGAGAAGTAGGGTTCGGCAGGCCAGGAATGTTGTCAAATATTGCATCCGAGATGTTACGTTGCCTTAGATTAGGATATGCAACGTTATAGACGCATATAATGTTCCCACCGAGAAGTAGGGTCCGACACGCCTGGAAGGTTGTAGAATATTACATCCGAGATGTTAGGTTGCCTTAGGTTAGGATATATAACGTTATAGACGCATGTAATGTTACCACCGAGACGTAGGGACCGACTAGCCTGGAATGTTGTCAAATGTTACATCCGAGATGTTAGGTTGCCTTTGGTTAGGATATATAACGTTATAGACGTATATACTGTTCCCACCGAGAAGTAGGGTTCGACACGCCAGGAATGTTGTCAAATATTACATACGAGATGTTAGGTGGCCTTAGGTTAGGATATATAACGTTATAGACGCATGTAATGTTACCACCGAGACGTAGGGACCGACACGCCTGGAATGTTGTCAAATGTTACATCCGAGATGTTAGGTTGCCTTAGGTTAGGATATATGACGTTACAGACGTATATACTGTTCCCTCCGAGATGTAGGGTTCGACAGGCCAGGAATGTTGTCAAATATTGCATCCTAGATGTTAGGTTGCCTTAGGTTAGGATATATAACGTTATAGACGCATGTAACGTTACCACCGAGACGTAGGGACCGACACAACCGGAATGTTGTCAAATGTTACATCCGAGATGTTAGGTTGCCATAGGTGAGGATATATGACGTTATAGACGTATATGGTGTTCCCTCCGAGAAGTAAGGTTCGACAGGCCAGGAATGTTGTCAAATATTGCATCCGAGATGTTAGGTTGCCTTAGGTTAAGATATATAACGTTATAGACGCATGTAATGTTACCACCGAGACGTAGGGACCGACATGCCTGGAATGTTGTCAAATGTTACATCCGAGATGTTAGGTTGTCTTAGGTTAGGATATATGACGTTACAGACGTATATACTGTTCCCTCCGAGATGTAGGGTTCGACAGGCCAGGAATGTTGTCAAATATATCATCCGAGATGTTAGATTGCCTTAGATTACTATATCGACCGTTATGGACGCATATAATATTCCCACCGAAAAGTATGTACCGACACGCCAGGAATATTGTAAAATATTACGTCTGAGATAATAGGTTGCCTTAGATTAGGATATACAACGTTATAGACTCATATAATGTTCCCACCGAGAAGTAGGGTCCGACACGCCTGGTATGATGTAGAATATTACATCCGAGATGTCAGGTTGCCTCCGGTTAGGATATATAACGTTATAGACGTATATACTGTTCCCACCGAGAAGTAGGGTTCGACACGCCAGGAATGTTGTCAAATATTACATACGAGATGTTAGGTTGCCTTAGATTAGGAAATATACCGTTATAGACGCATATAATATTACCACCGAGACGTAGGGACCGACACGCCTGGAATGTTGTCAAATGTTACATCCGAGATGTTAGGTTGCCTTAGGCTAGGATATATGACGTTATAGATGTATATGCTGTTCCCTCCGAGAAGTAGGGTTCGACAGGCCAGGAATGTTGTCAAATATTGCATGCGAGATGTTAGGTTGCCTTAGATTATGATATATACCGTTATAGACGCATATAATGTTCCCACCGAGAAGTAGGGTCCGCCACGCCTGGAATGTTGTCAAATGTTACATCCGAGATGTAAGGTTGTCCTAGGTTAGGATATATGACGTTACAGACGTATATACTGTTCCCTCCGAGAAGTAGGGTTCGACAGGCCAGGAATGTTGTCAAATATTGCATCCGAGATGTTAGGTTGCCTTAGGTTAACATATATAACGTTATAGACGCACGTAATGTTACCACCGAGACGTAGGGTTCCAACACGCCTGGAATGTTGTCAAATGTTATATCTGAGATGTTAGGTTGCCTTAGGTTAGAATATATGACATTACAGGCGTATATACTGTCCCCACCGAGAAGCAGGGTCCGACACGCCAGGAATGTTGTCAAATATTACATCCGACATGTTAGGTTGCATTAGGTTAGGATATATAACGTTATAGACGTATATACTGTTCCCTCCGAGAAGTAGGGTTCGACTGGCTAGGAATGTTTCAAATATTGCATCCGAGATGTTAGGTTGCCTTAGATACGCCAGGCCAGGTAAGGATATATAACGTTATGGACGCATATAATGTTACCACCGAGACGTAGTGACCGACATGCCTGGAATGTTGTCAAATGTTACATCCGAGATGTTAGGTTGCCTTAGGTTAGGATATATAACGTTATAGACGCATGTAGCGTTACCACCGAGACGTAGGGACCGACACAACTGGAATGTTGTCAAATGTTACATCCGAGATGTTAGGTTGCCTTAGGATAGGATATATAACGTTATAGACGCATGTAATGTTACCACCGAGACGTAGGGACCGACACGCCTGGAATGTTGTCAAATGTTACATCCGAAATGTTAGGTTGCCTTAGGTTAGGATATATGACGTTACAGACGTATATACTGTTCCCTCCGAGAAGTAGGGTTCGACAGGCCAGGAATGTTGTCAAATATTGCATCCGAGATGTTAGATTGCCTTCGATTATGATATCGACCGTTATGGACGCATATAATATTCCCACCGAAAAGTATGCACCGACACGCCAGGAATATTGTAAACTATTACGTCTGAGATAATAGGTTGCCTTAGATTAGGATATACAACGTTATAGACTCATATAATGTTCCCACCGAGATGTAGGGTCCGACACGCCTGGAATGTTGTAGAATATTACATCCGACATGTCAGGTTGCCTTAGGTTAGGATATATAACGTTATAGACGTATATACTGTTCCCTCCGAGAAGTAGGGTTCGACTGGCAAGGAATGTTGTCAAATATTGCATCCGAGATTTTAGGTTGCCTTAGATACGCCAGGCCAGGTAAGGATATATAACGTTATGGACGCATATAATGTTACCACCGAGACGTAGGGACCGACATGCCTGGAATGTTGTCAAATGTTACATCCGAGATGTTAGGTTGCCTTAGGTTAGCATATATAACGTTATAGACGCATGTAACGTTACCACCGAGACGTAGGGACCGACACAACTGGAATGTTGTCAAATATTACATCCGAGATGTTAGATTGCCTTAGGTTAGAATATATGACGTTACAGACGTATATACTGTTCCCACCGAGACGTAGGGACCGACACGCCTGGAATGTTGTCAAATGTTACATCCGAGATGTTAGGTTGCCTTCGGTGAGGATATATCACGTTACAGACGTATATACAGTTCCCTCCGAGAAGTAGGGTTCGACAGGCAAGGAATGTTGTCAAATGTTACATCCGAGATGTTAGGTTGCCTTAGATTATGATATATACCGTTATAGACGCATATAATGTTCCCACCGAGAAGTAGGGTCCGCCACGCCTGGAATGTTGTCAAATGTTACATCCGAGATGTTAGGTTGCCCTAGGTTAGGATATATGACGTTACAGACGTATATACTGTTCCCTCCGAGAAGTAGGGTTCGACAGGCCAGGAATGTTGTCAAATATTGCATCCGAGATGTTAGGTTGCCTTAGGTTAACATATATAACGTTATAGACGCACGTAATGTTACCACCAAGACGTAGGGTTCCAACACGCCTGGAATGTTGTCAAATGTTATATCTGAGATGTTAGGTTGCCTTAGGTTAGAATATATGACATTACAGGCGTATATACTGTCCCCACCGAGAAGCAGGGTCCGACACGCCAGGAATGTTGTCAAATATTACATCCGACATGTTAGGTTGCATTAGGTTAGGATATATAACGTTATAGACGTATATACTGTTCCCTCCGAGAAGTAGGGTTCGACTGGCTAGGAAAGTTTCAAATATTGCATCCGAGATGTTAGGTTGCCTTAGATACGCCAGGCCAGGTAAGGATATATAACGTTATGGACGCATATAATGTTACCACCGAGACGTAGTGACCGACATGCCTGGAATGTTGTCAAATGTTACATCCGAGATGTTAGGTTGCCTTAGGTTAGGATATATAACGTTATAGACGCATGTAGCGTTACCACCGAGACGTAGGGACCGACACAACTGGAATGTTGTCAAATGTTACATCCGAGATGTTAGGTTGCCTTAGGTTAGGATATATGACGTTATAGACGTATATGCTGTTCCCTCCGAGAAGTAGGGTTCGACAGGCCAGGAAAGTTGTCAAATATTGCATCCGAGATGTTAGGTTGCCTTAGGTTAGCATATATAACGTTATAGACGCACGTAATGTTACCACCGAGAAGTAGGGTTCGACAGGCCAGGAATGTTGTCAAATATTGCATCCGAGATGTTAGGTTGCCTTAGATTAGGATATATACCGCTATAGACGTATATACTGTTCCCTCCGAGATGTAGGGTTCGACAGGCCAGGAATGTTGTCAAATATTGCATCCGAGATGTTAGGTTGCCTTAGAATAGGATATACAATGTTATAGACGCATGTAATGTTACCACCGAGACGTAGGTTTCCAACACGCCTGGAATGTTGTCAAATGTTATATCCGAGATGTTAGGTTGCCTTAGGTTAGGATATATAACGTTATAGACGTATATACTGTTCCCACCGAGAAGTAGGGTTCGACACGCCAGGAATGTTGTCAAATATTACATACGAGATGTTAGTTGGCCTTAGGTTAGGATATATAACGTTATAGACGCATGTAATGTTACCACCGAGACGTAGGTCCGACACGATTGGAATGTTGTCAAATGTTACATCCGAGATGTTAGGTTGCCTTAGGTTAGGATATATAACGTTATAGACGCATGTCATGTTACCACCGAGACGTAGGTCCGACACGATTGGAATGTTGTCAAATGTTACATCCGAGATGTTAGGTTGCCTTAGGTTAGGATATATAACGTTATAGACGCATATCGTGTTACCACCGAGACGTAGGTCCGACACGATTGGAATGTTGTCAAATGTTACATCCGAGATGTTAGGTTGCCTTAGGTTAGGATATATAACGTTATAGACGCATGTCATGTTACCACCGAGACGTAGGTCCGACACGATTGGAATGTTGTCAAATGTTACATCAGAGATGTTAGGTTGCCTTCGGTTAGGATATATGACGTTACAGACCTATATACAGTTCCATCCGAGAAGTAGGGTTCGACAGGCCAGGAATGTTGTCAAATGTTACATCCGAGATGTTAGGTTGCCTTAGATTATGATATATACCGTTATAGACGCATATAATGTTCCCACCGAGAAGTAGGGTCCGACACGCCTGGAATGTTGTAGAATATTACATCTGAGATGTCAGGTTGCCTTAGGTTAGGATATATACCGTTATAGACATATATACTGTTCCCTCCGAGAAGTAGGGTTCGACAGGCCAGGAATGTTGTCAAATATTGCATCCGAGATGTTAGGTTGCCGTAGGTTAGGATATATAACGTTATAGACGCATGTAATGTTACCACCGAGACGTAGGGACCGACACGCCTGGAATGTTGTCAAATGTTACATCCGAGATGTTAGGTTGCCTTAGGTTAGGATATATGACGTTACAGACGTATATACTGTTCCCTCCGAGAAGTAGGGTTCGACAGGCCAGGAATGTTGTCAAATATTGCATCCGAGATGTTAGGTTGCCTTAGGTTAGGATATATAACGTTATAGACGTATATACTGTTCCCACCGAGAAGTAGGGTTCGACACGCCAGGAATGTTGTCAAATATTACATACGAGATGTTAGGTGGCCTTAGGTTAGGATATATAACGTTATAGAGGCATGTAATGTTACCACCGAGACGTAGGGACCGACACGCCTGGAATGTTGTCAAATGTTACATCCGAGATGTTAGGTTGCCTTAGGTTTGGATATATAACGTTCTAGACGCATGTAATGTTACCACTCGAGACGTAGGGACCGACATGCCTGGAATGTTGTCAAATGTTACATCCGAGATTTTAGGTTGCCTTGGGTTAGGATATATGACGTTTTAGACGTATATACTGTTCCCTCCGAGAAGTAGGGTTCGGCAGGCCAGGAATGTTGTCAAATATTGCATCCGAGATGTTACGTTGCCTTAGATTAGGATATGCAACGTTATAGACGCATATAATGTTCCCACCGAGAAGTAGGGTCCGACACGCCTGGAAGGTTGTAGAATATTACATCCGAGATGTTAGGTTGCCCTAGGTTAGGATATATAACGTTGTAGACGTATATACTGTTCCTTCCGAGAAGTAGGGTTCGACAGGCCAGGAATGTTGTCAAATATTGCATCCGAGATGTTAGATTGCCTTAGATTACTATATCGACCGTTATAGACATATATAATATTCCCACCGAAAAGTACGCACCGACACGCCAGGAATATTGTAAAATATTACGTCTGAGATAATAGGTTGCCTTAGATTAGGATATACAACGTTATAGACTCATATAATGTTCCCACCGAGATGTAGGGTCCGACACGCCTGGAATGTTGTAGAATATTACATCCGACATGTCAGGTTGCCTTAGGTTAGGATATATAACGTTATAGACGTATATACTGTTCCCACCGAGAAGTAGGGTCCGATACGCCAGGAATGTTGTCAAATATTACATGCGAGTTGTTAGGTTGCCTTAGGTTAGGATATATAACGTTATAGACGCATGTAATGTTACCACCGAGAGGTAGGGACCGACACGCCTGGAATGTTGTCAAATGTTACATCCGAGATGTTAGGTTGCCATAGGTGAGGATATATGACGTTACAGGCGTATATACTGTTCCCACCGAGAAGTAGGGCCCGACACGCCAGAAATGTTGTCAAATGTTACATCCGATTTGTTAGGCTGCCTTAGGTTAGGATATATAACGTTCTAGACGCATGTAATGTTACCACTCGAGACGTAGGGACCGACATGCCTGGAATGTTGTCAAATGTTACATCCGAGATTTTAGGTTGCCTTGGGTTAGGACATATGACGTTTTAGACGTATATACTGTTCCCTCCGAGAAGTAGGGTTCGGCAGGCCAGGAATGTTGTCAAATATTGCATCCGAGATGTTACGTTGCCTTAGATTAGGATATGCAACGTTATAGACGCATATAATGTTCCCACCGAGAAGTAGGGTCCGACACGCCTGGAAGGTTGTAGAATATTACATCCGAGATGTTAGGTTGCCTTAGGTTAGGATATATAACGTTATAGACGCATGTAATGTTACCACCGAGACGTAGGGACCGACTAGCCTGGAATGTTGTCAAATGTTACATCCGAGATGTTAGGTTGCCTTTGGTTAGGATATATAACGTTATAGACGTATATACTGTTCCCACCGAGAAGTAGGGTTCGACACGCCAGGAATGTTGTCAAATATTACATACGAGATGTTAGGTGGCCTTAGGTTAGGATATATAACGTTATAGACGCATGTAATGTTACCACCGAGACGTAGGGACCGACACGCCTGGAATGTTGTCAAATGTTACATCCGAGATGTTAGGTTGCCTTAGGTTAGGATATATGACGTTATAGACGTATATACTGTTCCCTCCGAGATGTAGGGTTCGACAGGCCAGGAATGTTGTCAAATATTGCATCCTAGATGTTAGGTTGCCTTAGGTTAGGATATATAACGTTATAGACGCATGTAACGATACCACCGAGACGTAGGGACCGACACAACCGGAATGTTGTCAAATGTTACATCCGAGATGTTAGGTTGCCATAGGTGAGGATATATGACGTTATAGACGTATATGGTGTTCCCTCCGAGAAGTAAGGTTCGACAGGCCAGGAATGTTGTCAAATATTGCATCCGAGATGTTAGGTTGCCTTAGGTTAAGATATATAACGTTATAGACGCATGTAATGTTACCACCGAGACGTAGGGACCGACATGCCTGGAATGTTGTCAAATGTTACATCCGAGATGTTAGGTTGTCTTAGGTTAGGATATATGACGTTACAGACGTATATACTGTTCCCTCCGAGATGTAGGGTTCGACAGGCCAGGAATGTTGTCAAATATTGCATCCGAGATGTTAGGTTGCCTTAGGTTAGGATATATAACGTTATAGACGCATGTAATGTTACCACCGAGACGTAGGGACCGACACGCCTGGAATGTTGTCAAATGTTACATCCGAGATGTTAGGTTGCCTTAGGTTAGGATATATGACGTTACAGACGTATATACTGTTCCCTCCGAGAAGTAGGGTTCGACAGGCCAGGAATGTTCTCAAATATTGCATCCGAGATGTTAGATTGCCTTAGATTACGATATCGACCGTTATAGACGCATATAATATTCCCACCGAAAAGTATGCACCGACACGCCAGGAATATTGTAAAATATTACGTCTGAGATAATAGGTTGCCTTAGATTAGGATATACAACGCTATAGACCCATATAATGTTCCCACCGAGAAGTAGGGTCCGACACGCCTGGAATGATGTAGAATATTACATCCGAGATGTCAGGTTGCCTTAGGTTAGGATATATAATGTTATAGACGTACATACTGTTCCCTCCGAGAAGTAGGGTTCGACAGGCTAGGAATGTTGTCAAATATAGCATCCGAGAGGTTAGGTTGCCTTAGATAAGGATATATAACGTTATAGACGCATATAATGTTACCACCGAGACGTAGGGTTCCAACACGCCTGGAATGTGGTAAAATGTTACATCCGAGATGTTAGGTTGCCTAAGATTAGGATATATACCGTTATAGACGCATGTAATGTTACCACCGAGACGTAGGGACCGACACGCCTGGAATGTTATCAAATGTTACATCCGAGATGTTAGGTTGCCTAAGGCTAGGATATATGACGTTATAGATGTATATGCTGTTCCCTCCGAGAAGTAGGGTTCGACAGGCCAGGAATGTTGTCAAATATTGCATTCGAGATGTTAGGTTGCCTAAGGTTAGGATATATAACGTTATAGACGCATGTAATGTTACCACCGAGACGTAGGGACCGACACGCCTGGAATGTTGTCAAATGTTACGTCCGAGATGTTAGGTTGTCTTAGGTTAGGATATATGACGTTACAGACGTATATACTGTTCCCTCCGAGATGTAGGGTTCTACAGGCCAGGAATGTTGTGAAATATTTCATCCGAGATGTTAGGTTGCCTTAGATTAGGATATATGACGTTATAGATGTATATGCTGTTCCCTCCGAGAATTAGGGTTCGACAGGCCAGGAATGTTGTTAACTATTGCATCCGAGATGTTAGGTTGCCTAAGGTTAGGATATATAACGTTATAGAGGCATGTAATGTTACCACCGAGACGTAGGGACCGACACGCCTGGAATGTTGTCAAATGTTACATCCGAGATGTTAGGTTGCCTTAGGTTTGGATATATAACGTTCTAGACGCATGTAATGTTACCACTCGAGACGTAGGGACCGACATGCCTGGAATGTTGTCAAATGTTACATCCGAGATTTTAGGTTGCCTTGGGTTAGGATATATGACGTTTTAGACGTATATACTGTTCCCTCCGAGAAGTAGGGTTCGGCAGGCCAGGAATGTTGTCAAATATTGCATCCGAGATGTTACGTTGCCTTAGATTAGGATATGCAACGTTATAGACGCATATAATGTTCCCACCGAGAAGTAGGGTCCGACACGCCTGGAAGGTTGTAGAATATTACATCCGAGATGTTAGGTTGCCCTAGGTTAGGATATATAACGTTGTAGACGTATATACTGTTCCTTCCGAGAAGTAGGGTTCGACAGGCCAGGAATGTTGTCAAATATTGCATCCGAGATGTTAGATTGCCTTAGATTACTATATCGACCGTTATAGACATATATAATATTCCCACCGAAAAGTACGCACCGACACGCCAGGAATATTGTAAAATATTACGTCTGAGATAATAGGTTGCCTTAGATTAGGATATACAACGTTATAGACTCATATAATGTTCCCACCGAGATGTAGGGTCCGACACGCCTGGAATGTTGTAGAATATTACATCCGACATGTCAGGTTGCCTTAGGTTAGGATATATAACGTTATAGACGTATATACTGTTCCCACCGAGAAGTAGGGTCCGATACGCCAGGAATGTTGTCAAATATTACATGCGAGTTGTTAGGTTGCCTTAGGTTAGGATATATAACGTTATAGACGCATGTAATGTTACCACCGAGAGGTAGGGACCGACACGCCTGGAATGTTGTCAAATGTTACATCCGAGATGTTAGGTTGCCATAGGTGAGGATATATGACGTTACAGGCGTATATACTGTTCCCACCGAGAAGTAGGGCCCGACACGCCAGAAATGTTGTCAAATGTTACATCCGATTTGTTAGGCTGCCTTAGGTTAGGATATATAACGTTCTAGACGCATGTAATGTTACCACTCGAGACGTAGGGACCGACATGCCTGGAATGTTGTCAAATGTTACATCCGAGATTTTAGGTTGCCTTGGGTTAGGACATATGACGTTTTAGACGTATATACTGTTCCCTCCGAGAAGTAGGGTTCGGCAGGCCAGGAATGTTGTCAAATATTGCATCCGAGATGTTACGTTGCCTTAGATTAGGATATGCAACGTTATAGACGCATATAATGTTCCCACCGAGAAGTAGGGTCCGACACGCCTGGAAGGTTGTAGAATATTACATCCGAGATGTTAGGTTGCCTTAGGTTAGGATATATAACGTTATAGACGCATGTAATGTTACCACCGAGACGTAGGGACCGACTAGCCTGGAATGTTGTCAAATGTTACATCCGAGATGTTAGGTTGCCTTTGGTTAGGATATATAACGTTATAGACGTATATACTGTTCCCACCGAGAAGTAGGGTTCGACACGCCAGGAATGTTGTCAAATATTACATACGAGATGTTAGGTGGCCTTACGTTAGGATATATAACGTTATAGACGCATGTAATGTTACCACCGAGACGTAGGGACCGACACGCCTGGAATGTTGTCAAATGTTACATCCGAGATGTTAGGTTGCCTTAGGTTAGGATATATGACGTTATAGACGTATATACTGTTCCCTCCGAGATGTAGGGTTCGACAGGCCAGGAATGTTGTCAAATATTGCATCCTAGATGTTAGGTTGCCTTAGGTTAGGATATATAACGTTATAGACGCATGTAACGATACCACCGAGACGTAGGGACCGACACAACCGGAATGTTGTCAAATGTTACATCCGAGATGTTAGGTTGCCATAGGTGAGGATATATGACGTTATAGACGTATATGGTGTTCCCTCCGAGAAGTAAGGTTCGACAGGCCAGGAATGTTGTCAAATATTGCATCCGAGATGTTAGGTTGCCTTAGGTTAAGATATATAACGTTATAGACGCATGTAATGTTACCACCGAGACGTAGGGACCGACATGCCTGGAATGTTGTCAAATGTTACATCCGAGATGTTAGGTTGTCTTAGGTTAGGATATATGACGTTACAGACGTATATACTGTTCCCTCCGAGATGTAGGGTTCGACAGGCCAGGAATGTTGTCAAATATTGCATCCGAGATGTTAGGTTGCCTTAGGTTAGGATATATAACGTTATAGACGCATGTAATGTTACCACCGAGACGTAGGGACCGACACGCCTGGAATGTTGTCAAATGTTACATCCGAGATGTTAGGTTGCCTTAGGTTAGGATATATGACGTTACAGACGTATATACTGTTCCCTCCGAGAAGTAGGGTTCGACAGGCCAGGAATGTTCTCAAATATTGCATCCGAGATGTTAGATTGCCTTAGATTACGATATCGACCGTTATAGACGCATATAATATTCCCACCGAAAAGTATGCACCGACACGCCAGGAATATTGTAAAATATTACGTCTGAGATAATAGGTTGCCTTAGATTAGGATATACAACGCTATAGACCCATATAATGTTCCCACCGAGAAGTAGGGTCCGACACGCCTGGAATGATGTAGAATATTACATCCGAGATGTCAGGTTGCCTTAGGTTAGGATATATAATGTTATAGACGTACATACTGTTCCCTCCGAGAAGTAGGGTTCGACAGGCTAGGAATGTTGTCAAATATAGCATCCGAGAGATTAGGTTGCCTTAGATAAGGATATATAACGTTATAGACGCATATAATGTTACCACCGAGACGTAGGGTTCCAACACGCCTGGAATGTGGTAAAATGTTACATCCGAGATGTTAGGTTGCCTAAGATTAGGATATATACCGTTATAGACGCATGTAATGTTACCACCGAGACGTAGGGACCGACACGCCTGGAATGTTATCAAATGTTACATCCGAGATGTTAGGTTGCCTAAGGCTAGGATATATGACGTTATAGATGTATATGCTGTTCCCTCCGAGAAGTAGGGTTCGACAGGCCAGGAATGTTGTCAAATATTGCATTCGAGATGTTAGGTTGCCTAAGGTTAGGATATATAACGTTATAGACGCATGTAATGTTACCACCGAGACGTAGGGACCGACACGCCTGGAATGTTGTCAAATGTTACGTCCGAGATGTTAGGTTGTCTTAGGTTAGGATATATGACGTTACAGACGTATATACTGTTCCCTCCGAGATGTAGGGTTCTACAGGCCAGGAATGTTGTGAAATATTTCATCCGAGATGTTAGGTTGCCTTAGATTAGGATATATGACGTTATAGATGTATATGCTGTTCCCTCCGAGAATTAGGGTTCGACAGGCCAGGAATGTTGTTAACTATTGCATCCGAGATGTTAGGTTGCCTTAGGTTTGGATATATGACGTTATAGACGTATATACTGTTCCCTCCGAGAAGTAGGGTTCGACAGGCTAGGAATGTTGTCAAATATAGCATCCGAGAGGTTAGGTTGCCTTAGATAAGGATATATAACGTTATAGACGCATATAATGTTACCACCGAGACGTAGGGTTCCAACACGCCTGGAATGTGGTAAAATGTTACATCCGAGATGTTAGGTTGCCTAAGATTAGGATATATACCGTTATAGACGCATGTAATGTTACCACCGAGACGTAGGGACCGACACGCCTGGAATGTTATCAAATGTTACATCCGAGATGTTAGGTTGCCTAAGGCTAGGATATATGACGTTATAGATGTATATGCTGTTCCCTCCGAGAAGTAGGGTTCGACAGGCCAGGAATGTTGTCAAATATTGCATTCGAGATGTTAGGTTGCCTAAGGTTAGGATATATAACGTTATAGACGCATGTAATGTTACCACCGAGACGTAGGGACCGACACGCCTGGAATGTTGTCAAATGTTACGTCCGAGATGTTAGGTTGCCATAGGTGAGGATATATGACGTTATAGACGTATATGGTGTTCCCTCCGAGAAGTAGGGTTCGACAGGCCAGGAATGTTGTCAAATATTGCATCCGAGATGTTAGGTTGCCTTAGGTTAGGATATATAACGTTATAGACGCATGTAATGTTACCACCGAGACGTAGGGACCGACATGCCTGGAATGTTGTCAAATGTTACATCCGAGATGTTAGGTTGTCTTAGGTTAGGATATATGACGTTACAGACGTATATACTGTTCCCTCCGAGATGTAGGGTTCGACAGGCCAGGAATGTTGTCAAATATATCATCCGAGATGTTAGATTGCCTTAGATTACTATATCGACCGTTATGGACGCATATAATATTCCCACCGAAAAGTATGTACCGACACGCCAGGAATATTGTAAAATATTACGTCTGAGATAATAGGTTGCCTTAGATTAGGATATACAACGTTATAGACTCATATAATGTTCCCACCGAGAAGTAGGGTCCGACACGCCTGGAATGATGTAGAATATTACATCCGAGATGTCAGGTTGCCTCCGGTTAGGATATATAACGTTATAGACGTATATACTGTTCCCACCGAGAAGTAGGGTTCGACACGCCAGGAATGTTGTCAAATATTACATACGAGATGTTAGGTTGCCTTAGATTAGGAAATATACCGTTATAGACGCATGTAATGTTACCACCGAGACGTAGGGTTCCAACACGCCTGGAATGTCGTCAAATGTTATATCCGAGATGTTAGGTTGCCTCAGGTTAGGATATATAACGTTATAGACGTATATACTGTTCCCACCGAGAAGTAGGGTTCGACACGCCAGGAATGATGTCAAATATTACATACGAGATGTTAGTTGGCCTTAGGTTAGGATATATAACGTTATAGACGCATATAATATTACCACCGAGAGGTAGGGACCGACACGCCTGGAATGTTGTCAAATGTTACATCCGAGATGTTAGGTTGCCTTAGGCTAGGATATATGACGTTATAGATGTATATGCTGTTCCCCCCGAGAAGTAGGGTTCGACAGGCCAGGAATGTTGTCAAATATTGCATCCGGGATGTTAGGTTGCCTTAGGTTAGGATATATAACGTTATAGACGCATGTAATGTTACCACAGAGACGTAGGTCCGACACGATTGGAATGTTGTCAAATGTTACATCCGAGATGTTAGGTTGCCTTAGGTTAGGATATATAACGTTATAGACGCATGTCATGTTACCACCGAGACGTAGGTCCGACACGATTGGAATGTTGTCAAATGTTACATCCGAGATGTTAGGTTGCCTTAGGTTAGGATATATAACGTTATAGACGCATGTCATGTTACCACCGAGACGTAGGTCCGACACGATTGGAATGTTGTCAAATGTTACATCAGAGATGTTAGGTTGCATTCGGTTAGGATATATGACGTTACAGACGTATATACCGTTCCCTCCGAGAAGTAGGGTTCGACAGGCAAGGAATGTTGTCAAATATTGCATGCGAGATGTTATGTTGCCTTAGATTATGATATATACCGTTATAGACGCATATAATGTTCCCACCGAGAAGTAGGGTCCGACACGCCTGGAAGGTTGTAGAATATTACATCCGAGATGTCAGGTTGACTTAGGTTAGGATATATACCGTTATAGACATATATACTGTTCCCTCCGATAGGTAGGGTTCGACAGGCCAGGAATGTTGTCAAATATTGCATCCGAGATGTTAGGTTGCCTTAGGATAGGATATATAACGTTATAGACGCATGTAATGTTACCACCGAGACGTAGGGACCGACACGCCTGGAATGTTGTCAAATGTTACATCCGAGATGTTAGGTTGCCTTAGGTTAGGATATATGACGTTACAGACGTATATACTGTTCCCTCCGAGAAGTAGGGTTCGACAGGCCAGGAATGTTCTCAAATATTGCATCCGAGATGTTAGATTGCCTTAGATTACGATATCGACCGTTATAGACGCATATAATATTCCCACCGAAAAGTATGCACCGACACGCCCGGAATATTGTAAAATATTACGTCTGAGATAATAGGTTGCCTTAGATTAGGATATACAACGCTATAGACCCATATAATGTTCCCACCGAGAAGTAGGGTCCGACACGTCTGGAATGATGTAGAATATTACATCCGAGATGTCAGGTTGCCTTAGGTTAGGATATATAATGTTATAGACGTACATACAGTTCCCTCCGAGAAGTAGGGTTCGACAGGCTAGGAATGTTGTCAAATATAGCATCCGAGAGGTTAGGTTGCCTTAGATAAGGATATATAACGTTAAAGACGCATATAATGTTACCACCGAGACGTAGGGTTTCAACACGCCTGGAATGTGGTAAAAAGTTACATCCGAGATGTTAGGTTGCCTAAGATTAGGATATATACCGTTATAGACGCATGTAATGTTACCACCGAGACGTAGGGACCGACACGCCTGGAATGTTATCAAATGTTACATCCGAGATGTTAGGTTGTCTTAGGTTAGGATATATGACGTTACAGACGTATATACTGTTCCCTCCGAGATGTAGGGTTCTACAGGCCAGGAATGTTGTGAAATATTTCATCCGAGATGTTAGGTTGCCTTAGATTAGGATATATGACGTTATAGATGTATATGCTGTTCCCTCCGAGAATTAGGGTTCGACAGGCCAGGAATGTTGTTAACTATTGCATCCGAGATGTTAGGTTGCCTAAGGTTAGGATATATAACGTTATAGACGCATGTAATGTTACCACCGAGACGTAGGGACCGACACGCCAGGAATGTTGTCAAATATTACATACGAGATGTTAGGTTGCCTAAGATTAGGATATATACCGTTATAGACGCATGTAATGTTACCACCGAGACGTAGGGACCGACACGCCTGGAATGTGGTAAAATGTTACATCCGAGATGTTAGGTTGCCTAAGATTAGGATATATACCGTTATAGACGCATGTAATGTTACCACCGAGACGTAGGGACCGACATGCCTGGAATGTTGTCAAATGTTACATCCGAGATGTTAGGTTGCCTTAGGTTAGGATATATAACGTTATAGACGTATATACTGTTCCCACCGAGCAGTAGGGTTCGATACGCCAGGAATGTTGTCAAATATTACATACGAGATGTTAGGTGGCCTTAGGTTAGGATATATAACGTTATAGACGCATGTAATGTTACCACCGAGACGTAGGGACCGACACGCCTGGAATGTGGTAAAATGTTACATCCGAGATGTTAGGTTGCCTAAGATTAGGATATATACCGTTATAGACGCATGTAATGTTACCACCGAGACGTAGGGACCGACACGCCTGGAATGTTATCAAATGTTACATCCGAGATGTTAGGTTGCCTAAGGCTAGGATATATGACGTTATAGATGTATATGCTGTTCCCTCCGAGAAGTAGGGTTCGACAGGCCAGGAATGTTGTCAAATATTGCATTCGAGATGTTAGGTTGCCTAAGGTTAGGATATATAACGTTATAGACGCATGTAATGTTACCACCGAGACGTAGGGACCGACACGCTTGGAATGTGGTAAAATGTTACATCCGAGATGTTAGGTTGCCTAAGATTAGGATATATACCGTTATAGACGCATGTAATGTTACCACCGAGACGTGGGGACCGACACGCCTGGAATGTGGTAAAATGTTACATCCGAGATGTTAGGTTGCCTAAGATTAGGATATATACCGTTATAGACGCATGCAATGTTACCACCGAGAAGTAGGGACCGACAGGCCTGGAATGTTGTAAAATGTTACATCCGATATGTTAGGTTGCCTAAGATTAGGATATATACCGCTATAGACGCATGTAATGTTACCACCGAGAAGTAGGGTTCGACACGCCAGGAATGTTGTCAAATATTACATACGAGATGTTAGGTGGCTTTAGGTTAGGATATATAACGTTATAGACGCATGTAATGTTACCACCGAGACGTAGGGACCGACAGGCCTGGAATGTTGTAAAATGTTACATCCGAGATGTTAGGTTGCCTTAGGTTAGGATATATAACGTTATAGACGCATGTCATGTTACCACCGAGACGTAGGTCCGACACGATTGGAATGTTGTCAAATGTTACATCAGAGATGTTAGGTTGCCTTCGGTTAGGATATATGACGTTACAGACGTATATACAGTTCCCTCCGAGAAGTAGGGTTCGACAGGCCAGGAATGTTGTCAAATATTGCATCCGAGATGTTAGATTGCCTTAGATTACGATATCGACCGTTAAAGACATATATAATATTCCCACCGAAAAGTATGCACCGACACGCCAGGAATATTGTAAAATATTACGTCTGTGATAATAGGTTGCCTTAGATTAGGATATACAACGTTATAGACAAATATAATGTTCCCACCGAGATGTAGGGTCCGACACGCCTGGAATGTTGTAGAATATTACATCCGACATGTCAGGTTGCCTTAGGTTAGGATATATAACGTTATAGACGTATATACTGTTCCCACCGAGAAGTAGGGCCCGATACGCCAGGAATGTTGTCAAATATTGCATCCGAGATGTTAGGTTGCCTTAGGTTAGGATATATGACGTTATAGACGTATATGCTGTTCCCTCCGAGAAGTAGGGTTCGACAGGCCAGGAATGATGTCAAATATTGCATCCGAGATGTTAGGTTGCCTTAGGTTAGGATATATAACGTTATAGACGTATATACTGTTCCCACCGAGAAGTAGAGTTCGACACGCCAGGAATGTTGTCAAATATTACATACGAGATGTTGGGTGGCCTTAGGTTAGGATATATAACGTTATAGACGCATGTAATGTTACCACCGAGACGTAGGGACCGACACGCCTGGAATGTTGTCAAATGTTACATCCGAGATGTTAGGTTGCCTTAGGTTAGGATATATGACGTTATAGACGTATATACTGTTCCCTCCGAGATGTAGGGTTCGACAGGCCAGGAATGTTGTCAAATATTGCATCCTAGATGTTAGGTTGCCTTAGGTTAGGATATATAACGTTATAGACGCATGTAACGTTACCACCGAGACGTAGGGACCGACACAACCGGAATGTTGTCAAATGTTACATCCGAGATGTTAGGTTGCCATAGGTGAGGATATATGACGTTATAGACGTATATGGTGTTGCCTCCGAGAAGTAGGGTTCGACAGGCCAGGAATGTTGTCAAATATTGCATCCGAGATGTTAGGTTGCCTTAGGTTAGGATATATAATGTTATAGACGCATGTAATGTTACCACCGAGACGTAGGGACCGACATGCCTGGAATGTTGTCAAATGTTACATCCGAGATGTTAGGTTGTCTTAGGTTAGGATATATGACGTTACAGACGTATATACTGTTCCCTCCGAGATGTAGGGTTCGACAGGCCAGGAATGTTGTCAAATATTGCATCCGAGATGTTAGGTTGCCTTAGGTTAGGATATATAACGTTATAGACGCATGTAATGTTACCACAGAGACGTAGGTCCGACACGATTGGAATGTTGTCAAATGTTACATCCGAGATGTCAGGTTGCCTTAGGTTAGGATATATAACGTTATAGACGCATGTCATGTTACCACCGAGACGTAGGTCCGACACGATTGGAATGTTGTCAAATGTTACATCAGAGATGTTAGGTTGCATTCGGTTAGGATATATGACGTTACAGACGTATATACAGTTCCCTCCGAGAAGTAGGGTTCGACAGGCAAGGAATGTTGTCAAATATTGCATGCGAGATGTTAGGTTGCCTTAGATTATGATATATACCGTTATAGACGCATATAATGTTCCCACCGAGAAGTAGGGTCCGACACGCCTGGAAGGTTGTAGAATATTACATCCGAGATGTCAGGTTGCCTTAGGTTAGGATATATACCGTTATAGACATATATACTGTTCCCTCCGATAGGTAGGGTTCGACAGGCCAGGAATGTTGTCAAATATTGCATCCGAGATGTTAGGTTGCCTTAGGTTAGGATATATAACGTTATAGACGCATGTAATGTTACCACCGAGACGTAGGGACCGACACGCCTGGAATGTGGTCAAATGTTACATCCGAGATGTTAGGTTGCCTTAGGTTAGGATATATGACGTTACAGACGTATATACTGTTCCCTCCGAGAAGTAGGGTTCGACAGGCCAGGAATGTTCTCAAATATTGCATCCGAGATGTTAGATTGCCTTAGATTACGATATCGACCGTTATAGACGCATATAATATTCCCACCGAAAAGTATGCACCGACACGCCAGGAATATTGTAAAATATTACGTCTGAGATAATAGGTTGCCTTAGATTAGGATATACAACGCTATAGACCCATATAATGTTCCCACCGAGAAGTAGGGTCCGACACGCCTGGAATGATGTAGAATATTACATCCGAGATGTCAGGTTGCCTTAGGTTAGGATATATAATGTTATAGACGTACATACTGTTCCCTCCGAGAAGTAGGGTTCGACAGGCTAGGAATGTTGTCAAATATAGCATCCGAGAGGTTAGGTTGCCTTAGATAAGGATATATAACGTTATAGACGCATATAATGTTACCACCGAGACGTAGGGACCGACACGCCTGGAATGTTGTCAAATGTTACGTCCGAGATGTTAGGTTGTCTTAGGTTAGGATATATGACGTTACAGACGTATATACTGTTCCCTCCGAGATGTAGGGTTCTACAGGCCAGGAATGTTGTGAAATATTTCATCCGAGATGTTAGGTTGCCTTAGATTAGGATATATGACGTTATAGATGTATATGCTGTTCCCTCCGAGAATTAGGGTTCGACAGGCCAGGAATGTTGTTAACTATTGCATCCGAGATGTTAGGTTGCCTAAGGTTAGGATATATAACGTTATAGACGCATATAATGTTACCACCGAGACGTAGGGACCGACTCGCCAGGAATGTTGTCAAATATTACATACGAGATGTTAGGTTGCCTAAGATTAGGATATATACCGATATAGACGCATGTAATGTTACCACCGAGACGTAGGGACCGACACGCCTGGAATGTGGTAAAATGTTACATCCGAGATGTTAGGTTGCCTTAGGTTAGGATATATAACGTTATAGACGTATATACTGTTCCCACCGAGCAGTAGGGTTCGATACGCCAGGAATGTTGTCAAATATTACATACGAGATGTTAGGTGGCCTTAGGTTAGGATATATAACGTTATAGACGCATGTAACGTTACCACCGAGACGTAGGGACCGACACAACCGGAATGTTGTCAAATGTTACATCCGAGATGTTAGGTTGCCATAGGTGAGGATATATGACGTTATAGACGTATATGGTGTTCCCTCCGAGAAGTAGGGTTCGACAGGCCAGGAATGTTGTCAAATATTGCATCCGAGATGTTAGGTTGCCTTAGGTTAGGATATATAACGTTATAGACGCATGTAATGTTACCACCGAGACGTAGGGACCGACATGCCTGGAATGTTGTCAAATGTTACATCCGAGATTTTAGGTTGTCTTAGGTTAGGATATATGACGTTACAGACGTATATACTGTTCCCTCCGAGATGTAGGGTTCGACAGGCCAGGAATGTTGTCAAATATATCATCCGAGATGTTAGATTGCCTTAGATTACTATATCGACCGTTATTGATGCATATAATATTCCCACCGAAAAGTATGTACCGACACGCCAGGAATATTGTAAAATATTACGTCTGAGATAATAGGTTGCCTTAGATTAGGATATACAACGTTATAGACTCATATAATGTTCCCACCGAGAAGTAGGGTCCGACACGCCTGGAATGATGTAGAATATTACATCCGAGATGTCAGGTTGCCTCCGGTTAGGATATATAACGTTATAGACGTATATACTGTTCCCACCGAGAAGTAGGGTTCGACACGCCAGGAATGTTGTCAAATATTACATACGAGATGTTAGGTGGCCTTAGGTTAGGATATATAACGTTATAGACGCATGTAACGTTACCACCGAGACGTAGGGACCGACACAACCGGAATGTTGTCAAATGTTACATCCGAGATGTTAGGTTGCCATAGGTGAGGATATATGACGTTATAGACGTATATGGTGTTCCCTCCGAGAAGTAGGGTTCGACAGGCCAGGAATGTTGTCAAATATTGCATCCGAGATGTTAGGTTGCCTTAGGTTAGGATATATAACGTTATAGAAGCATGTAATGTTACCACCGAGACGTAGGGACCGACACGCCTGGAATGTGGTCAAATGTTACATCCGAGATGTTAGGTTGCCTTAGGTTAGGATATATGACGTTACAGACGTATATACTGTTCCCTCCGAGAAGTAGGGTTCGACAGGCCAGGAATGTTCTCAAATATTGCATCCGAGATGTTAGATTGCCTTAGATTACGATATCGACCGTTATAGACGCATATAATATTCCCACCGAAAAGTATGCACCGACACGCCAGGAATATTGTAAAATATTACGTCTGAGATAATAGGTTGCCTTAGATTAGGATATACAACGCTATAGACCCATATAATGTTCCCACCGAGAAGTAGGGTCCGACACGCCTGGAATGATGTAGAATATTACATCCGAGATGTCAGGTTGCCTTAGGTTAGGATATATAATGTTATAGACGTACATACTGTTCCCTCCGAGAAGTAGGGTTCGACAGGCTAGGAATGTTGTCAAATATAGCATCCGAGAGGTTAGGTTGCCTTAGATAAGGATATATAACGTTATAGACGCATATAATGTTACCACCGAGACGTAGGGACCGACACGCCTGGAATGTTGTCAAATGTTACGTCCGAGATGTTAGGTTGTCTTAGGTTAGGATATATGACGTTACAGACGTATATACTGTTCCCTCCGAGATGTAGGGTTCTACAGGCCAGGAATGTTGTGAAATATTTCATCCGAGATGTTAGGTTGCCTTAGATTAGGATATATGACGTTATAGATGTATATGCTGTTCCCTCCGAGAATTAGGGTTCGACAGGCCAGGAATGTTGTTAACTATTGCATCCGAGATGTTAGGTTGCCTAAGGTTAGGATATATAACGTTATAGACGCATATAATGTTACCACCGAGACGTAGGGACCGACTCGCCAGGAATGTTGTCAAATATTACATACGAGATGTTAGGTTGCCTAAGATTAGGATATATACCGATATAGACGCATGTAATGTTACCACCGAGACGTAGGGACCGACACGCCTGGAATGTGGTAAAATGTTACATCCGAGATGTTAGGTTGCCTTAGGTTAGGATATATAACGTTATAGACGTATATACTGTTCCCACCGAGCAGTAGGGTTCGATACGCCAGGAATGTTGTCAAATATTACATACGAGATGTTAGGTGGCCTTAGGTTAGGATATATAACGTTATAGACGCATGTAACGTTACCACCGAGACGTAGGGACCGACACAACCGGAATGTTGTCAAATGTTACATCCGAGATGTTAGGTTGCCATAGGTGAGGATATATGACGTTATAGACGTATATGGTGTTCCCTCCGAGAAGTAGGGTTCGACAGGCCAGGAATGTTGTCAAATATTGCATCCGAGATGTTAGGTTGCCTTAGGTTAGGATATATAACGTTATAGACGCATGTAATGTTACCACCGAGACGTAGGGACCGACATGCCTGGAATGTTGTCAAATGTTACATCCGAGATTTTAGGTTGTCTTAGGTTAGGATATATGACGTTACAGACGTATATACTGTTCCCTCCGAGATGTAGGGTTCGACAGGCCAGGAATGTTGTCAAATATATCATCCGAGATGTTAGATTGCCTTAGATTACTATATCGACCGTTATTGATGCATATAATATTCCCACCGAAAAGTATGTACCGACACGCCAGGAATATTGTAAAATATTACGTCTGAGATAATAGGTTGCCTTAGATTAGGATATACAACGTTATAGACTCATATAATGTTCCCACCGAGAAGTAGGGTCCGACACGCCTGGAATGATGTAGAATATTACATCCGAGATGTCAGGTTGCCTCCGGTTAGGATATATAACGTTATAGACGTATATACTGTTCCCACCGAGAAGTAGGGTTCGACACGCCAGGAATGTTGTCAAATATTACATACGAGATGTTAGGTGGCCTTAGGTTAGGATATATAACGTTATAGACGCATGTAACGTTACCACCGAGACGTAGGGACCGACACAACCGGAATGTTGTCAAATGTTACATCCGAGATGTTAGGTTGCCATAGGTGAGGATATATGACGTTATAGACGTATATGGTGTTCCCTCCGAGAAGTAGGGTTCGACAGGCCAGGAATGTTGTCAAATATTGCATCCGAGATGTTAGGTTGCCTTAGGTTAGGATATATAACGTTATAGAAGCATGTAATGTTACCACCGAGACGTAGGGACCGACATGCCTGGAATGTTGTCAAATGTTACATCCGAGATGTTAGGTTGTCTTAGGTTAGGATATATGACGTTACAGACGTATATACTGTTCCCTCCGAGATGCAGGGTTCGACAGGCCAGGAATGTTGTCAAATATATCATCCGAGATGTTAGATTGCCTTAGATTACTATATCGACCGTTATGGACGCATA
Organism: Xylocopa violacea; assembly: GCA_963969225.1. Classification (NCBI taxonomy): domain Eukaryota; kingdom Metazoa; phylum Arthropoda; class Insecta; order Hymenoptera; family Apidae; genus Xylocopa; species Xylocopa violacea. Next base: position 5,196 of record CAXAJV010000206.1, on the reverse strand, counting down.
TAATATTCCCACCGAAAAGTATGTACCGACACGCCAGGAATATTGTAAAATATTACGTCTGAGATAATAGGTTGCCTTAGATTAGGATATACAACGTTATAGACTCATATAATGTTCCCACCGAGAAGTAGGGTCCGACACGCCTGGAATGATGTAGAATATTACATCCGAGATGTCAGGTTGCCTCCGGTTAGGATATATAACGTTATAGACGTATATACTGTTCCCACCGAGAAGTAGGGTTCGACACGCCAGGAATGTTGTCAAATATTACATACGAGATGTTAGGTTGCCTTAGATTAGGAAATATACCGTTATAGACGCATGTAATGTTACCACCGAGACGTAGGGTTCCAACACGCCTGGAATGTTGTCAAATGTTATATCCGAGATGTTAGGTTGCCTCAGGTTAGGATATATAACGTTATAGACGTATATACTGTTCCCACCGAGAAGTAGGGTTCGACACGCCAGGAATGTTGTCAAATATTACATACGAGATGTTAGTTGGCCTTAGGTTAGGATATATAACGTTATAGACGCATATAATATTACCACCGAGACGTAGGGACCGACACGCCTGGAATGTTGTCAAATGTTACATCCGAGATGTTAGGTTGCCTTAGGCTAGGATATATGACGTTATAGATGTATATGCTGTTCCCTCCGAGAAGTAGGGTTCGACAGGCCAGGAATGTTGTCAAATATTGCATCCGAGATGTTAGGTTGCCTTAGGTTAGGATATATAACGTTATAGACGCATGTAATGTTACCACAGAGACGTAGGTCCGACACGATTGGAATGTTGTCAAATGTTACATCCGAGATGTTAGGTTGCCTTAGGTTAGGATATATAACGTTATAGACGCATGTCATGTTACCACCGAGACGTAGGTCCGACACGATTGGAATGTTGTCAAATGTTACATCCGAGATGTTAGGTTGCCTTAGGTTAGGATATATAACGTTATAGACGCATGTCATGTTACCACCGAGACGTAGGTCCGACACGATTGGAATGTTGTCAAATGTTACATCAGAGATGTTAGGTTGCATTCGGTTAGGATATATGACGTTACAGACGTATATACAGTTCCCTCCGACAAGTAGGGTTCGACAGGCAAGGAATGTTGTCAAATATTGCATGCGAGATGTTAGGTTGCCTTAGATTATGATATATACCGTTATAGACGCATATAATGTTCCCACCGAGAAGTAGGGTCCGACACGCCTGGAAGGTTGTAGAATATTACATCCGAGATGTCAGGTTGCCTTAGGTTAGGATATATACCGTTATAGACATATATACTGTTCCCTCCGATAGGTAGGGTTCGACAGGCCAGGAATGTTGTCAAATATTGCATCCGAGATGTTAGGTTGCCTTAGGTTAGGATATATAACGTTATAGACACATGTAATGTTACCACCGAGACGTAGGGACCGACACGCCTGGAATGTTGCCAAATGTTACATCCGAGATGTTAGGTTGCCTTAGGTTAGGATATATGACGTTACAGACGTATATACTGTTCCCTCCGAGAAGTAGGGTTCGACAGGCCAGGAATGTTCTCAAATATTGCATCCGAGATGTTAGATTGCCTTAGATTACGATATCGACCGTTATAGACGCATATAATATTCCCACCGAAAAGTATGCACCGACACGCCAGGAATATTGTAAAATATTACGTCTGAGATAATAGGTTGCCTTAGATTAGGATATACAACGCTATAGACCCATATAATGTTCCCACCGAGAAGTAGGGTCCGACACGCCTGGAATGATGTAGAATATTACATCCGAGATGTCAGGTTGCCTTAGGTTAGGATATATAATGTTATAGACGTACATACTGTTCCCTCCGAGAAGTAGGGTTCGACAGGCTAGGAATGTTGTCAAATATAGCATCCGAGAGGTTAGGTTGCCTTAGATAAGGATATATAACGTTATAGACGCATATAATGTTAACACCGAGACGTAGGGTTCCAACACGCCTGGAATGTGGTAAAATGTTACATCCGAGATGTTAGGTTGCCTAAGATTAGGATATATACCGTTATAGACGCATGTAATGTTACCACCGAGACGTAGGGACCGACACGCCTGGAATGTTATCAAATGTTACATCCGAGATGTTAGGTTGCCTAAGGCTAGGATATATGACGTTATAGATGTATATGCTGTTCCCTCCGAGAAGTAGGGTTCGACAGGCCAGGAATGTTGTCAAATATTGCATTCGAGATGTTAGGTTGCCTAAGGTTAGGATATATAACGTTATAGACGCATGTAATGTTACCACCGAGACGTAGGGACCGACACGCCTGGAATGTTGTCAAATGTTACGTCCGAGATGTTAGGTTGTCTTAGGTTAGGATATATGACGTTACAGACGTATATACTGTTCCCTCCGAGATGTAGGGTTCTACAGGCCAGGAATGTTGTGAAATATTTCATCCGAGATGTTAGGTTGCCTTAGATTAGGATATATGACGTTATAGATGTATATGCTGTTCCCTCCGAGAATTAGGGTTCGACAGCCCAGGAATGTTGTTAACTATTGCATCCGAGATGTTAGGTTGCCTAAGGTTAGAATATATAACGTTATAGACGCATGTAATGTTACCACCGAGACGTAGGGACCGACACGCCAGGAATGTTGTCAAATATTACATACGAGATGTTAGGTTGCCTAAGATTAGGATATATACCGTTATAGACGCATGTAATGTTACCACCGAGACGTAGGCACCGACACGCCTGGAATGTGGTAAAATGTTACATCCGAGATGTTAGGTTGCCTAAGATTAGGAAATATACCGTTATAGACGCATGTAATCTTACCACCCAGACGTAGGGACCGACATGCCTGGAATGTTGTCAAATATTGCATCCGAGATGTTAGGTTGCCTTAGGTTAGGATATATGACGTTATAGACGTATATGCTGTTCCCTCCGAGAAGTAGGGTTCGACAGGCCAGGAATGATGTCAAATATTGCATCCGAGATGTTAGGTTGCCTTAGGTTAGGATATATAACGTTATAGACGTATATACTGTTCCCACCGAGAAGTAGAGTTCGACACGCCAGGAATGTTGTCAAATATTACATACGAGATGTTGGGTGGCCTTAGGTTAGGATATATAACGTTATAGACGCATGTAATGTTACCACCGAGACGTAGGGACCGACACGCCTGGAATGTTGTCAAATGTTACATCCGAGATGTTAGGTTGCCTTAGGTTAGGATATATGACGTTATAGACGTATATACTGTTCCCTCCGAGATGTAGGGTTCGACAGGCCAGGAATGTTGTCAAATATTGCATCCTAGATGTTAGGTTGCCTTAGGTTAGGATATATAACGTTATAGACGCATGTAACGTTACCACCGAGACGTAGGGACCGACACAACCGGAATGTTGTCAAATGTTACATCCGAGATGTTAGGTTGCCATAGGTGAGGATATATGACGTTATAGACGTATATGGTGTTCCCTCCGAGAAGTAGGGTTCGACAGGCCAGGAATGTTGTCAAATATTGCATCCGAGATGTTAGGTTGCCTTAGGTTAGGATATATAACGTTATAGACGCATGTAATGTTACCACCGAGACGTAGGGACCGACATGCCTGGAATGTTGTCAAATGTTACATCCGAGATTTTAGGTTGTCTTAGGTTAGGATATATGACGTTACAGACGTATATACTGTTCCCTCCGAGATGTAGGGTTCGACAGGCCAGGAATGTTGTCAAATATATCATCCGAGATGTTAGATTGCCTTAGATTACTATATCGACCGTTATTGACGCATATAATATTCCCACCGAAAAGTATGTACCGACACGCCAGGAATATTGTAAAATATTACGTCTGAGATAATAGGTTGCCTTAGATTAGGATATACAACGTTATAGACTCATATAATGGTCCCACCGAGAAGTAGGGTCCGACACGCCTGGAATGATGTAGAATATTACATCCGAGATGTCAGGTTGCCTCCGGTTAGGATATATAACGTTATAGACGTATATACTGTTCCCACCGAGAAGTAGGGTTCGACACGCCAGGAATGTTGTCAAATATTACATACGAGATGTTAGGTGGCCTTAGGTTAGGATATATAACGTTATAGACGCATGTAACGTTACCACCGAGACGTAGGGACCGACACAACCGGAATGTTGTCAAATGTTACATCCGAGATGTTAGGTTGCCATAGGTGAGGATATATGACGTTATAGACGTATATGGTGTTCCCTCCGAGAAGTAGGGTTCGACAGGCCAGGAATGTTGTCAAATATTGCATCCGAGATGTTAGGTTGCCTTAGGTTAGGATATATAACGTTATAGAAGCATGTAATGTTACCACCGAGACGTAGGGACCGACATGCCTGGAATGTTGTCAAATGTTACATCCGAGATGTTAGGTTGTCTTAGGTTAGGATATATGACGTTACAGACGTATATACTGTTCCCTCCGAGATGTAGGGTTCGACAGGCCAGGAATGTTGTCAAATATATCATCCGAGATGTTAGATTGCCTTAGATTACTATATCGACCGTTATGGACGCATATAATATTCCCACCGAAAAGTATGTACCGACACGCCAGGAATATTGTAAAATATTACGTCTGAGATAATAGGTTGCCTTAGATTAGGATATACAACGTTATAGACTCATATAATGTTCCCACCGAGAAGTAGGGTCCGACACGCCTGGAATGATGTAGAATATTACATCCGAGATGTCAGGTTGCCTCCGGTTAGGATATATAACGTTATAGACGTATATACTGTTCCCACCGAGAAGTAGGGTTCGACACGCCAGGAATGTTGTCAAATATTACATACGAGATGTTAGGTTGCCTTAGATTAGGAAATATACCGTTATAGACGCATGTAATGTTACCACCGAGACGTAGGGTTCCAACACGCCTGGAATGTTGTCAAATGTTATATCCGAGATGTTAGGTTGCCTCAGGTTAGGATATATAACGTTATAGACGTATATACTGTTCCCACCGAGAAGTAGGGTTCGACACGCCAGGAATGTTGTCAAATATTACATACGAGATGTTAGTTGGCCTTAGGTTACGATATCGACCGTTATAGACGCATATAATATTCCCACCGAAAAGTATGCACCGACACGCCAGGAATATTGTAAAATATTACGTCTGAGATAATAGGTT
>CAXAJV010000205.1:71339-172339 GCA_963969225.1 Xylocopa violacea | reverse complement strand
CAACCTAACATCTCGGCGGTAATATTTGAACACATTCCTGGCTTGTTGGCCTCTACGTCTCCGTGGGACCTTTATATACATCCATAACGTTATATAACCTAACCTAACCCAACCTAACATCTCGGCGGTAATATGTGACAACATTCCTGGCGAGTTGGCTTCTCCGTCTCCGTGGGATCTTTTTACACATCAATAACGTAATATAACCTAACCTAACCCAAAATAACATCTCGGCGGTAATATTTGAAAACATTCATGACGAGTTGGCATCTACGTCTCCGTGGGATCTTTATATACATCTATAACGTAATATAACCTAACCTAACCCAACCTAACATCTCGGCGGTAATATTTGAACACATTCCTGGCTTGTTGGCCTCTACGTCTCCGTGGGACCTTTATATACATCTATAACGTTATATAATCTAACCTAACCCAACCTAACATCTCGGCGGTAATATTTGAAGACATTCATGGCGAGTTGGCCTCTACGTCTCCGTGGGATCTTTATATACATCTATAACGTAATATAACCTAACCTAACCCAACCTAACATCTCGGCGGTAATATTTGAACACATTCCTGGCTTGTTGGCCTCTACGTCTCCGTGGGACCTTTATATACATCCATAACGTTATATAACCTAACCTAACCCAACCTAACATCTCGGCGGTAATATTTGACAACATTCCTGGCGAGTTGGCTTCTCCGTCTCCGTGGGATCTTTTTACACATCAATAACGTAATATAACCTAACCTAAGCCAACCTAACATCTCGGCGGTAATATTTGAAGACATTCATGGCGAGTTGGCCTCTACGTCTCCGTGGGATCTTTATATACATCTATAACGTAATATAACCTAACCTAACCCAACCTAACATCTCGGCGGTAATATTTGAACACATTCCTGGCTTGTTGGCCTCTACGTCTCCGTGGGACCTTTATATACATCCATAACGTTATATAACCTAACCTAACCCAACCTAACATCTCGGCGGTAATATTTGAAAACATTCATGGCGAGTTGGCCTCTACGTCTCCGTGGGATCTTTATATACATCTATAACGTAATATAACCTAACCTAACCCAACCTAACATCTCGGCGATAATATTTGAAAACATTCATGGCGAGTTGGCCTCTACGTCTTCGTGAGATCTTTATATACATCAATAACGAAATATAACCTAACCTAACCGAACCTAACATCTCGGCGGTAATATTTGGAAACATTCCTGGCGAGTTGGCCTCTACGTCTCCGCGGGACGTTTAAATACATCTATAACGTAATATAACCTAACCTAACCCAACCTAACATCTCGGCGGTAATATTTGAAAATATTCATGGCGAGTTGGCCTCTACGCCTCCGTGGTACATTTATATACATCAATAACGTAATATAACCTAACCTAACCCAACCTAACATCTCGGCGGTAATATTTGAAAACATTCATGCCGAGTTGGCCTCTACGTCTCCGTGGTACATTTATATACATCAATAACGTAATATGACCTATCCTAACCCAAAATAACATCTCGGCGGTAATATTTGAAAACATTCATGGCGAGTTGGCATCTACGTCTCCGTGGGATCTTTATATACATCTATAACGTAATATAACCTAACCTAACCCAACCTAACATCTCGGCGGTAATATTTGAACACATTCCTGGCTTGTTGGCCTCTACGTCTCCGTGGGACCTTTATATACATCTATAACGTTATATAATCTAACTTAACCCAACCTAACATCTCGGCGGTAATATTTGATCACATTCCTGGCTTGTTGGCCTCTACGTCTCCGTGGGACCTTTATATACATCTATAACGTTATATAATCTAACCCAACCCAACCTAACATCTCGGCGATAATGTTTGATCACATTCCTGGCTTGTTGGCCTCTACGTCGCCGCGGGACGTTTAAATACATCTATAACGTAATATAACCTAACCTAACCCAACCTATCATCTTGGCGCTAATGTTTGACAACATTCCTGGCGAGTTGGCCTCTACTTCTCCGTGGGACCTTCATATACATCAATAACGAAATATAACCTAACCTAACCGAACCTAACATCTCGGCGGTAATATTTGAAGACATTCATGGCGAGTTGGCCTCTACGTCTCCGTGGGATCTTTATATACATCTATAACGTAATATAACCTAACCTAACCCAACCTATCATCTCGGCGCAAATATTTGACAACATACCTGGCGAGTTGGCCTCTACGTCTCCGTGGGACCTTTATATACATCAATAACGTAATATAACCTAACCTAACCCAACCTAACATCTCGGCGGTAATATTTGAAAATATTCATGGCGAGTTGGCCTCTACGTCTCCGTGGTACATTTATATACATCAATAACGTAATATAACCTAACCTAACCCAAAATAACATCTCGGCGGTAATATTTGAAAACATTCATGGCGAGTTGGCATCTACGTCTCCGTGGGATCTTTATATACATCTGTAACGTAATATAACCTAACCTAACCCAACCTAACATCTCGGCGATAATATTTGAAAACATTCATGGCGAGTTGGCCTCTACGTCTTCGTGAGATCTTTATATACATCTATAACGTAATATAACCTAACCTAACCCAACCTAACATCTCGGCGATAATATTTGAAAACATTCATGGCGAGTTTTCCTCTCCGTCTCCGTGGGATCTTTATATACATCTATAACGTAATATAACCTAACCTAACCCAACCTAACATCTCGGCGGTAATATTTGAAAACATTCATGGCGAGTTGGCCTCTACGTCTCCGTGGGATCTTTATATACATCTATAACGTAATATAACCTAACCTAACCCAACCTAACATCTCGGCGGTAATATTTGAACACATTCCTGGCTTGTTGGCCTCTACGTCTCCGTGGGACCTTTATATACATCCATAACGTTATATAACCTAACCTAACCCAACCTAACATCTCGGCGGTAATATTTGACAACATTCCTGGCGAGTTGGCTTCTCCGTCTCCGTGGGATCTTTTTACACATCAATAACGTAATATAACCTAACCGAACCCAAAATAACATCTCGGCGGTAATATTTGAAAACATTCATGACGAGTTGGCATCTACGTCTCCGTGGGATCTTTATATACATCTATAACGTAATATAACCTAACCTAACCCAACCTAACATCTCGGCGGTAATATTTGAACACATTCCTGGCTTGTTGGCCTCTACGTCTCCGTGGGACCTTTATATACATCTATAACGTTATATAATCTAACCTAACCCAACCTAACATCTCGGCGGTAATATTTGAAGACATTCATGGCGAGTTGGCCTCTACGTCTCCGTGGGATCTTTATATACATCTATAACGTAATATAACCTAACCTAACCCAACCTAACATCTCGGCGGTAATATTTGAACACATTCCTGGCTTGTTGGCCTCTACGTCTCCGTGGGACCTTTATATACATCCATAACGTTATATAACCTAACCTAACCCAACCTAACATCTCGGCGGTAATATTTGACAACATTCCTGGCGAGTTGGCTTCTCCGTCTCCGTGGGATCTTTTTACACATCAATAACGTAATATAACCTAACCTAACCCAAAATAACATCTCGGCGGTAATATTTGAAAACATTCATGACGAGTTGGCATCTACGTCTCCGTGCGATCTTTATATACATCTATAACGTAATATAACCTAACCTAACCCAACCTAACATCTCGGCGGTAATATTTGAACACATTCCTGGCTTGTTGGCCTCTACGTCTCCGTGGGACCTTTATATACATCTATAACGTTATATAATCTAACCTAACCCAACCTAACATCTCGGCGGTAATATTTGAAGACATTCATGGCGAGTTGGCCTCTACGTCTCCGTGGGACCTTTATATACATCTATAACGTAATATAACCTAACCTAACCCAACCTAACATCTCGGCGGTAATATTTGAACACATTCCTGGCTTGTTGGCCTCTACGTCTCCGTGGGACCTTTATATACATCCATAACGTTATATAACCTAACCTAACCCAACCTAACATCTCGGCGGTAATATTTGACAACATTCCTGGCGAGTTGGCTTCTCCGTCTCCGTGGGATCTTTTTACACATCAATAACGTAATATAACCTAACCTAACCCAACCTAACATCTCGGCGGTAATATTTGAAGACATTCATGGCGAGTTGGCCTCTACGTCTCCGTGGGATCTTTATATACATCTATAACGTAATATAACCTAACCTAACCCAACCTAACATCTCGGCGGTAATATTTGAAGACATTCCTGGCTTGTTGGCCTCTACGTCTCCGTGGGACCTTTATATACATCCATAACGTTATATAACCTAACCTAACCCAACCTAACATCTCGGCGGTAATATTTGAAAACATTCATGGCGAGTTGGCCTCTACGTCTCCGTGGGATCTTTATATACATCTATAACGTAATATAACCTAACCTAACCCAACCTAACATCTCGGCGATAATATTTGAAAACATTCATGGCGAGTTGGCCTCTACGTCTTCGTGAGATCTTTATATACATCTATAACGTAATATAACCTAACCTAACCCAACCTAACATCTCGGCGATAATATTTGAAAACATTCATGGCGAGTTTTCCTCTCCGTCTCCGTGGGATCTTTATATACATCTATAACGTAATATAACCTAACCTAACCCAACCTAACATCTCGGCGGTAATATTTGAAAACATTCATGGCGAGTTGGCCTCTACGTCTCCGTGGGACCTTTATATACATCTATAACGTACTATAACCTAACCTAACCCAACCTAACATCTCGGCGGTAATATTTGAACACATTCCTGGCTTGTTGGCCTCTACGTCTCCGTGGGACCTTTATATACATCCATAACGTTATATAACCTAACCTAACCCAACCTAACATCTCGGCGGTAATATCTGACAACATTCCTGGCGAGTTGGCTTCTCCGTCTCCGTGGGATCTTTTTACACATCAATAACGTAATATAACCTAACCTAACCCAAAATAACATCTCGGCGGTAATATTTGAGAACATTCATGGCGAGTTGGCATCTACGTCTCCGTGGGATCTTTATATACATCTATAACGTAATATAACCTAACCTAACCCAACCTAACATCTCGGCGGTAATATTTGAACACATTCCTGGCTTGTTGGCCTCTACGTCTCCGTGGGACCTTTATATACATCTATAACGTTATATAATCTAACCTAACCCAACCTAACATCTCGGCGGTGAATATTTGATCACATTCCTGGCTTGTTGGCCTCTACGTCTCCGTGGGACCTTTATATACATCTATAACGTTATATAATCTAACCTAACCCAACCTAACATCTCGGCGATAATGTTTGATCACATTCCTGGCTTGTTGGCCTCTACGTCTCCGCGGGACGTTTAAATACATCTATAACGTAATATAACCTAACCTAACCCAACCTATCATCTTGGCGCTAATGTTTGACAACATTCCTGGCGAGTTGGCCTCTACTTCTCCGTGGGACCTTCATATACATCAATAACGAAATATAACCTAACCTAACCCAACCTAACATCTCGGCGGTAATATTTGAAGACATTCATGGCGAGTTGGCCTCTACGTCTCCGTGGGATCTTTATATACATCTATAACGTAATATAACCTAACCTAACCCAACCTAACATCTCGGCGGTAATATTTGAACACATTCCTGGCTTGTTGGCCTCTACGTCTCCGTGGGACCTTTATATACATCCATAACGTTATATAACCTAACCTAACCCAACCTAACATCTCGCCGGTAATATTTGACAACATTCCTGGCGAGTTGGCTTCTCCGTCTCCGTGGGATCTTTTTACACATCAATAACGTAATATAACCTAACCTAACCCAACCTAACATCTCGGCGGTAGTATTTGAAAACATACCTGGCGACTTGGCCTCTACGTCTCCGTGGGATCTTTTTATACATCAATAACGTAATATAACCTAACCTAACCGAACCTAACATCTCGGCGGTAATATTTGGAAACATTCCTGGCGAGTTGGCCTCTACGTCTCCGCGGGACGTTTAAATACATCTATAACGTAATATAACCTAACCTAACCCAACCTATCATCTTGGCGCTAATGTTTGACAAAATTCCTGGCAAGTTGGCCTCTACTTCTCCGTGGGACTTTCATATACATCAATAACGAAATATAACCTAACCTAACCCAACCTAACATCTCGGCGGTAATATTTGAAGACATTCATGGCGAGTTGGCCTCTACGTCTCCGTGGGACCTTTATATACATGTATAACGTAATATAACCTAACCTAACCCAACCTATCATCTCGGCGCTAATATTTGACAACATACCTGGCGAGTTGGCCCCTACGTCTCCGTGGGACCTTTATATACATCAATCACGTAATATAACCTAACCTAACCCAACCTAACATCTCGGCGGTAATATTTGAAAATATTCATGGCGAGTTGGCCTCTACGTCTCCGTGGTACATTTATATACATCAATAACGTAATATAACCTAACCTAACCCAACCTAACATTCCGGCGGTAATATTTGAAAACATTCATTCCGAGTTGGCCTCTACGTCTCCGTGGTACATTTGTATACATCAATAACGTAATATGACCTATCCTAACCCAAAATAACATCTCGGCGGTAATATTTGAAAACATTCATGGCGAGTTGGCATCTACGTCTCCGTGGGATCTTTATATACATCTATAACGTAATATAACCTAACCTAACCCAACCTAACATCTCGGCGGTAATATTTGAACACATTCCTGGCTTCTTGGCCTCTACGTCTCCGTGGGACCTTTATATACATCTATAACGTTATATAATCTAACCTAACCCAACCTAACATCTCGGCGGTAATATTTGATCACATTCCTGGCTTGTTGGCCTCTACGTCACCGCGGGACGTTTAAATACATCTATAACGTAATATAACCTAACCTAACCCAACCTAACATCTCGGCGATAATATTTGAAAACATTCATGGCGAGTTGGCCCCTACGTCTCCGTGGGATCTTTATATACATCTATAACGTAATATAACCTAACCTAACCCAACCTATCATCTTGGCGCTAATGTTTGACAACATTCCTGGCGAGTTGGCCTCTACTTCTCCGTGGGACCTTCGTATACATCAATAACGAAATATAACCTAACCTAACCGAACCTAACATCTCGGCGGTAATATTTGGAAACATTCCTGGCGAGTTGGCCTCTACGTCTCCGTGGGACCTTTATATACATCTATAACGTAATATAACCTAACCTAACCCAACCTATCATCTCGGCGCTAATATTTGACAACATACCTGGCGAGTTGGCCTCTACGTCTCCGTGGGATCTTTATATACATCAATAACGAAATATAACCTAACCTAACCGAACCTAACATCTCGGCGGTAATATTTGGAAACATTCCTGGCGAGTTGGCCTCTACGTCTCCGCGGGACGTTTAAATACATCTATAACGTAATATAACCTAACCTAACCCAACCTAACATCTCGGCGGTAATATTTGAAAATATTCATGGCGAGTTGGCCTCTACGTCTCCGTGGTACATTTATATACATCAATAACGTAATATAACCTAACCTAACCCAACCTAACATCTCGGCGGTAATATTTGAAAACATTCATGCCGAGTTGGCCTCTACGTCTCCGTGGTACATTTATATACATCAATAACGTAATATGACCTATCCTAACCCAAAATAACATCTCGGCGGTAATATTTGAAAACATTCATGGCGAGTTGGCATCTACGTCTCCGTGGGATCTTTATATACATCTATAACGTAATATAACCTAACCTAACCCAACCTAACATCTCGGCGGTAATATTTGAACACATTCCTGGCTTGTTGGCCTCTACGTCTCCGTGGGACCTTTATATACATCTATAACGTTATATAATCTAACCTAACCCAACCTAACATCTCGGCGGTAATATTTGAAGACATTCATGGCGAGTTGGCCTCTACGTCTCCGTGGGATCTTTATATACATCTATAACGTACTATAACCTAACCTAACCCAACCTAACATCTCGGCGGTAATATTTGAACACATTCCTGGCTTGTTGGCCTCTACGTCTCCGTGGGACCTTTATATACATCCATAACGTTATATAACCTAACCTAACCCAACCTAACATCTCGGCGGTAATATTTGAACACATTCCTGGCTTGTTGGCCTCTACGTCTCCGTGGGACCTTTATATACATCCATAACGTTATATAACCTAACCTAACCCAACCTAACATCTCGGCGGTAATATCTGACAACATTCCTGGCGAGTTGGCTTCTCCGTCTCCGTGGGATCTTTTTACACATCAATAACGTAATATAACCTAACCTAACCCAAAATAACATCTCGGCGGTAATATTTGAGAACATTCATGGCGAGTTGGCATCTACGTCTCCGTGGGATCTTTATATACATCTATAACGTAATATAACCTAACCTAACCCAACCTAACATCTCGGCGGTAATATTTGAACACATTCCTGGCTTGTTGGCCTCTACGTCTCCGTGGGACCTTTATATACATCTATAACGTTATATAATCTAACCTAACCCAACCTAACATCTCGGCGGTGAATATTTGATCACATTCCTGGCTTGTTGGCCTCTACGTCTCCGTGGGACCTTTATATACATCTATAACGTTATATAATCTAACCTAACCCAACCTAACATCTCGGCGATAATGTTTGATCACATTCCTGGCTTGTTGGCCTCTACGTCTCCGCGGGACGTTTAAATACATCTATAACGTAATATAACCTAACCTAACCCAACCTATCATCTTGGCGCTAATGTTTGACAACATTCCTGGCGAGTTGGCCTCTACTTCTCCGTGGGACCTTCATATACATCAATAACGAAATATAACCTAACCTAACCCAACCTAACATCTCGGCGGTAATATTTGAAGACATTCATGGCGAGTTGGCCTCTACGTCTCCGTGGGATCTTTATATACATCTATAACGTAATATAACCTAACCTAACCCAACCTAACATCTCGGCGGTAATATTTGAACACATTCCTGGCTTGTTGGCCTCTACGTCTCCGTGGGACCTTTATATACATCCATAACGTTATATAACCTAACCTAACCCAACCTAACATCTCGCCGGTAATATTTGACAACATTCCTGGCGAGTTGGCTTCTCCGTCTCCGTGGGATCTTTTTACACATCAATAACGTAATATAACCTAACCTAACCCAACCTAACATCTCGGCGGTAGTATTTGAAAACATACCTGGCGACTTGGCCTCTACGTCTCCGTGGGATCTTTTTATACATCAATAACGTAATATAACCTAACCTAACCGAACCTAACATCTCGGCGGTAATATTTGGAAACATTCCTGGCGAGTTGGCCTCTACGTCTCCGCGGGACGTTTAAATACATCTATAACGTAATATAACCTAACCTAACCCAACCTATCATCTTGGCGCTAATGTTTGACAAAATTCCTGGCAAGTTGGCCTCTACTTCTCCGTGGGACCTTCATATACATCAATAACGAAATATAACCTAACCTAACCCAACCTAACATCTCGGCGGTAATATTTGAAGACATTCATGGCGAGTTGGCCTCTACGTCTCCGTGGGACCTTTATATACATGTATAACGTAATATAACCTAACCTAACCCAACCTATCATCTCGGCGCTAATATTTGACAACATACCTGGCGAGTTGGCCCCTACGTCTCCGTGGGACCTTTATATACATCAATCACGTAATATAACCTAACCTAACCCAACCTAACATCTCGGCGGTAATATTTGAAAATATTCATGGCGAGTTGGCCTCTACGTCTCCGTGGTACATTTATATACATCAATAACGTAATATAACCTAACCTAACCCAACCTAACATTCCGGCGGTAATATTTGAAAACATTCATTCCGAGTTGGCCTCTACGTCTCCGTGGTACATTTGTATACATCAATAACGTAATATGACCTATCCTAACCCAAAATAACATCTCGGCGGTAATATTTGAAAACATTCATGGCGAGTTGGCATCTACGTCTCCGTGGGATCTTTATATACATCTATAACGTAATATAACCTAACCTAACCCAACCTAACATCTCGGCGGTAATATTTGAACACATTCCTGGCTTCTTGGCCTCTACGTCTCCGTGGGACCTTTATATACATCTATAACGTTATATAATCTAACCTAACCCAACCTAACATCTCGGCGGTAATATTTGATCACATTCCTGGCTTGTTGGCCTCTACGTCACCGCGGGACGTTTAAATACATCTATAACGTAATATAACCTAACCTAACCCAACCTAACATCTCGGCGATAATATTTGAAAACATTCATGGCGAGTTGGCCCCTACGTCTCCGTGGGATCTTTATATACATCTATAACGTAATATAACCTAACCTAACCCAACCTATCATCTTGGCGCTAATGTTTGACAACATTCCTGGCGAGTTGGCCTCTACTTCTCCGTGGGACCTTCGTATACATCAATAACGAAATATAACCTAACCTAACCGAACCTAACATCTCGGCGGTAATATTTGGAAACATTCCTGGCGAGTTGGCCTCTACGTCTCCGTGGGACCTTTATATACATCTATAACGTAATATAACCTAACCTAACCCAACCTATCATCTCGGCGCTAATATTTGACAACATACCTGGCGAGTTGGCCTCTACGTCTCCGTGGGATCTTTATATACATCAATAACGAAATATAACCTAACCTAACCGAACCTAACATCTCGGCGGTAATATTTGGAAACATTCCTGGCGAGTTGGCCTCTACGTCTCCGCGGGACGTTTAAATACATCTATAACGTAATATAACCTAACCTAACCCAACCTAACATCTCGGCGGTAATATTTGAAAATATTCATGGCGAGTTGGCCTCTACGTCTCCGTGGTACATTTATATACATCAATAACGTAATATAACCTAACCTAACCCAACCTAACATCTCGGCGGTAATATTTGAAAACATTCATGCCGAGTTGGCCTCTACGTCTCCGTGGTACATTTATATACATCAATAACGTAATATGACCTATCCTAACCCAAAATAACATCTCGGCGGTAATATTTGAAAACATTCATGGCGAGTTGGCATCTACGTCTCCGTGGGATCTTTATATACATCTATAACGTAATATAACCTAACCTAACCCAACCTAACATCTCGGCGGTAATATTTGAACACATTCCTGGCTTGTTGGCCTCTACGTCTCCGTGGGACCTTTATATACATCTATAACGTTATATAATCTAACCTAACCCAACCTAACATCTCGGCGGTAATATTTGAAGACATTCATGGCGAGTTGGCCTCTACGTCTCCGTGGGATCTTTATATACATCTATAACGTAATATAACCTAACCTAACCCAACCTAACATCTCGGCGGTAATATTTGAACACATTCCTGGCTTGTTGGCCTCTACGTCTCCGTGGGACATTTATATACATCCATAACGTTATATAACCTAACCTAACCCAACCTAACATCTCGGCGGTAATATTTGACAACATTCCTGGCGAGTTGGCTTCTCCGTCTCCGTGGGATCTTTTTACACATCAATAACGTAATATAACCTAACCTAACCCAACCTAACATCTCGGCGGTAATATTTGAAGACATTCATGGCGAGTTGGCCTCTACGTCTCCGTGGGATCTTTATATACATCTATAACGTAATATAACCTAACCTAACCCAACCTAACATCTCGGCGGTAATATTTGAACACATTCCTGGCTTGTTGGCCTCTACGTCTCCGTGGGACCTTTATATACATCCATAACGTTATATAACCTAACCTAACCCAACCTAACATCTCGGCGGTAATATTTGAAAACATTCATGGCGAGTTGGCCTCTACGTCTCCGTGGGATCTTTATATACATCTATAACGTAATATAACCTAACCTAACCCAACCTAACATCTCGGCGATAATATTTGAAAACATTCATGGCGAGTTGGCCTCTACGTCTTCGTGAGATCTTTATATACATCTATAACGTAATATAACCTAACCTAACCCAACCTAACATCTCGGCGATAATATTTGAAAACATTCATGGCGAGTTTTCCTCTCCGTCTCCGTGGGATCTTTATATACATCTATAACGTAATATAACCTAACCTAACCCAACCTAACATCTCGGCGGTAATATTTGAAAACATTCATGGCGAGTTGGCCTCTACGTCTCCGTGGGACCTTTATATACATCTATAACGTACTATAACCTAACCTAACCCAACCTAACATCTCGGCGGTAATATTTGAACACATTCCTGGCTTGTTGGCCTCTACGTCTCCGTGGGACCTTTATATACATCCATAACGTTATATAACCTAACCTAACCCAACCTAACATCTCGGCGGTAATATCTGACAACATTCCTGGCGAGTTGGCTTCTCCGTCTCCGTGGGATCTTTTTACACATCAATAACGTAATATAACCTAACCTAACCCAAAATAACATCTCGGCGGTAATATTTGAGAACATTCATGGCGAGTTGGCATCTACGTCTCCGTGGGATCTTTATATACATCTATAACGTAATATAACCTAACCTAACCCAACCTAACATCTCGGCGGTAATATTTGAACACATTCCTGGCTTGTTGGCCTCTACGTCTCCGTGGGACCTTTATATACATCTATAACGTTATATAATCTAACCTAACCCAACCTAACATCTCGGCGGTGAATATTTGATCACATTCCTGGCTTGTTGGCCTCTACGTCTCCGTGGGACCTTTATATACATCTATAACGTTATATAATCTAACCTAACCCAACCTAACATCTCGGCGATAATGTTTGATCACATTCCTGGCTTGTTGGCCTCTACGTCTCCGCGGGACGTTTAAATACATCTATAACGTAATATAACCTAACCTAACCCAACCTATCATCTTGGCGCTAATGTTTGACAACATTCCTGGCGAGTTGGCCTCTACTTCTCCGTGGGACCTTCATATACATCAATAACGAAATATAACCTAACCTAACCCAACCTAACATCTCGGCGGTAATATTTGAAGACATTCATGGCGAGTTGGCCTCTACGTCTCCGTGGGATCTTTATATACATCTATAACGTAATATAACCTAACCTAACCCAACCTAACATCTCGGCGGTAATATTTGAACACATTCCTGGCTTGTTGGCCTCTACGTCTCCGTGGGACCTTTATATACATCCATAACGTTATATAACCTAACCTAACCCAACCTAACATCTCGCCGGTAATATTTGACAACATTCCTGGCGAGTTGGCTTCTCCGTCTCCGTGGGATCTTTTTACACATCAATAACGTAATATAACCTAACCTAACCCAACCTAACATCTCGGCGGTAGTATTTGAAAACATACCTGGCGACTTGGCCTCTACGTCTCCGTGGGATCTTTTTATACATCAATAACGTAATATAACCTAACCTAACCGAACCTAACATCTCGGCGGTAATATTTGGAAACATTCCTGGCGAGTTGGCCTCTACGTCTCCGCGGGACGTTTAAATACATCTATAACGTAATATAACCTAACCTAACCCAACCTATCATCTTGGCGCTAATGTTTGACAAAATTCCTGGCAAGTTGGCCTCTACTTCTCCGTGGGACCTTCATATACATCAATAACGAAATATAACCTAACCTAACCCAACCTAACATCTCGGCGGTAATATTTGAAGACATTCATGGCGAGTTGGCCTCTACGTCTCCGTGGGACCTTTATATACATGTATAACGTAATATAACCTAACCTAACCCAACCTATCATCTCGGCGCTAATATTTGACAACATACCTGGCGAGTTGGCCCCTACGTCTCCGTGGGACCTTTATATACATCAATCACGTAATATAACCTAACCTAACCCAACCTAACATCTCGGCGGTAATATTTGAAAATATTCATGGCGAGTTGGCCTCTACGTCTCCGTGGTACATTTATATACATCAATAACGTAATATAACCTAACCTAACCCAACCTAACATTCCGGCGGTAATATTTGAAAACATTCATTCCGAGTTGGCCTCTACGTCTCCGTGGTACATTTGTATACATCAATAACGTAATATGACCTATCCTAACCCAAAATAACATCTCGGCGGTAATATTTGAAAACATTCATGGCGAGTTGGCATCTACGTCTCCGTGGGATCTTTATATACATCTATAACGTAATATAACCTAACCTAACCCAACCTAACATCTCGGCGGTAATATTTGAACACATTCCTGGCTTCTTGGCCTCTACGTCTCCGTGGGACCTTTATATACATCTATAACGTTATATAATCTAACCTAACCCAACCTAACATCTCGGCGGTAATATTTGATCACATTCCTGGCTTGTTGGCCTCTACGTCACCGCGGGACGTTTAAATACATCTATAACGTAATATAACCTAACCTAACCCAACCTAACATCTCGGCGATAATATTTGAAAACATTCATGGCGAGTTGGCCCCTACGTCTCCGTGGGATCTTTATATACATCTATAACGTAATATAACCTAACCTAACCCAACCTATCATCTTGGCGCTAATGTTTGACAACATTCCTGGCGAGTTGGCCTCTACTTCTCCGTGGGACCTTCGTATACATCAATAACGAAATATAACCTAACCTAACCGAACCTAACATCTCGGCGGTAATATTTGGAAACATTCCTGGCGAGTTGGCCTCTACGTCTCCGTGGGACCTTTATATACATCTATAACGTAATATAACCTAACCTAACCCAACCTATCATCTCGGCGCTAATATTTGACAACATACCTGGCGAGTTGGCCTCTACGTCTCCGTGGGATCTTTATATACATCAATAACGAAATATAACCTAACCTAACCGAACCTAACATCTCGGCGGTAATATTTGGAAACATTCCTGGCGAGTTGGCCTCTACGTCTCCGCGGGACGTTTAAATACATCTATAACGTAATATAACCTAACCTAACCCAACCTAACATCTCGGCGGTAATATTTGAAAATATTCATGGCGAGTTGGCCTCTACGTCTCCGTGGTACATTTATATACATCAATAACGTAATATAACCTAACCTAACCCAACCTAACATCTCGGCGGTAATATTTGAAAACATTCATGCCGAGTTGGCCTCTACGTCTCCGTGGTACATTTATATACATCAATAACGTAATATGACCTATCCTAACCCAAAATAACATCTCGGCGGTAATATTTGAAAACATTCATGGCGAGTTGGCATCTACGTCTCCGTGGGATCTTTATATACATCTATAACGTAATATAACCTAACCTAACCCAACCTAACATCTCGGCGGTAATATTTGAACACATTCCTGGCTTGTTGGCCTCTACGTCTCCGTGGGACCTTTATATACATCTATAACGTTATATAATCTAACCTAACCCAACCTAACATCTCGGCGGTAATATTTGAAGACATTCATGGCGAGTTGGCCTCTACGTCTCCGTGGGATCTTTATATACATCTATAACGTAATATAACCTAACCTAACCCAACCTAACATCTCGGCGGTAATATTTGAACACATTCCTGGCTTGTTGGCCTCTACGTCTCCGTGGGACCTTTATATACATCCATAACGTTATATAACCTAACCTAACCCAACCTAACATCTCGGCGGTAATATTTGACAACATTCCTGGCGAGTTGGCTTCTCCGTCTCCGTGGGATCGTTTTACACATCAATAACGTAATATAACCTAACCTAAGCCAACCTAACATCTCGGCGGTAATATTTGAAGACATTCATGGCGAGTTGGCCTCTACGTCTCCGTGGGATCTTTATATACATCTATAACGTAATATAACCTAACCTAACCCAACCTAACATCTCGGCGGTAATATTTGAACACATTCCTGGCTTGTTGGCCTCTACGTCTCCGTGGGACCTTTATATACATCCATAACGTTATATAACCTAACCTAACCCAACCTAACATCTCGGCGGTAATATTTGAAAACATTCATGGCGAGTTGGCCTCTACGTCTCCGTGGGATCTTTATATACATCTATAACGTAATATAACCTAACCTAACCCAACCTAACATCTCGGCGATAATATTTGAAAACATTCATGGCGAGTTGGCCTCTACGTCTTCGTGAGATCTTTATATACATCAATAACGAAATATAACCTAACCTAACCGAACCTAACATCTCGGCGGTAATATTTGGAAACATTCCTGGCGAGTTGGCCTCTACGTCTCCGCGGGACGTTTAAATACATCTATAACGTAATATAACCTAACCTAACCCAACCTAACATCTCGGCGGTAATATTTGAAAATATTCATGGCGAGTTGGCCTCTACGTCTCCGTGGTACATTTATATACATCAATAACGTAATATAACCTAACCTAACCCAACCTAACATCTCGGCGGTAATATTTGAAAACATTCATGCCGAGTTGGCCTCTACGTCTCCGTGGTACATTTATATACATCAATAACGTAATATGACCTATCCTAACCCAAAATAACATCTCGGCGGTAATATTTGAAAACATTCATGGCGAGTTGGCATCTACGTCTCCGTGGGATCTTTATATACATCTATAACGTAATATAACCTAACCTAACCCAACCTAACATCTCGGCGGTAATATTTGAACACATTCCTGGCTTGTTGGCCTCTACGTCTCCGTGGGACCTTTATATACATCTATAACGTTATATAATCTAACTTAACCCAACCTAACATCTCGGCGGTAATATTTGATCACATTCCTGGCTTGTTGGCCTCTACGTCTCCGTGGGACCTTTATATACATCTATAACGTTATATAATCTAACCCAACCCAACCTAACATCTCGGCGATAATGTTTGATCACATTCCTGGCTTGTTGGCCTCTACGTCGCCGCGGGACGTTTAAATACATCTATAACGTAATATAACCTAACCTAACCCAACCTATCATCTTGGCGCTAATGTTTGACAACATTCCTGGCGAGTTGGCCTCTACTTCTCCGTGGGACCTTCATATACATCAATAACGAAATATAACCTAACCTAACCGAACCTAACATCTCGGCGGTAATATTTGAAGACATTCATGGCGAGTTGGCCTCTACGTCTCCGTGGGATCTTTATATACATCTATAACGTAATATAACCTAACCTAACCCAACCTATCATCTCGGCGCAAATATTTGACAACATACCTGGCGAGTTGGCCTCTACGTCTCCGTGGGACCTTTATATACATCAATAACGTAATATAACCTAACCTAACCCAACCTAACATCTCGGCGGTAATATTTGAAAATATTCATGGCGAGTTGGCCTCTACGTCTCCGTGGTACATTTATATACATCAATAACGTAATATAACCTAACCTAACCCAAAATAACATCTCGGCGGTAATATTTGAAAACATTCATGGCGAGTTGGCATCTACGTCTCCGTGGGATCTTTATATACATCTATAACGTAATATAACCTAACCTAACCCAACCTAACATCTCGGCGGTAATATTTGAACACATTCCTGGCTTGTTGGCCTCTACGTCTCCGTGGGACCTTTATATACATCCATAACGTTATATAACCTAACCTAACCCAACCTAACATCTCGCCGGTAATATTTGACAACATTCCTGGCGAGTTGGCTTCTCCGTCTCCGTGGGATGTTTTTACACATCAATAACGTAATATAACCTAACCTAACCCAACCTAACATCTCGGCGGTAGTATTTGAAAACATACCTGGCGACTTGGCCTCTACGTCTCCGTGGGATCTTTTTATACATCAATAACGTAATATAACCTAACCTAACCGAACCTAACATCTCGGCGGTAATATTTGGAAACATTCCTGGCGAGTTGGCCTCTACGTCTCCGCGGGACGTTTAAATACATCTATAACGTAATATAACCTAACCTAACCCAACCTATCATCTTGGCGCTAATGTTTGACAAAATTCCTGGCAAGTTGGCCTCTACTTCTCCGTGGTACCTTCATATACATCAATAACGAAATATAACCTAACCTAACCCAACCTAACATCTCGGCGGTAATATTTGGAAGCATTCCTGGCGAGTTGGCCTCTACGTCTCCGTGGGACCTTTATATACATCTATAACGTAATATAACCTAACCTAACCCAACCTATCATCTCGGCGCTAATATTTGACAACATACCTGGCGAGTTGGCCCCTACGTCTCCGTGGGACCTTTATATACATCAATCACGTAATATAACCTAACCTAACCCAACCTAACATCTCGGCGGTAATATTTGAAAATATTCATGGCGAGTTGGCCTCTACGTCTCCGTGGTACATTTATATACATCAATAACGTAATATAACCTAACCTAACCCAACCTAACATTCCGGCGGTAATATTTGAAAACATTCATTCCGAGTTGGCCTCTACGTCTCCGTGGTACATTTGTATACATCAATAACGTAATATGACCTATCCTAACCCAAAATAACATCTCGGCGGTAATATTTGAAAACATTCATGGCGAGTTGGCATCTACGTCTCCGTGGGATCTTTATATACATCTATAACGTAATATAACCTAACCTAACCCAACCTAACATCTCGGCGGTAATATTTGAACACATTCCTGGCTTGTTGGCCTCTACGTCTCCGTGGGACCTTTATATACATCTATAACGTTATATAATCTAACCTAACCCAACCTAACATCTCGGCGGTAATATTTGATCACATTCCTGGCTTGTTGGCCTCTACGTCACCGCGGGACGTTTAAATACATCTATAACGTAATATAACCTAACCTAACCCAACCTAACATCTCGGCGATAATATTTGAAAACATTCATGGCGAGTTGGCCCCTACGTCTCCGTGGGATCTTTATATACATCTATAACGTAATATAACGTAACCTAACCCAACCTATCATCTTGGCGCTAATGTTTGACAACATTCCTGGCGAGTTGGCCTCTACTTCTCCGTGGGACCTTCATATACATCAATAACGAAATATAACCTAACCTAACCGAACCTAACATCTCGGCGGTAATATTTGGAAACATTCCTGGCGAGTTGGCCTCTACGTCTCCGTGGGACCTTTATATACATCTATAACGTAATATAACCTAACCTAACCCAACCTATCATCTCGGCGCTAATATTTGACAACATACCTGGCGAGTTGGCCTCTACGTCTCCGTGGGATCTTTATATACATCAATAACGAAATATAACCTAACCTAACCGAACCTAACATCTCGGCGGTAATATTTGGAAACATTCCTGGCGAGTTGGCCTCTACGTCTCCGCGGGACGTTTAAATACATCTATAACGTAATATAACCTAACCTAACCCAACCTAACATCTCGGCGGTAATATTTGAAAATATTCATGGCGAGTTGGCCTCTACGTCTCCGTGGTACATTTATATACATCAATAACGTAATATAACCTAACCTAACCCAAAATAACATCTCGGCGGTAATATTTGAAAACATTCATGGCGAGTTGGCATCTACGTCTCCGTGGGATCTTTATATACATCTATAACGTAATATAACCTAACCTAACCCAACCTAACATCTCGGCGGTAATATTTGAACACATTCCTGGCTTGTTGGCCTCTACGTCTCCGTGGGACCTTTATATACATCTATAACGTTATATAATCTAACCTAACCCAACCTAACATCTCGGCGGTAATATTTGATCACATTCCTGGCTTGTTGGCCTCTACGTCACCGCGGGACGTTTAAATACATCTATAACGTAATATAACCTAACCTAACCCAACCTAACATCTCGGCGATAATATTTGAAAACATTCATGGCGAGTTGGCCCCTACGTCTCCGTGGGATCTTTATATACATCTATAACGTAATATAACCTAACCTAACCCAACCTATCATCTTGGCGCTAATGTTTGACAACATTCCTGGCGAGTTGGCCTCTACTTCTCCGTGGGACCTTCATATACATCAATAACGAAATATAACCTAACCTAACCGAACCTAACATCTCGGCGGTAATATTTGACAACATTCCTGGCGAGTTGGCTTCTCCGTCTCCGTGGGATCTTTTTACACATCAATAACGTAATATAACCTAACCTAACCCAAAATAACATCTCGGCGGTAATATTTGAAAACATTCATGGCGAGTTGGCCTCTACGTCTCCGTGGGATCTTCATATACATCTATAACGTAATATAACCTAACCTAACCCAACCTATCATCTTGGCGCTAATGTTTGACAACATTCCTGGCGAGTTGGCCTCTACTTCTCCGTGGGACCTTCATATACATCAATAACGAAATATAACCTAACCTAACCGAACCTAACATCTCGGCGGCAATATTTGGAAACATTCATGGCGAGTTGGCCTCTACGTCTCCGTGGGACCTTTATATACATCTATAACGTTATATGATCTAACCTAACCCAACCTAACATCTCGGCGGTAATATTTGATCACATTCCTGGCTTGTTGGCCTCTACGTCACCGCGGGACGTTTAAATACATCTATAACGTAATATAACCTAACCTAACCCAACCTAACATCTCGGCGATAATATTTGATCACATTCCTGGCTTGTTGGCCTCTACGTCGCCGCGGGACGTTTAAATACATCTATAACGTAATATAACCTAACCTAACCCAACCTATCATCTTGGCGCTAATGTTTGACAACATTCCTGGCGAGTTGGCCTCTACTTCTCCGTGGGACCTTCATATACATCAATAACGAAATATAACCTAACCTAACCGAACCTAACATCTCGGCGGTAATATTTGACAACATTCCTGGCGAGTTGGCTTCTCCGTCTCCGTGGGATCTTTTTACACATCAATAACGTAATATAACCTAACCTAACCCAAAATAACATCTCGGCGGTAATATTTGAAAACATACATGGCGAGTTGGCCTCTACGTCTCCGTGGGATCTTTATATACATCTATAACGTAATATAACCTAACCTAACCCAACCTATCATCTTGGCGCTAATGTTTGACAACATTCCTGGCGAGTTGGCCTCTACTTCTCCGTGGGACCTTCATATACATCAATAACGAAATATAACCTAACCTAACCCAACCTAACATCTCGGCGGTAACATTTGAAGACATTCATGGCGAGTTGGCCTCTACGTCTCCGTGGGATCTTTATATACATCTATAACGTAATATAACCTAACCTAACCCAACCTAACATCTCGGCGGTAATATTTGAACACATTCCTGGCTTGTTGGCCTCTACGTCTCCGTGGGACCTTTATATACATCCATAACGTTATATAACCTAACCTAACCCAACCTAACATCTCGGCGGTAATATTTGACAACATTCCTGGCGAGTTGGCTTCTCCGTCTCCGTGGGATCTTTTTACACATCAATAACGTAATATAACCTAACCTAACCCAACCTAACATCTCGGCGGTAGTATTTGAAAACATACCTGGCGACTTGGCCTCTACGTCTCCGTGGGATCTTTTTATACATCAATAACGTAATATAACCTAACCTAACCGAACCTAACATCTCGGCGGTAATATTTGGAAACATTCCTGGCGAGTTGGCCTCTACGTCTCCGTGGGATCTTCATATACATCAATAACGAAATATAACCTAACCTAACCGAACCTAACATCTCGGCGGTAATATTTGGAAACATTCCTGGCGAGTTGGCCTCTACGTCTCCGTGGGACCTTTATATACATCTATAACGTAATATAACCTAACCTAACCCAACCTACCATCTCGGCGCTAATATTTGACAACATACCTGGCGAGTTGGCCTCTACGTCTCCGTGGGACCTTTATATACATCAATAACGTAATATTATCTAACCTATCCCAACCTATCATCTTGGCGCTAATGTTTAACAACATTCCTGCCGAGTTGGCCTCTACTTCTCCGTGGGACCTTCATATACATCAATAACGAAATATAACCTAACCTAACCGAACCGAACATCTCGGCGGTAATATTTGGAAACATTCCTGGCGAGTTGGCCTCTACGTCTCCGCGGGACGTTTAAATACATCTATAACGTAATATAACCTAACCTAACCCAACCTATCATCTTGGCGCTAATGTTTGACAAAATTCCTGGCAAGTTGGCCTCTACTTCTCCGTGGGACCTTCATATACATCAATAACGAAATATAACCTAACCTAACCCAACCTAACATCTCGGCGGTAATATTTGGAAGCATTCCTGGCGAGTTGGCCTCTACGTCTCCGTGGGACCTTTATATACATCTATAACGTAATATAACCTAACCTAACCCAACCTATCATCTCGGCGCTAATATTTGACAACATACCTGGCGAGTTGGCCCCTACGTCTCCGTGGGACCTTTATATACATCAATCACGTAATATAACCTAACCTAACCCAACCTAACATCTCGGCGGTAATATTTGAAAATATTCATGGCGAGTTGGCCTCTACGTCTCCGTGGTACATTTATATACATCAATAACGTAATATAACCTAACCTAACCCAACCTAACATTCCGGCGGTAATATTTGAAAACATTCATTCCGAGTTGGCCTCTACGTCTCCGTGGTACATTTGTATACATCAATAACGTAATATGACCTATCCTAACCCAAAATAACATCTCGGCGGTAATATTTGAAAACATTCATGGCGAGTTGGCATCTACGTCTCCGTGGGACCTTCATATACATCACTAACGAAATATAACCTAACCTAACCGAACCTAACATCTCGGCGGTAATATTTGAAGACATTCATGGCGAGTTGGCCTCTACGTCTCCGTGGGATCTTTATATACATCTATAACGTAATATAACCTAACCTAACCCAACCTATCATCTCGGCGCAAATATTTGACAACATACCTGGCGAGTTGGCCTCTACGTCTCCGTGGGACCTTTATATACATCAATAACGTAATATAACCTAACCTAACCCAACCTAACATCTCGGCGGTAATATTTGAAAATATTCATGGCGAGTTGGCCTCTACGTCTCCGTGGTACATTTATATACATCAATAACGTAATATAACCTAACCTAACCCAAAATAACATCTCGGCGGTAATATTTGAAAACATTCATGGCGAGTTGGCATCTACGTCTCCGTGGGATCTTTATATACATCTATAACGTAATATAACCTAACCTAACCCAACCTAACATCTCGGCGGTAATATTTGAACACATTCCTGGCTTGTTGGCCTCTACGTCTCCGTGGGACCTTTATATACATCTATAACGTTATATAATCTAACCTAACCCAACCTAACATCTCGGCGGTAATATTTGATCACATTCCTGGCTTGTTGGCCTCTACGTCACCGCGGGACGTTTAAATACATCTATAACGTAATATAACCTAACCTAACCCAACCTAACATCTCGGCGATAATATTTGAAAACATTCATGGCGAGTTGGCCTCTACGTCTCCGTGGGATCTTTATATACATCTATAACGTAATATAACCTAACCTAACCCAACCTATCATCTTGGCGCTAATGTTTGACAACATTCCTGGCGAGTTGGCCTCTACTTCTCCGTGGGACCTTCATATACATCAATAACGAAATATAACCTAACCTAACCGAACCTAACATCTCGGCGGTAATATTTGACAACATTCCTGGCGAGTTGGCTTCTCCGTCTCCGTGGGATCTTTTTACACATCAATAACGTAATATAACCTAACCTAACCCAAAATAACATCTCGGCGGTAATATTTGAAAACATTCATGGCGAGTTGGCCTCTACGTCTCCGTGGGATCTTTATATACATCTATAACGTAATATAACCTAACCTAACCCAACCTATCATCTTGGCGCTAATGTTTGACAACATTCCTGGCGAGTTGGCCTCTACTTCTCCGTGGGACCTTCATATACATCAATAACGAAATATAACCTAACCTAACCGAACCTAACATCTCGGCGGTAATATTTGGAAACATTCATGGCGAGTTGGCCTCTACGTCTCCGTGGGATCTTTATATACATCTATAACGTAATATAACCTAACCTAACCCAACCTAACATCTCGGCGGTAATATTTGAACACATTCCTGGCTTGTTGGCCTCTACGTCTCCGTGGGACCTTTATATACATCTATAACGTTATATAATCTAACCTAACCCAACCTAACATCTCGGCGGTAATATTTGATCACATTCCTGGCTTGTTGGCCTCTACGTCACCGCGGGACGTTTAAATACATCTATAACGTAATATAACCTAACCTAACCCAACCTAACATCTCGTCGATAATATTTGAAAACATTCATGGCGAGTTGGTCTCTACGTCTCCGTGGGATCTTTATATACATCTATAACGTAATATAACCTAACCTAACCCAACCTATCATCTTGGCGCTAATGTTTGACAACATTCCTGGCGAGTTGGCCTCTACTTCTCCGTGGGACCTTCATATACATCAATAACGAAATATAACCTAACCTAACCGAACCTAACATCTCGGCGGTAATATTTGGAAACATTCCTGGCGTGTTGGCCTCTACGTCTCCGTGGGACCTTTATATACATCTATAACGTAATATAACCTAACCTAACCCAACCTATCATCTCGGCGCTAATATTTGACAACATACCTGGCGAGTTGGCCTCTACGTCTCCGTGGGATCTTTAT
Organism: Xylocopa violacea; assembly: GCA_963969225.1. NCBI lineage: Eukaryota > Metazoa > Arthropoda > Insecta > Hymenoptera > Apidae > Xylocopa > Xylocopa violacea. Next base: position 147,627 of record CAXAJV010000205.1, on the reverse strand, counting down.
ATACATCAATAACGTAATATAACCTAACCTAACCCAACCTAACATCTCGGCGGTAATATTTGAAAACATTCATGCCGAGTTGGCCTCTACGTCTCCGTGGTACATTTATATACATCAATAACGTAATATAACCTAACCTAACCCAAAATAACATCTCGGCGGTAATATTTGAAAACATTCATGGCGAGTTGGCATCTACGTCTCCGTGGGATCTTTATATACATCTATAACGTAATATAACCTAACCTAACCCAACCTAACATCTCGGCGGTAATATTTGAACACATTCCTGGCTTGTTGGCCTCTACGTCTCCGTGGGACCTTTATATACATCTATAACGTTATATAATCTAACCTAACCCAACCTAACATCTCGGCGGTAATATTTGATCACATTCCTGGCTTGTTGGCCTCTACGTCACCGCGGGACGTTTAAATACATCTATAACGTAATATAACCTAACCTAACCCAACCTAACATCTCGGCGATAATATTTGAAAACATTCCTGGCGAGTTGGCCTCTACGTCTCCGTGGGACCTTTATATACATCTATAACGTAATATAACCTAACCTAACCCAACCTATCATCTCGGCGCTAATATTTGACAACATACCTGGCGAGTTGGCCTCTACGTCTCCGTGGGACTTTATATACATCAATAACGAAATATAACCTAACCTAACCGAACCTAACATCTCGGCGGTAATATTTGGAAACATTCCTGGCGAGTTGGCCTCTACGTCTCCGCGGGACGTTTAAATACATCTATAACGTAATATAACCTAACCTAACCCAACCTAACATCTCGGCGGTAATATTTGAAAATATTCATGGCGAGTTGGCCTCTACGTCTCCGTGGTACATTTATATACATCAATAACGTAATATAACCTAACCTAACCCAACCTAACATCTCGGCGGTAATATTTGAAAACATTCATGCCGAGTTGGCCTCTACGTCTCCGTGGTACATTTATATACATCAATAACGTAATATGACCTATCCTAACCCAAAATAACATCTCGGCGGTAATATTTGAAAACATTCATGGCGAGTTGGCATCTACGTCTCTGTGGGATCTTTATATACATCTATAACGTAATATAACCTAACCTAACCCAACCTAACATCTCGGCGGTAATATTTGAACACATTCCTGGCTTGTTGGCCTCTACGTCTCCGTGGGACCTTTATATACATCTATAACGTAATATAACCTAACCTAACCCAACCTATCATCTTGGCGCTAATGTTTGACAACATTCCTGGCGAGTTGGCCTCTGCTTCTCCGTGGGACCTTCATATACATCAATAACGAAATATAACCTAACCTAACCGAACCTAACATCTCGGCGGTAATATTTGAAAATATTCATGGCGAGTTGGCCTCTACGTCTCCGTGGTACATTTATATACATCAATAACGTAATATAACCTATCCTAACCCAACCTACCATCTCGGCGCTAATATTTGACAACATTCATGCCGAGTTGGCCTCTACGTCTCCGTGGTACATTTGTATACATCAATAACGTAATATGACCTATCCTAACCCAAAATAACATCTCGGCGGTAATATTTGAAAACATTCATGGCGAGTTGGCATCTACGTCTCCGTGGGATCTTTATATACATCTATAACGTAATATAACCTAACCTAACCCAACCTAACATCTCGGCGGTAATATTTGGAAACATTCCTGGCGAGTTGGCCTCTACGTCTCCCTGGGACCTTTATATACATCTATAACGTAATATAACCTAACCTAACCCAACCTAACATCTCGGCGATAATATTTGAAAGCATTCATGGCGAGTTGGCCTCTACGTCTCCGTGGGATCTTTATATACATCTATAACGTAATATAACCTAACCTAACCCAACCTATCATCTTGGCGCTAATGTTTGACAACATTCCTGGCGAGTTGGCCTCTACTTCTCCGTGGGACCTTCATATACATCAATAACGAAATATAACCTAACCTAACCGAACCTAACGTCTCGGCGATAATATTTGAAAGCATTCATGGCGAGTTGGCCTCTACGTCTCCGTGGGATCTTTATATACATCTATAACGTAATATAACCTAACCTAACCCAACCTATCATCTTGGCGCTAATGTTTGACAACATTCCTGGCGAGTTGGCCTCTACTTCTCCGTGGGACCTTCATATACATCAATAACGAAATATAACCTAACCTAACCGAACCTAACATCTCGGCGATAATATTTGAAAGCATTCATGGCGAGTTGGCCTCTACGTCTCCGTGGGATCTTTATATACATCTATAACGTAATATAACCTAACCTAACCCAACCTATCATCTTGGCGCTAATGTTTGACAACATTCCTGGCGAGTTGGCCTCTACTTCTCCGTGGGACCTTCATATACATCAATAACGAAATATAACCTAACCTAACCGAACCTAACATCTCGGCGGTAATATTTGGAAACATTCATGGCGAGTTGGCATCTACGTCTCCGTGGGATCTTTATATACATCTATAACGTAATGTAACCTAACCTAACCCAACCTAACATCTCGGCGGTAATATTTGAACACATTCCTCGCTTGTCGGCCTCTACGTCTCCGTGGGACCTTTATATACATCTATAACGTTATATAATCTAACCTAACCCAACCTAACATCTCGGCGGTAATATTTGATCACATTCCTGGCGAGTTGGCCTCTACTTCTCCGTGGGACCTTTATATACATCTATAACGTAATATAACCTAACCTAACCCAACCTATCATCTCGGCGCTAATATTTGACAACATACCTGGCGAGTTGGCCTCTACGTCTCCGTGGGACCTTTATATACATCAATAACGTAATATAACCTAACCTAACCCAACCTAACATCTCGGCGGTAATATTTCAAAATATTCATGGCGAGTTGGCCTCTACGTCTCCGTGGTACATTTATATACATCAATAACGTAATATAACCTAACCTAACCCAACCTAACATCTCGGCGGTAATATTTGAAAACATTCATGCCGAGATGGCCTCTACGTCTCCGTGGTACATTTATATACATCAATAACGTAATATGACCTATCCTAACCCAAAATAACATCTCGGCGGTAATATTTGAAAACATTCATGGCGAGTTGGCATCTACGTCTCCGTGGGATCTTTATATACATCTATAACGTAATATAACCTAACCTAACCCAACCTAACATCTCGGCGGTAATATTTGAACACATTCCTGGCTTGTTGGCCTCTACGTCTCCGTGGGACCTTTATATACATCTATAACGTTATATAATCTAACCTAACCCAACCTAACATCTCGGCGATAATATTTGAAAGCATTCATGGCGAGTTGGCCTCTACGTCTCCGTGGGATCTTTATATACATCTATAACGTAATATAACCTAACCTAACCCAACCTATCATCTTGGCGCTAATGTTTGACAACATTCCTGGCGAGTTGGCCTCTACTTCTCCGTGGGACCTTCATATACATCAATAACGAAATATAACCTAACCTAACCGAACCTAACATCTCGGCGATAATATTTGAAAGCATTCATGGCGAGTTGGCCTCTACGTCTCCGTGGGATCTTTATATACATCTATAACGTAATATAACCTAACCTAACCCAACCTATCATCTTGGCGCTAATGTTTGACAACATTCCTGGCGAGTTGGCCTCTGCTTCTCCGTGGGACCTTCATATACATCAATAACGAAATATAACCTAACCTAACCGAACCTAACATCTCGGCGGTAATATTTGAAAATATTCATGGCGAGTTGGCCTCTACGTCTCCGTGGTACATTTATATACATCAATAACGTAATATAACCTATCCTAACCCAACCTACCATCTCGGCGCTAATATTTGACAACATTCATGCCGAGTTGGCCTCTACGTCTCCGTGGTACATTTGTATACATCAATAACGTAATATGACCTATCCTAACCCAAAATAACATCTCGGCGGTAATATTTGAAAACATTCATGGCGAGTTGGCATCTACGTCTCCGTGGGATCTTTATATACATCTATAACGTAATATAACCTAACCTAACCCAACCTAACATCTCGGCGGTAATATTTGGAAACATTCCTGGCGAGTTCGCCTCTACGTCTCCGTGGGACCTTTATATACATCTATAACGTAATATAACCTAACCTAACCCAACCTAACATCTCGGCGATAATATTTGAAAGCATTCATGGCGAGTTGGCCTCTACGTCTCCGTGGGATCTTTATATACATCTATAACGTAATATAACCTAACCTAACCCAACCTATCATCTTGGCGCTAATGTTTGACAACATTCCTGGCGAGTTGGCCTCTACTTCTCCGTGGGACCTTCATATACATCAATAACGAAATATAACCTAACCTAACCGAACCTAACATCTCGGCGATAATATTTGAAAGCATTCATGGCGAGTTGGCCTCTACGTCTCCGTGGGATCTTTATATACATCTATAACGTAATATAACCTAACCTAACCCAACCTATCATCTTGGCGCTAATGTTTGACAACATTCCTGGCGAGTTGGCCTCTACTTCTCCGTGGGACCTTTATATACATCTATAACGTTATATAATCTAACCTAACCCAACCTAACATCTCGGCGGTAATATTTGATCACATTCCTGGCGAGTTGGCCTCTACTTCTCCGTGGGACCTTTATATACATCTATAACGTAATATAACCTAACCTAACCCAACCTATCATCTCGGCGCTAATATTTGACAACATACCTGGCGAGTTGGCCTCTACGTCTCCGTGGGACCTTTATATACATCAATAACGTAATATAACCTAACCTAACCCAACCTAACATCTCGGCGGTAATATTTCAAAATATCCATGGCGAGTTGGCCTCTACGTCTCCGTGGTACATTTATATACATCAATAACGTAATATAACCTAACCTAACCCAACCTAACATCTCGGCGGTAATATTTGAAAACATTCATGCCGAGATGGCCTCTACGTCTCCGTGGTACATTTATATACATCAATAACGTAATATGACCTATCCTAACCCAAAATAACATCTCGGCGGTAATATTTGAAAACATTCATGGCGAGTTGGCATCTACGTCTCCGTGGGATCTTTATATACATCTATAACGTAATATAACATAACCTAACCCAACCTAACATCTCGGCGGTAATATTTGAACACATTCCTGGCTTGTTGGCCTCTACGTCTCCGTGGGACCTTTATATACATCTATAACGTTATATAATCTAACCTAACCCAACCTAACATCTCGGCGGTAATATTTGATCACATTCCTGGCTTGTTGGTCTCTACGTCTCCGCGGGACGTTTAAATACATCTATAACGTAATATAACCTAACCTAACCCAACCTATCATCTTGGCGCTAATGTTTGACAACATTCCTGGCGAGTTGGCCTCTGCTTCTCCGTGGGACCTTCATATACATCAATAACGAAATATAACCTAACCTAACCGAACCTAACATCTCGGCGGTAATATTTGAAAATATTCATGGCGAGTTGGCCTCTACGTCTCCGTGGTACATTTATATACATCAATAACGTAATATAACCTATCCTAACCCAACCTACCATCTCGGCGCTAATATTTGACAACATTCATGCCAAGTTGGCCTCTACGTCTCCGTGGTACATTTATATACATCAATAACGTAATATGACCTATCCTAACCCAAAATAACATCTCGGCGGTAATATTTGAAAACATTCATGGCGAGTTGGCATCTACGTCTCCGTGGGATCTTTATATACATCTATAACGTAATATAACCTAACCTAACCCAACCTAACATCTCGGCGGTAATATTTGGAAACATTCCTGGCTTGTTGGTCTCTACGTCTCCGCGGGACGTTTAAATACATCTATAAGGTAATATAACCTAACCTAACCCAACCTATCATCTTGGCGCTAATGTTTGACAACATTCCTGGCGAGTTGGCCTCTGCTTCTCCGTGGGACCTTCATATACATCAATAACGAAATATAACCTAACCTAACCGAACATAACATCTCGGCGGTAATATTTGGAAACATTCCTGGCGAGTTGGCATCTACGTCTCCGTGGGACCTTTATATACATCTATAACGTAATATAACCTAACCTAACCCAACCTACCATCTCGGCGCTAATATTTGACAACATTCCTGGCGAGTTGGCCTCTACTTCTCCGTGGGACCTTCATATACATCAATAACGAAATATAACCTAACCTAACCGAACCTAACATCTCGGCGATAATATTTGAAAGCATTCATGGCGAGTTGGCCTCTACGTCTCCGTGGGATCTTTATATACATCTATAACGTAATATAACCTAACCTAGCCCAACCTATCATCTTGGCGCTAATGTTTGACAACATTCCTGGCGAGTTGGCCTCTACTTCTCCGTGGGACCTTCATATACATCAATAACGAAATATAACCTAACCTAACCGAACCTAACATCTCGGCGATAATATTTGAAAGCATTCATGGCGAGTTGGCATCTACGTCTCCGTGGGATCTTTATATACATCTATAACGTAATGTAACCTAACCTAACCCAACCTAACATCTCGGCGGTAATATTTGAACACATTCCTCGCTTGTCGGCCTCTACGTCTCCGTGGGACCTTTATATACATCTATAACGTTATATAATCTAACCTAACCCAACCTAACAACTCGGCGGTAATATTTGATCACATTCCTGGCGAGTTGGCCTCTACTTCTCCGTGGGACCTTTATATACATCTATAACGTAATATAACCTAACCTAACCCAACCTATCATCTCGGCGCTAATATTTGACAACATACCTGGCGAGTTGGCCTCTACGTCTCCGTGGGACCTTTATATACATCAATAACGTAATATAACCTAACCTAACCCAACCTAACATCTCGGCGGTAATATTTCAAAATATTCATGGCGAGTTGGCCTCTACGTCTCCGTGGTACATTTATATACATCAATAACGTAATATAACCTAACCTAACCCAACCTAACATCTCGGCGGTAATATTTGAAAACATTCATGCCGAGATGGCCTCTACGTCTCCGTGGTACATTTATATACATCAATAACGTAATATGACCTATCCTAACCCAAAATAACATCTCGGCGGTAATATTTGAAAACATTCATGGCGAGTTGGCATCTACGTCTCCGTGGGATCTTTATATACATCTATAACGTAATATAACATAACCTAACCCAACCTAACATCTCGGCGGTAATATTTGAACACATTCCTGGCTTGTTGGCCTCTACGTCTCCGTGGGACCTTTATATACATCTATAACGTTATATAATCTAACCTAACCCAACCTAACATCTCGGCGGTAATATTTGATCACATTCCTGGCTTGTTGGTCTCTACGTCTCCGCGGGACGTTTAAATACATCTATAACGTAATATAACCTAACCTAACCCAACCTATCATCTTGGCGCTAATGTTTGACAACATTCCTGGCGAGTTGGCCTCTGCTTCTCCGTGGGACCTTCATATACATCAATAACGAAATATAACCTAACCTAACCGAACATAACATCTCGGCGGTAATATTTGGAAACATTCCTGGCGAGTTGGCATCTACGTCTCCGTGGGATCTTTATATACATCTATAACGTAATATAACCTAACCTAACCCAACCTATCATCTTGGCGCTAATGTTTGACAACATTCCTGGCGAGTTGGCCTCTACTTCTCCGTGGGACCTTCATATACATCAATAACGAAATATAACCTAACCTAACCGAACCTAACATCTCGGCGGTAATATTTGGAAACATTCCTGGCGAGTTGGCCTCTACGTCTCCGTGGGACCTTTATATACATCTATAACGTAATATAACCTAACCTAACCCAACCTATCATCTCGGCGCTAATATTTGACAACATACCTGGCGAGTTGGCCTCTACGTCTCCGTGGGACCTTTATATACATCAATAACGAAATATAACCTAACCTAACCGAACCTAACATCTCGGCGGTAATATTTGGAAACATTCCTGGCGAGTTGGCCTCTACGTCTCCGTGGGACCTTTATATACATCTATAACGTAATATAACCTAACCTAACCCAACCTATCATCTCGGCGCTAATATTTGACAACATACCTGGCGAGTTGGCCTCTACGTCTCCGTGGGACCTTTATATACATCAATAACGAAATATAACCTAACCTAACCGAACCTAACATCTCGGCGTTAATATTTGGAAACATTCCTGGCGAGTTGGACTCTACGTCTCCGCGGGACGTTTAAATACATCTATAACGTAATATAACCTAACCTTTCCCAACCTAACATCTCGGCGGTAATATTTGAAAATATTCATGGCGAGTTGGCCTCTACGTCTCCGTGGTACAATTATATACATCAATAACGTAATATAACCTAACCTAACCCAACCTAACATCTCGGCGGTAATATTTGAAAACATTCATGCCGAGATGGCCTCTACGTCTCCGTGGTACATTTATATACATCAATAACGTAATATGACCTATCCTAACCCAAAATAACATCTCGGCGGTAATATTTGAAAACATTCATGGCGAGTTGGCATCTACGTCTCCGTGGGATCTTTATATACATCTATAACGTAATGTAACCTAACCTAACCCAACCTAACATCTCGGCGGTAATATTTGAACACATTCCTCGCTTGTCGGCCTCTACGTCTCCGTGGGACCTTTATATACATCTATAACGTTATATAATCTAACCTAACCCAACCTAACATCTCGGCGGTAATATTTGATCACATTCCTGGCTTGTTGGCCTCTACGTCACCGCGGGACGTTTAAATACATCTATAACGTAATATAACCTAACCTAACCCAACCTATCATCTTGGCGCTAATGTTTGACAACATTCCTGGCGAGTTGGCCTCTACTTCTCCGTGGGACCTTCATATACATCAATAACGAAATATAACCTAACCTAACCCAACCTAACATGTCGGCGGTAATATTTGAAAACATTCATGGCGAGTTGGCCTCTACGTCTCCGCTGGACCTTTAAATACATCTATAACGTAATATAACCTAACCTAACCCAACCAAACATCTCGGCGGTAATATTTGGAAGCATTCCTGGCGAGTTGGCCTCTACGTCTCCGTGGGACCTTTATATACATCTATAACGTAATATAACCTAACCTAACCCAACCTATCATCTCGGCGCTAATATTTGACAACATACCTGGCGAGTTGGCCTCTACGTCTCCGTGGGACCTTTATATACATCAATAACGTAATATAACCTAACCTAACCCAACCTAACATCTCGGCGGTAATATTTCAAAATATTCATGGCGAGTTGGCCTCTACGTCTCCGTGGTACATTTATATACATCAATAACGTAATATAACCTAACCTAACCCAACCTAACATCTCGGCGGTAATATTTGAAAACATTCATGCCGAGATGGCCTCTACGTCTCCGTGGTACATTTATATACATCAATAACGTAATATGACCTATCCTAACCCAAAATAACATCTCGGCGGTAATATTTGAAAACATTCATGGCGAGTTGGCATCTACGTCTCCGTGGGATCTTTATATACATCTATAACGTAATATAACCTAACCTAACCCAACCTAACATCTCGGCGGTAATATTTGAACACATTCCTGGCTTGTTGGCCTCTACGTCTCCGTGGGACCTTTATATACATCTATAACGTTATATAATCTAACCTAACCCAACCTAACATCTCGGCGGTAATATTTGATCACATTCCTGGCTTGTTGGTCTCTACGTCTCCGCGGGACGTTTAAATACATCTATAACGTAATATAACCTAACCTAACCCAACCTATCATCTTGGCGCTAATGTTTGACAACATTCCTGGCGAGTTGGCCTCTGCTTCTCCGTGGGACCTTCATATACATCAATAACGAAATATAACCTAACCTAACCGAACCTAACATCTCGGCGGTAATATTTGAAAATATTCATGGCGAGTTGGCCTCTACGTCTCCGTGGGATCTTTATATACATCTATAACGTAATATAACCTAACCTAACCCAACCTATCATCTTGGCGCTAATGTTTGACAACATTCCTGGCGAGTTGGCCTCTACTTCTCCGTGGGACCTTCATATACATCAATAACGAAATATAACCTAACCTAACCGAACCTAACATCTCGGCGATAATATTTGAAAGCATTCATGGCGAGTTGGCCTCTACGTCTCCGTGGGATCTTTATATACATCTATAACGTAATATAACCTAACCTAACCCAACCTATCATCTTGGCGCTAATGTTTGACAACATTCCTGGCGAGTTGGCCTCTAGTTCTCCGTGGGACCTTCATATACATCAATAACGAAATATAACCTAACCTAACCGAACCTAACATCTCGGCGGTAATATTTGGAAACATTCATGGCGAGTTGGCATCTACGTCTCCGTGGGATCTTTATATACATCTATAACGTAATGTAACCTAACCTAACTCAACCTAACATCTCGGCGGTAATATTTGAACACATTCCTCGCTTGTCGGCCTCTACGTCTCCGTGGGACCTTTATATACATCTATAACGTTATATATTCTAACCTAACCCAACCTAACATCTCGGCGGTAATATTTGATCACATTCCTGGCGAGTTGGCCTCTACTTCTCCGTGGGACCTTTATATACATCTATAACGTAATATAACCTAACCTAACCCAACCTATCATCTCGGCGCTAATATTTGACAACATACCTGGCGAGTTGGCCTCTACGTCTCCGTGGGACCTTTATATACATCAATAACGTAATATAACCTAACCTAACCCAACCTAACATCTCGGCGGTAATATTTCAAAATATTCATGGCGAGTTGGCCTCTACGTCTCCGTGGTACATTTATAAACATCAATAACGTAATATAACCTAACCTAACCCAACCTAACATCTCGGCGGTAATATTTGAAAACATTCATGCCGAGATGGCCTCTACGTCTCCGTGGTACATTTATATACATCAATAACGTAATATGACCTATCCTAACCCAAAATAACATCTCGGCGGTAATATTTGAAAACATTCATGGCGAGTTGGCATCTACGTCTCCGTGGGATCTTTATATACATCTATAACGTAATATAACCTAACCTAACCCAACCTAACATCTCGGCGGTAATATTTGAACACATTCCTGGCTTGTTGGCCTCTACGTCTCCGTGGGACCTTTATATACATCTATAACGTTATATAATCTAACCTAACCCAACCTAACATCTCGGCGGTAATATTTGATCACATTCCTGGCTTGTTGGCCTCTACGTCTCCGTGGGACCTTTATATACATCTATAACGTTATATAATCTAACCTTACCCAACCTAACATCTCGGCGGTAATATTTGATCACATTCCTGGCTTGTTGGCCTCTACGTCTCCGTGGGACCTTTATATACATCTATAACGTTATATAATCTAACCTAACCCAACCTAACATCTCGGCGGTAATATTTGATCACATTCCTGGCTTGTTGGTCTCTACGTCTCCGCGGGACGTTTAAATACATCTATAACGTAATATAACCTAACCTAACCCAACCTATCATCTTGGCGCTAATGTTTGACAACATTCCTGGCGAGTTGGCCTCTGCTTCTCCGTGGGACCTTCATATACATCAATAACGAAATATAACCTAACCTAACCGAACCTAACATCTCGGCGGTAATATTTGAAAATATTCATGGCGAGTTGGCCTCTACGTCTCCGTGGTACATTTATATACATCAATAACGTAATATAACCTATCCTAACCCAACCTACCATCTCGGCGCTAATATTTGACAACATTCATGCCGAGTTGGCCTCTACGTCTCCGTGGTACATTTGTATACATCAATAACGTAATATGACCTATCCTAACCCAAAATAACATCTCGGCGGTAATATTTGAAAACATTCATGGCGAGTTGGCATCTACGTCTCCGTGGGATCTTTATATACATCTATAACGTAATATAACCTAACCTAACCCAACCTAACATCTCGGCGGTAATATTTGGAAACATTCCTGGCGAGTTGGCCTCTACGTCTCCGTGGGACCTTTATATACATCTATAACGTAATATAACCTAACCTAACCCAACCTAACATCTCGGCGATAATATTTGAAAGCATTCATGGCGAGTTGGCCTCTACGTCTCCGTGGGATCTTTATATACATCTATAACGTAATATAACCTAACCTAACCCAACCTATCATCTTGGCGCTAATGTTTGACAACATTCCTGGCGAGTTGGCCTCTACTTCTCCGTGGGACCTTCATATACATCAATAACGAAATATAACCTAACCTAACCGAACCTAACATCTCGGCGATAATATTTGAAAGCATTCATGGCGAGTTGGCCTCTACGTCTCCGTGGGATCTTTATATACATCTATAACGTAATATAACCTAACCTAACCCAACCTATCATCTTGGCGCTAATGTTTGACAACATTCCTGGCGAGTTGGCCTCTACTTCTCCGTGGGACCTTCATATACATCAATAACGAAATATAACCTAACCTAACCGAACCTAACATCTCGGCGATAATATTTGAAAGCATTCATGGCGAGTTGGCCTCTACGTCTCCGTGGGATCTTTATATACATCTATAACGTAATATAACCTAACCTAACCCAACCTATCATCTTGGCGCTAATGTTTGACAACATTCCTGGCGAGTTGGCCTCTACTTCTCCGTGGGACCTTCATATACATCAATAACGAAATATAACCTAACCTAACCGAACCTAACATCTCGGCGGTAATATTTGGAAACATTCATGGCGAGTTGGCATCTACGTCTCCGTGGGATCTTTATATACATCTATAACGTAATGTAACCTAACCTAACCCAACCTAACATCTCGGCGGTAATATTTGAACACATTCCTCGCTTGTCGGCCTCTACGTCTCCGTGGGACCTTTATATACATCTATACCGTTATATAATCTAACCTAACCCAACCTAACATCTCGGCGGTAATATTTGATCACATTCCTGGCGAGTTGGCCTCTACTTCTCCGTGGGACCTTTATATACATCTATAACGTAATATAACCTAACCTAACCCAACCTATCATCTCGGCGCTAATATTTGACAACATACCTGGCGAGTTGGCCTCTACGTCTCCGTGGGACCTTTATATACATCAATAACGTAATATAACCTAACCTAACCCAACCTAACATCTCGGCGGTAATATTTCAAAATATTCATGGCGAGTTGGCCTCTACGTCTCCGTGGTACATTTATATACATCAATAACGTAATATAACCTAACCTAACCCAACCTAACATCTCGGCGGTAATATTTGAAAACATTCATGCCGAGATGGCCTCTACGTCTCCGTGGTACATTTATATACATCAATAACGTAATATGACCTATCCTAACCCAAAATAACATCTCGGCGGTAATATTTGAAAACATTCATGGCGAGTTGGCATCTACGTCTCCGTGGGATCTTTATATACATCTATAACGTAATATAACATAACCTAACCCAACCTAACATCTCGGCGGTAATATTTGAACACATTCCTGGCTTGTTGGCCTCTACGTCTCCGTGGGACCTTTATATACATCTATAACGTTATATAATCTAACCTAACCCAACCTAACATCTCGGCGGTAATATTTGATCACATTCCTGGCTTGTTGGTCTCTACGTCTCCGCGGGACGTTTAAATACATCTATAACGTAATATAACCTAACCTAACCCAACCTATCATCTTGGCGCTAATGTTTGACAACATTCCTGGCGAGTTGGCCTCTGCTTCTCCGTGGGACCTTCATATACATCAATAACGAAATATAACCTAACCTAACCGAACCTAACATCTCGGCGGTAATATTTGAAAATATTCATGGCGAGTTGGCCTCTACGTCTCCGTGGTACATTTATATACATCAATAACGTAATATAACATATCCTAACCCAACCTACCATCTCGGCGCTAATATTTGACAACATTCATGCCAAGTTGGCCTCTACGTCTCCGTGGTACATTTATATACATCAATAACGTAATATGACCTATCCTAACCCAAAATAACATCTCGGCGGTAATATTTGAAAACATTCATGGCGAGTTGGCATCTACGTCTCCGTGGGATCTTTATATACATCTATAACGTAATATAACCTAACCTAACCCAACCTAACATCTCGGCGGTAATATTTGGAAACATTCCTGGCTTGTTGGTCTCTACGTCTCCGCGGGACGTTTAAATACATCTATAACGTAATATAACCTAACCTAACCCAACCTATCATCTTGGCGCTAATGTTTGACAACATTCCTGGCGAGTTGGCCTCTGCTTCTCCGTGGGACCTTCATATACATCAATAACGAAATATAACCTAACCTAACCGAACATAACATCTCGGCGGTAATATTTGGAAACATTCCTGGCGAGTTGGCATCTACGTCTCCGTGGGACCTTTATATACATCTATAACGTAATATAACCTAACCTAACCCAACCTACCATCTCGGCGCTAATATTTGACAACATTCCTGGCGAGTTGGCCTCTACTTCTCCGTGGGACCTTCATATACATCAATAACGAAATATAACCTAACCTAACCGAACCTAACATCTCGGCGATAATATTTGAAAGCATTCATGGCGAGTTGGCCTCTACGTCTCCGTGGGATCTTTATATACATCTATAACGTAATATAACCTAACCTAACCCAACCTATCATCTTGGCGCTAATGTTTGACAACATTCCTGGCGAGTTGGCTTCTACTTCTCCGTGGGACCTTCATATACATCAATAACGAAATATAACCTAACCTAACCGAACCTAACATCTCGGCGATAATATTTGAAAGCATTCATGGCGAGTTGGCCTCTACGTCTCCGTGGGATCTTTATATACATCTATGACTAATATAACCTAACCTAACCCAACCTATCATCTTGGCGCTAATGTTTGACAACATTCCTGGCGAGTTGGCCTCTACTTCTCCGTGGGACCTTCATATACATCAATAACGAAATATAACCTAACCTAACCGAACCTAACATCTCGGCGGTAATATTTGGAAACATTCATGGCGAGTTGGCATCTACGTCTCCGTGGGATCTTTATATACATCTATAACGTAATGTAACCTAACCTAACCCAACCTAACATCTCGGCGGTAATATTTGAACACATTCCTCGCTTGTCGGCCTCTACGTCTCCGTGGGACCTTTATATACATCTATAACGTTATATAATCTAACCTAACCCAACCTAACATCTCGGCGGTAATATTTGATCACATTCCTGGCGAGTTGGCCTCTACTTCTCCGTGGGACCTTTATATACATCTATAACGTAATATAACCTAACCTAACCCAACCTATCATCTCGGCGCTAATATTTGACAACATACCTGGCGAGTTGGCCTCTACGTCTCCGTGGGACCTTTATATACATCAATAACGTAATATAACCTAACCTAACCCAACCTAACATCTCGGCGGTAATATTTGAACACATTCCTGGCTTGTTGGCCTCTACGTCTCCGTGGGACCTTTATATACATCTATAACGTTATATAATCTAACCTAACCCAACCTAACATCTCGGCGGTAATATTTGATCACATTCCTGGCTTGTTGGTCTCTACGTCTCCGCGGGACGTTTAAATACATCTATAACGTAATATAACCTAACCTAACCCAACCTATCATCTTGGCGCTAATGTTTGACAACATTCCTGGCGAGTTGGCCTCTGCTTCTCCGTGGGACCTTCATATACATCAATAACGAAATATAACCTAACCTAACCGAACATAACATCTCGGCGGTAATATTTGGAAACATTCCTGGCGAGTTGGCATCTACGTCTCCGTGGGACCTTTATATACATCTATAACGTAATATAACCTAACCTAACCCAACCTACCATCTCGGCGCTAATATTTGACAACATTCCTGGCGAGTTGGCCTCTACTTCTCCGTGGGACCTTCATATACATCAATAACGAAATATAACCTAACCTAACCGAACCTAACATCTCGGCGATAATATTTGAAAGCATTCATGGCGAGTTGGCCTCTACGTCTCCGTGGGATCTTTATATACATCTATAACGTAATATAACCTAACCTAACCCAACCTATCATCTTGGCGCTAATGTTTGACAACATTCCTGGCGTGTTGGCCTCTACTTCTCCGTGGGACCTTCATATACATCAATAACGAAATATAACCTAACCTAACCGAACCTAACATCTCGGCGATAATATTTGAAAGCATTCATGGCGAGTTGGCCTCTACGTCTCCGTGGGATCTTTATATACATCTATAACGTAATATAACCTAACCTAACCCAACCTATCATCTTGGCGCTAATGTTTGACAACATTCCTGGCGAGTTGGCCTCTACTTCTCCGTGGGACCTTCATATACATCAATAACGAAATATAACCTAACCTAACCGAACCTAACATCTCGGCGGTAATATTTGGAAACATTCATGGCGAGTTGGCATCTACGTCTCCGTGGGATCTTTATATACATCTATAACGTAATATAACCTAACCTAACCCAACCTATCATCTTGGCGCTAATGTTTGACAACATTCCTGGCGAGTTGGCCTCTACTTCTCCGTGGGACCTTCATATACATCAATAACGAAATATAACCTAACCTAACCGAACCTAACATCTCGGCGATAATATTTGAAAGCATTCATGGCGAGTTGGCCTCTACGTCTCCGTGGGATCTTTATATACATCTATGACGTAATATAACCTAACCTAACCCAACCTATCATCTTGGCGCTAATGTTTGACAACATTCCTGGCGAGTTGGCCTCTACTTCTCCGTGGGACCTTCATATACATCAATAACGAAATATAACCTAACCTAACCGAACCTAACATCTCGGCGGTAATATTTGGAAACATTCATGGCGAGTTGGCATCTACGTCTCCGTGGGATCTTTATATACATCTATAACGTAATGTAACCTAACCTAACCCAACCTAACATCTCGGCGGTAATATTTGAACACATTCCTCGCTTGTCGGCCTCTACGTCTCCGTGGGACCTTTATATACATCTATAACGTTATATAATCTAACCTAACCCAACCTAACATCTCGGCGGTAATATTTGATCACATTCCTGGCGAGTTGGCCTCTACTTCTCCGTGGGACCTTTATATACATCTATAACGTAATATAACCTAACCTAACCCAACCTATCATCTCGGCGCTAATATTTGACAACATACCTGGCGAGTTGGCCTCTACGTCTCCGTGGGACCTTTATATACATCAATAACGTAATATAACCTAACCTAACCCAACCTAACATCTCGGCGGTAATATTTCAAAATATTCATGGCGAGTTGGCCTCTACGTCTCCGTGGTACATTTATATACATCAATAACGTAATATAACCTAACCTAACCCAACCTAACATCTCGGCGGTAATATTTGAACACATTCCTGGCTTGTTGGCCTCTACGTCTCCGTGGGACCTTTATATACATCTATAACGTTATATAATCTAACCTAACCCAACCTAACATCTCGGCGGTAATATTTGATCACATTCCTGGCTTGTTGGTCTCTACGTCTCCGCGGGACGTTTAAATACATCTATAACGTAATATAACCTAACCTAACCCAACCTATCATCTTGGCGCTAATGTTTGACAACATTCCTGGCGAGTTGGCCTCTGCTTCTCCGTGGGACCTTCATATACATCAATAACGAAATATAACCTAACCTAACCGAACATAACATCTCGGCGGTAATATTTGGAAACATTCCTGGCGAGTTGGCATCTACGTCTCCGTGGGACCTTTATATACATCTATAACGTAATATAACCTAACCTAACCCAACCTACCATCTCGGCGCTAATATTTGACAACATTCCTGGCGAGTTGGCCTCTACTTCTCCGTGGGACCTTCATATACATCAATAACGAAATATAACCTAACCTAACCGAACCTAACATCTCGGCGATAATATTTGAAAGCATTCATGGCGAGTTGGCCTCTACGTCTCCGTGGGATCTTTATATACATCTATAACGTAATATAACCTAACCTAACCCAACCTATCATCTTGGCGCTAATGTTTGACAACATTCCTGGCGAGTTGGCCTCTACTTCTCCGTGGGACCTTCATATACATCAATAACGAAATATAACCTAACCTAACCGAACCTAACATCTCGGCGATAATATTTGAAAGCATTCATGGCGAGTTGGCCTCTACGTCTCCGTGGGATCTTTATATACATCTATAACGTAATATAACCTAACCTAACCCAACCTATCATCTTGGCGCTAATGTTTGACAACATTCCTGGCGAGTTGGCCTCTACTTCTCCGTGGGACCTTCATATACATCAATAACGAAATATAACCTAACCTAACCGAACCTAACATCTCGGCGGTAATATTTGGAAACATTCATGGCGAGTTGGCATCTACGTCTCCGTGGGATCTTTATATACATCTATAACGTAATGTAACCTAACCTAACCCAACCTAACATCGCGGCGGTAATATTTGAACACATTCCTCGCTTGTCGGCCTCTACGTCTCCGTGGGACCTTTATATACATCTATAACGTTATATAATCTAACCTAACCCAACCTAACATCTCGGCGGTAATATTTGATCACATTCCTGGCGAGTTGGCCTCTACTTCTCCGTGGGACCTTTATATACATCTATAACGTAATATAACCTAACCTAACCCAACCTATCATCTCGGCGCTAATATTTGACAACATACCTGGCGAGTTGGCCTCTACGTCTCCGTGGGACCTTTATATACATCAATAACGTAATATAACCTAACCTAACCCAACCTAACATCTCGGCGGTAATATTTCAAAATATTCATGGCGAGTTGGCCTCTACGTCTCCGTGGTACATTTATATACATCAATAACGTAATATAACCTAACCTAACCCAACCTAACATCTCGGCGGTAATATTTGAAAACATTCATGCCGAGATGGCCTCTACGTCTCCGTGGTACATTTATATACATCAATAACGTAATATGACCTATCCTAACCCAAAATAACATCTCGGCGGTAATATTTGAAAACATTCATGGCGAGTTGGCATCTACGTCTCCGTGGGATCTTTATATACATCTATAACGTAATATAACATAACCTAACCCAACCTAACATCTCGGCGGTAATATTTGAACACATTCCTGGCTTGTTGGCCTCTACGTCTCCGTGGGACCTTTATATACATCTATAACGTTATATAATCTAACCTAACCCAACCTAACATCTCGGCGGTAATATTTGATCACATTCCTGGCTTGTTGGTCTCTACGTCTCCGCGGGACGTTTAAATACATCTATAACGTAATATAACCTAACCTAACCCAACCTATCATCTTGGCGCTAATGTTTGACAACATTCCTGGCGAGTTGGCCTCTGCTTCTCCGTGGGACCTTCATATACATCAATAACGAAATATAACCTAACCTAACCGAACATAACATCTCGGCGGTAATATTTGAAAGCATTCATGGCGAGTTGGCCTCTACGTCTCCGTGGGATCTTTATATACATCTATGACTAATATAACCTAACCTAACCCAACCTATCATCTTGGCGCTAATGTTTGACAACATTCCTGGCGAGTTGGCCTCTACTTCTCCGTGGGACCTTCATATACATCAATAACGAAATATAACCTAACCTAACCGAACCTAACATCTCGGCGGTAATATTTGGAAACATTCATGGCGAGTTGGCATCTACGTCTCCGTGGGATTTTTATATACATCTATAACGTAATGTAACCTAACCTAACCCAACCTAACATCTCGGCGGTAATATTTGAACACATTCCTCGCTTGTCGGCCTCTACGTCTCCGTGGGACCTTTATATACATCTATAACGTTATATAACCTAACCTAACCCAACCTAACATCTCGGCGGTAATATTTGATCACATTCCTGGCGAGTTGGCCTCTACTTCTCCGTGGGACCTTTATATACATCTATAACGTAATATAACCTAACCTAACCCAACCTATCATCTCGGCGCTAATATTTGACAACATACCTGGCGAGTTGGCCTCTACGTCTCCGTGGGACCTTTATATACATCAATAACGTAATATAACCTAACCTAACCCAACCTAACATCTCGGCGGTAATATTTCAAAATATTCATGGCGAGTTGGCCTCTACGTCTCCGTGGTACATTTATATACATCAATAACGTAATATAACCTAACCTAACCCAACCTAACATCTCGGCGGTAATATTTGAAAACATTCATGCCGAGATGGCCTCTACGTCTCCGTGGTACATTTATATACATCAATAACGTAATATGACCTATCCTAACCCAAAATAACATCTCGGCGGTAATATTTGAAAACATTCATGGCGAGTTGGCATCTACGTCTCCGTGGGATCTTTATATACATCTATAACGTAATATAACATAACCTAACCCAACCTAACATCTCGGCGGTAATATTTGAACACATTCCTGGCTTGTTGGCCTCTACGTCTCCGTGGGACCTTTATATACATCTATAACGTTATATAATCTAACCTAACCCAACCTAACATCTCGGCGGTAATATTTGATCACATTCCTGGCTTGTTGGTCTCTACGTCTCCGCGGGACGTTTAAATACATCTATAACGTAATATAACCTAACCTAACCCAACCTATCATCTTGGCGCTAATGTTTGACAACATTCCTGGCGAGTTGGCCTCTGCTTCTCCGTGGGACCTTCATATACATCAATAACGAAATATAACCTAACCTAACCGAACATAACATCTCGGCGGTAATATTTGGAAACATTCCTGGCGAGTTGGCATCTACGTCTCCGTGGGACCTTTATATACATCTATAACGTAATATAACCTAACCTAACCCAACCTACCATCTCGGCGCTAATATTTGACAACATTCCTGGCGAGTTGGCCTCTACTTCTCCGTGGGACCTTCATATACATCAATAACGAAATATAACCTAACCTAACCGAACCTAACATCTCGGCGATAATATTTGAAAGCATTCATGGCGAGTTGGCCTCTACGTCTCCGTGGGATCTTTATATACATCTATAACGTAATATAACCTAACCTAACCCAACCTATCATCTTGGCGCTAATGTTTGACAACATTCCTGGCGAGTTGGCCTCTACTTCTCCGTGGGACCTTCATATACATCAATAACGAAATATAACCTAACCTAACCGAACCTAACATCTCGGCGATAATATTTGAAAGCATTCATGGCGAGTTGGCCTCTACGTCTCCGTGGGATCTTTATATACATCTATAACGTAATATAACCTAACCTAACCCAACCTATCATCTTGGCGCTAATGTTTGACAACATTCCTGGCGAGTTGGCCTCTACTTCTCCGTGGGACCTTCATATACATCAATAACGAAATATAACCTAACCTAACCGAACCTAACATCTCGGCGGTAATATTTGGAAACATTCATGGCGAGTTGGCATCTACGTCTCCGTGGGATCTTTATATACATCTATAACGTAATGTAACCTAACCTAACCCAACCTAACATCGCGGCGGTAATATTTGAACACATTCCTCGCTTGTCGGCCTCTACGTCTCCGTGGGACCTTTATATACATCTATAACGTTATATAATCTAACCTAACCCAACCTAACATCTCGGCGGTAATATTTGATCACATTCCTGGCGAGTTGGCCTCTACTTCTCCGTGGGACCTTTATATACATCTATAACGTAATATAACCTAACCTAACCCAACCTATCATCTCGGCGCTAATATTTGACAACATACCTGGCGAGTTGGCCTCTACGTCTCCGTGGGACCTTTATATACATCAATAACGTAATATAACCTAACCTAACCCAACCTAACATCTCGGCGGTAATATTTCAAAATATTCATGGCGAGTTGGCCTCTACGTCTCCGTGGTACATTTATATACATCA
This sequence comes from Xylocopa violacea, assembly GCA_963969225.1. Taxonomy (NCBI): domain Eukaryota; kingdom Metazoa; phylum Arthropoda; class Insecta; order Hymenoptera; family Apidae; genus Xylocopa; species Xylocopa violacea. Next base: position 125,604 of record CAXAJV010000205.1, on the reverse strand, counting down.
ATAACGTAATATAACCTAACCTAACCCAACCTAACATCTCGGCGGTAATATTTGAAAACATTCATGCCGAGATGGCCTCTACGTCTCCGTGGTACATTTATATACATCAATAACGTAATATGACCTATCCTAACCCAAAATAACATCTCGGCGGTAAAATTTGAAAACATTCATGGCGAGTTGGCATCTACGTCTCCGTGGGATCTTTATATACATCTATAACGTAATATAACATAACCTAACCCAACCTAACATCTCGGCGGTAATATTTGAACACATTCCTGGCTTGTTGGCCTCTACGTCTCCGTGGGACCTTTATATACATCTATAACGTTATATAATCTAACCTAACCCAACCTAACATCTCGGCGGTAATATTTGATCACATTCCTGGCTTGTTGGTCTCTACGTCTCCGCGGGACGTTTAAATACATCTATAACGTAATATAACCTAACCTAGCCCAACCTATCATCTTGGCGCTAATGTTTGACAACATTCCTGGCGAGTTGGCCTCTGCTTCTCCGTGGGACCTTCATATACATCAATAACGAAATATAACCTAACCTAACCGAACATAACATCTCGGCGGTAATATTTGGAAACATTCCTGGCGAGTTGGCATCTACGTCTCCGTGGGACCTTTATATACATCTATAACGTAATATAACCTAACCTAACCCAACCTACCATCTCGGCGCTAATATTTGACAACATTCCTGGCGAGTTGGCCTCTACTTCTCCGTGGGACCTTCATATACATCAATAACGAAATATAACCTAACCTAACCGAACCTAACATCTCGGCGATAATATTTGAAAGCATTCATGGCGAGTTGGCCTCTACGTCTCCGTGGGATCTTTATATACATCTATAACGTAATATAACCTAACCTAACCCAACCTATCATCTTGGCGCTAATGTTTGACAACATTCCTGGCGAGTTGGCCTCTACTTCTCCGTGGGACCTTCATATACATCAATAACGAAATATAACCTAACCTAACCGAACCTAACATCTCGGCGATAATATTTGAAAGCATTCATGGCGAGTTGGCCTCTACGTCTCCGTGGGATCTTTATATACATCTATAACGTAATATAACCTAACCTAACCCAACCTATCATCTTGGCGCTAATGTTTGACAACATTCCTGGCGAGTTGGCCTCTACTTCTCCGTGGGACCTTCATATACATCAATAACGAAATATAACCTAACCTAACCGAACCTAACATCTCGGCGGTAATATTTGGAAACATTCATGGCGAGTTGGCATCTACGTCTCCGTGGGATCTTTATATACATCTATAACGTAATGTAACCTAACCTAACCCAACCTAACATCGCGGCGGTAATATTTGAACACATTCCTCGCTTGTCGGCCTCTACGTCTCCGTGGGACCTTTATATACATCTATAACGTTATATAATCTAACCTAACCCAACCTAACATCTCGGCGGTAATATTTGATCACATTCCTGGCGAGTTGGCCTCTACTTCTCCGTGGGACCTTTATATACATCTATAACGTAATATAACCTAACCTAACCCAACCTATCATCTCGGCGCTAATATTTGACAACATACCTGGCGAGTTGGCCTCTACGTCTCCGTGGGACCTTTATATACATCAATAACGTAATATAACCTAACCTAACCCAACCTAACATCTCGGCGGTAATATTTCAAAATATTCATGGCGAGTTGGCCTCTACGTCTCCGTGGTACATTTATATACATCAATAACGTAATATAACCTAACCTAACCCAACCTAACATCTCGGCGGTAATATTTGAAAACATTCATGCCGAGATGGCCTCTACGTCTCCGTGGTACATTTATATACATCAATAACGTAATATGACCTATCCTAACCCAAAATAACATCTCGGCGGTAATATTTGAAAACATTCATGGCGAGTTGGCATCTACGTCTCCGTGGGATCTTTATATACATCTATAACGTAATATAACATAACCTAACCCAACCTAACATCTCGGCGGTAATATTTGAACACATTCCTGGCTTGTTGGCCTCTACGTCTCCGTGGGACCTTTATATACATCTATAACGTTATATAATCTAACCTAACCCAACCTAACATCTCGGCGGTAATATTTGATCACATTCCTGGCTTGTTGGTCTCTACGTCTCCGCGGGACGTTTAAATACATCTATAACGTAATATAACCTAACCTAACCCAACCTATCATCTTGGCGCTAATGTTTGACAACATTCCTGGCGAGTTGGCCTCTGCTTCTCCGTGGGACCTTCATATACATCAATAACGAAATATAACCTAACCTAACCGAACATAACATCTCGGCGGTAATATTTGGAAACATTCCTGGCGAGTTGGCATCTACGTCTCCGTGGGACCTTTATATACATCTATAACGTAATATAACCTAACCTAACCCAACCTACCATCTCGGCGCTAATATTTGACAACATTCCTGGCGAGTTGGCCTCTACTTCCCCGTAGGACCTTCATATACATCAATAACGAAATATAACCTAACCTAACCGAACCTAACATCTCGGCGATAATATTTGAAAGCATTCATGGCGAGTTGGCCTCTACGTCTCCGTGGGATCTTTATATACATCTATAACGTAATATAACCTAACCTAACCCAACCTATCATCTTGGCGCTAATGTTTGACAACATTCCTGGCGAGTTGGCCTCTACTTCTCCGTGGGACCTTCATATACATCAATAACGAAATATAACCTAACCTAACCGAACCTAACATCTCGGCGGTAATATTTGGAAACATTCCTGGCGAGTTGGCCTCTACGTCTCCGTGGGACCTTTATATACATCTATAACGTAATATAACCTAACCTAACCCAACCTATCATCTCGGCGCTAATATTTGACAACATACCTGGCGAGTTGGCCTCTACGTCTCCGTGGGACCTTTATATACATCAATAACGAAATATAACCTAACCTAACCGAACCTAACATCTCGGCGGTAATATTTGGAAACATTCCTGGCGAGTTGGCCTCTACGTCTCCGTGGGACCTTTATATACATCTATAACGTAATATAACCTAACCTAACCCAACCTATCATCTCGGCGCTAATATTTGACAACATACCTGGCGAGTTGGCCTCTACGTCTCCGTGGGACCTTTATATACATCAATAACGAAATATAACCTAACCTAACCGAACCTAACATCTCGGCGGTAATATTTGGAAACATTCCTGGCGAGTTGGACTCTACGTCTCCGCGGGACGTTTAAATACATCTATAACGTAATATAACCTAACCTAACCCAACCTAACATCTCGGCGGTAATATTTGAAAATATTCATGGCGAGTTGGCCTCTACGTCTCCGTGGTACAATTATATACATCAATAACGTAATATAACCTAACCTAACCCAACCTAACATCTCGGCGGTAATATTTGAAAACATTCATGCCGAGATGGCCTCTACGTCTCCGTGGTACATTTATATACATCAATAACGTAATATGACCTATCCTAACCCAAAATAACATCTCGGCGGTAATATTTGAAAACATTCATGGCGAGTTGGCATCTACGTCTCCGTGGGATCTTTATATACATCTATAACGTAATATAACCTAACCTAACCCAACCTAACATCTCGGCGGTAATATTTGAACACATTCCTGGCTTGTTGGCCTCTACGTCTCCGTGGGACCTTTACATACATCTATAACGTTATATAATCTAACCTAACCCAACCTAACATCTCGGCGGTAATATTTGATCACATTCCTGGCTTGTTGGTCTCTACGTCTCCGCGGGACGTTTAAATACATCTATAACGTAATATAACCTAACCTAACCCAACCTATCATCTTGGCGCTAATGTTTGACAACATTCCTGGCGAGTTGGCCTCTGCTTCTCCGTGGGACCTTCATATACATCAATAACGAAATATAACCTAACCTAACCGAACATAACATCTCGGCGGTAATATTTGGAAACATTCCTGGCGAGTTGGCCTCTACGTCTCCGTGGGACCTTTATATACATCTATAACGTAATATAACCTAACCTAACCCAACCTACCATCTCGGCGCTAATATTTGACAACATTCCTGGCGAGTTGGCCTCTACTTCTCCGTGGGACCTTCATACACATCAATAACGAAATATAACCTAACCTAACCGAACCTAACATCTCGGCGATAATATTTGAAAGCATTCATGGCGAGTTGGCCTCTACGTCTCCGTGGGATCTTTATATACATCTATAACGTTATATAATCTAACCTAACCCAACCTAACATCTCGGCGGTAATATTTGATCACATTCCTGGCTTGTTGGTCTCTACGTCTCCGCGGGACGTTTAAATACATCTATAACGTAATATAACCTAACCTAGCCCAACCTATCATCTTGGCGCTAATGTTTGACAACATTCCTGGCGAGTTGGCCTCTGCTTCTCTGTGGGACCTTCATATACATCAATAACGAAATATAACCTAACCTAACCGAACATAACATCTCGGCGGTAATATTTGGAAACATTCCTGGCGAGTTGGCATCTACGTCTCCGTGGGACCTTTATATACATCTATAACGTAATATAACCTAACCTAACCCAACCTACCATCTCGGCGCTAATATTTGACAACATTCCTGGCGAGTTGGCCTCTACTTCCCCGTGGGACCTTCATATACATCAATAACGAAATATAACCTAACCTAACCGAACCTAACATCTCGGCGATAATATTTGAAAGCATTCATGGCGAGTTGGCCTCTACGTCTCCGTGGGATCTTTATATACATCTATAACGTAATATAACCTAACCTAACCCAACCTATCATCTTGGCGCTAATGTTTGACAACATTCCTGGCGAGTTGGCCTCTACTTCTCCGTGGGACCTTCATATACATCAATAACGAAATATAACCTAACCTAACCGAACCTAACATCTCGGCGGTAATATTTGGAAACATTCCTGGCGAGTTGGCCTCTACGTCTCCGTGGGACCTTTATATACATCTATAACGTAATATAACCTAACCTAACCCAACCTATCATCTCGGCGCTAATATTTGACAACATACCTGGCGAGTTGGCCTCTACGTCTCCGTGGGACCTTTATATACATCAATAACGAAATATAACCTAACCTAACCGAACCTAACATCTCGGCGGTAATATTTGGAAACATTCCTGGCGAGTTGGCCTCTACGTCTCCGTGGGACCTTTATATACATCTATAACGTAATATAACCTAACCTAACCCAACCTATCATCTCGGCGCTAATATTTGACAACATACCTGGCGAGTTGGCCTCTACGTCTCCGTGGGACCTTTATATACATCAATAACGAAATATAACCTAACCTAACCGAACCTAACATCTCGGCGGTAATATTTGGAAACATTCCTGGCGAGTTGGACTCTACGTCTCCGCGGGACGTTTAAATACATCTATAACGTAATATAACCTAACCTAACCCAACCTAACATCTCGGCGGTAATATTTGAAAATATTCATGGCGAGTTGGCCTCTACGTCTCCGTGGTACAATTATATACATCAATAACGTAATATAACCTAACCTAACCCAACCTAACATCTCGGCGGTAATATTTGAAAACATTCATGGCGAGTTGGCATCTACGTCTCCGTGGGATCTTTATATACATCTATAACGTAATGTAACCTAACCTAACCCAACCTAACATCTCGGCGGTAATATTTGAACACATTCCTCGCTTGTCGGCCTCTACGTCTCCGTGGGACCTTTATATACATCTATAACGTTATATAATCTAACCTAACCCAACCTAACATCTCGGCGGTAATATTTGATCACATTCCTGGCTTGTTGGCCTCTACGTCACCGCGGGACGTTTAAATACATCTATAACGTAATATAACCTAACCTAACCCAACCTATCATCTTGGCGCTAATGTTTGACAACATTCCTGGCGAGTTGGCCTCTACTTCTCCGTGGGACCTTCATATACATCAATAACGAAATATAACCTAACCTAACCCAACCTAACATCTCGGCGGTAATATTTGAAAACATTCATGGCGAGTTGGCCTCTACGTCTCCGTGGTACATTTATATACATCAATAACGTAATATAACCTATCCTAACCCATCCTACCATCTCGGCGCTAATATTTGACAACATTCCTGGCGAGTTGGCCTCTACGTCTCCGTGGGACCTTTATATACATCTATAACGTTATATAATCTAACCTAACCCAACCTAACATCTCGGCGGTAATATTTGATCACATTCCTGGCTTGTTGGTCTCTACGTCTCCGCGGGACGTTTAAATACATCTATAACGTAATATAACCTAACCTAACCCAACCTATCATCTTGGCGCTAATGTTTGACAACATTCCTGGCGAGTTGGCCTCTGCTTCTCCGTGGGACCTTCATATACATCAATAACGAAATATAACCTAACCTAACCGAACATAACATCTCGGCGGTAATATTTGGAAACATTCCTGGCGAGTTGGCATCTACGTCTCCGTGGGACCTTTATATACATCTATAACGTAATATAACCTAACCTAACCCAACCTACCATCTCGGCGCTAATATTTGACAACATTCCTGGCGAGTTGGCCTCTACTTCTCCGTGGGACCTTCATATACATCAATAACGAAATATAACCTAACCTAACCGAACCTAACATCTCGGCGATAATATTTGAAAGCATTCATGGCGAGTTGGCCTCTACGTCTCCGTGGGATCTTTATATACATCTATAACGTAATATAACCTAACCTAACCCAACCTATCATCTTGGCGCTAATGTTTGACAACATTCCTGGCGAGTTGGCCTCTACTTCTCCGTGGGACCTTCATATACATCAATAACGAAATATAACCTAACCTAACCGAACCTAACATCTCGGCGATAATATTTGAAAGCATTCATGGCGAGTTGGCCTCTACGTCTCCGTGGGATCTTTATATACATCTATAACGTAATATAACCTAACCTAACCCAACCTATCATCTTGGCGCTAATGTTTGACAACATTCCTGGCGAGTTGGCCTCTACTTCTCCGTGGGACCTTCATATACATCAATAACGAAATATAACCTAACCTAACCGAACCTAACATCTCGGCGGTAATATTTGGAAACATTCATGGCGAGTTGGCATCTACGTCTCCGTGGGATCTTTATATACATCTATAACGTAATGTAACCTAACCTAACCCAACCTAACATCGCGGCGGTAATATTTGAACACATTCCTCGCTTGTCGGCCTCTACGTCTCCGTGGGACCTTTATATACATCTATAACGTTATATAATCTAACCTAACCCAACCTAACATCTCGGCGGTAATATTTGATCACATTCCTGGCGAGTTGGCCTCTACTTCTCCGTGGGACCTTTATATACATCTATAACGTAATATAACCTAACCTAACCCAACCTATCATCTCGGCGCTAATATTTGACAACATACCTGGCGAGTTGGCCTCTACGTCTCCGTGGGACCTTTATATACATCAATAACGTAATATAACCTAACCTAACCCAACCTAACATCTCGGCGGTAATATTTCAAAATATTCATGGCGAGTTGGCCTCTACGTCTCCGTGGTACATTTATATACATCAATAACGTAATATAACCTAACCTAACCCAACCTAACATCTCGGCGGTAATATTTGAAAACATTCATGCCGAGATGGCCTCTACGTCTCCGTGGTACATTTATATACATCAATAACGTAATATGACCTATCCTAACCCAAAATAACATCTCGGCGGTAATATTTGAAAACATTCATGGCGAGTTGGCATCTACGTCTCCGTGGGATCTTTATATACATCTATAACGTAATATAACATAATCTAACCCAACCTAACATCTCGGCGGTAATATTTGAACACATTCCTGGCTTGTTGGCCTCTACGTCTCCGTGGGACCTTTATATACATCTATAACGTTATATAATCTAACCTAACCCAACCTAACATCTCGGCGGTAATATTTGATCACATTCCTGGCTTGTTGGTCTCTACGTCTCCGCGGGACGTTTAAATACATCTATAACGTAATATAACCTAACCTAACCCAACCTATCATCTTGGCGCTAATGTTTGACAACATTCCTGGCGAGTTGGCCTCTGCTTCTCCGTGGGACCTTCATATACATCAATAACGAAATATAACCTAACCTAACCGAACATAACATCTCGGCGGTAATATTTGGAAACATTCCTGGCGAGTTGGCATCTACGTCTCCGTGGGACCTTTATATACATCTATAACGTAATATAACCTAACCTAACCCAACCTACCATCTCGGCGCTAATATTTGACAACATTCCTGGCGAGTTGGCCTCTACTTCCCCGTAGGACCTTCATATACATCAATAACGAAATATAACCTAACCTAACCGAACCTAACATCTCGGCGATAATATTTGAAAGCATTCATGGCGAGTTGGCCTCTACGTCTCCGTGGGATCTTTATATACATCTATAACGTAATATAACCTAACCTAACCCAACCTATCATCTTGGCGCTAATGTTTGACAACATTCCTGGCGAGTTGGCCTCTACTTCTCCGTGGGACCTTCATATACATCAATAACGAAATATAACCTAACCTAACCGAACCTAACATCTCGGCGGTAATATTTGGAAACATTCCTGGCGAGTTGGCCTCTACGTCTCCGTGGGACCTTTATATACATCTATAACGTAATATAACCTAACCTAACCCAACCTATCATCTCGGCGCTAATATTTGACAACATACCTGGCGAGTTGGCCTCTACGTCTCCGTGGGACCTTTATATACATCAATAACGAAATATAACCTAACCTAACCGAACCTAACATCTCGGCGGTAATATTTGGAAACATTCCTGGCGAGTTGGCCTCTACGTCTCCGTGGGACCTTTATATACATCTATAACGTAATATAACCTAACCTAACCCAACCTATCATCTCGGCGCTAATATTTGACAACATACCTGGCGAGTTGGCCTCTACGTCTCCGTGGGACCTTTATATACATCAATAACGAAATATAACCTAACCTAACCGAACCTAACATCTCGGCGGTAATATTTGGAAACATTCCTGGCGAGTTGGACTCTACGTCTCCGCGGGACGTTTAAATACATCTATAACGTAATATAACCTAACCTAACCCAACCTAACATCTCGGCGGTAATATTTGAAAATATTCATGGCGAGTTGGCCTCTACGTCTCCGTGGTACAATTATATACATCAATAACGTAATATAACCTAACCTAACCCAACCTAACATCTCGGCGGTAATATTTGAAAACATTCATGCCGAGATGGCCTCTACGTCTCCGTGGTACATTTATATACATCAATAACGTAATATGACCTATCCTAACCCAAAATAACATCTCGGCGGTAATATTTGAAAACATTCATGGCGAGTTGGCATCTACGTCTCCGTGGGATCTTTATATACATCTATAACGTAATATAACCTAACCTAACCCAACCTAACATCTCGGCGGTAATATTTGAACACATTCCTGGCTTGTTGGCCTCTACGTCTCCGTGGGACCTTTATATACATCTATAACGTTATATAATCTAACCTAACCCAACCTAACATCTCGGCGGTAATATTTGATCACATTCCTGGCTTGTTGGTCTCTACGTCTCCGCGGAACGTTTAAATACATCTATAACGTAATATAACCTAACCTAACCCAACCTATCATCTTGGCGCTAATGTTTGACAACATTCCTGGCGAGTTGGCCTCTGCTTCTCCGTGGGACCTTCATATACATCAATAACGAAATATAACCTAACCTAACCGAACCTAACATCTCGGCGGTAATATTTGAAAATATTCATGGCGAGTTGGCCTCTACGTCTCCGTGGTACATTTATATACATCAATAACGTAATATAACCTATCCTAACCCATCCTACCATCTCGGCGCTAATATTTGAAAACATTCATGCCGAGTTGGCCTCTACGTCTCCGTGGTACATTTATATACATCAATAACGTAATATGACCTATCCTAACCCAAAATAACATCTCGGCGGTAATATTTGAAAACATTCATGGCGAGTTGGCATCTACGTCTCCGTGGGATCTTTATATACATCTATAACGTAATATAACCTAACCTAACCCAACCTAACATCTCGGCGGTAATATTTGGAAACATTCCTGGCGAGTTGGCCTCTACGTCTCCGTGGGACCTTTATATACATCTATAACGTTATATAATCTAACCTAACCCAACCTAACATCTCGGCGGTAATATTTGATCACATTCCTGGCTTGTTGGTCTCTACGTCTCCGCGGGACGTTTAAATACATCTATAACGTAATATAACCTAACCTAACCCAACCTATCATCTTGGCGCTAATGTTTGACAACATTCCTGGCGAGTTGGCCTCTGCTTCTCCGTGGGACCTTCATATACATCAATAACGAAATATAACCTAACCTAACCGAACATAACATCTCGGCGGTAATATTTGGAAACATTCCTGGCGAGTTGGCCTCTACGTCTCCGTGGGACCTTTATATACATCTATAACGTAATATAACCTAACCTAACCCAACCTACCATCTCGGCGCTAATATTTGACAACATTCCTGGCGAGTTGGCCTCTACTTCTCCGTGGGACCTTCATATACATCAATAACGAAATATAACCTAACCTAACCGAACCTAACATCTCGGCGATAATATTTGAAAGCATTCATGGCGAGTTGGCCTCTACGTCTCCGTGGGATCTTTATATACATCTATAACGTTATATAATCTAACCTAACCCAACCTAACATCTCGGCGGTAATATTTGATCACATTCCTGGCTTGTTGGTCTCTACGTCTCCGCGGGACGTTTAAATACATCTATAACGTAATATAACCTAACCTAGCCCAACCTATCATCTTGGCGCTAATGTTTGACAACATTCCTGGCGAGTTGGCCTCTGCTTCTCTGTGGGACCTTCATATACATCAATAACGAAATATAACCTAACCTAACCGAACATAACATCTCGGCGGTAATATTTGGAAACATTCCTGGCGAGTTGGCATCTACGTCTCCGTGGGACCTTTATATACATCTATAACGTAATATAACCTAACCTAACCCAACCTACCATCTCGGCGCTAATATTTGACAACATTCCTGGCGAGTTGGCCTCTACTTCCCCGTGGGACCTTCATATACATCAATAACGAAATATAACCTAACCTAACCGAACCTAACATCTCGGCGATAATATTTGAAAGCATTCATGGCGAGTTGGCCTCTACGTCTCCGTGGGATCTTTATATACATCTATAACGTAATATAACCTAACCTAACCCAACCTATCATCTTGGCGCTAATGTTTGACAACATTCCTGGCGAGTTGGCCTCTACTTCTCCGTGGGACCTTCATATACATCAATAACGAAATATAACCTAACCTAACCGAACCTAACATCTCGGCGGTAATATTTGGAAACATTCCTGGCGAGTTGGCCTCTACGTCTCCGTGGGACCTTTATATACATCTATAACGTAATATAACCTAACCTAACCCAACCTATCATCTCGGCGCTAATATTTGACAACATACCTGGCGAGTTGGCCTCTACGTCTCCGTGGGACCTTTATATACATCAATAACGAAATATAACCTAACCTAACCGAACCTAACATCTCGGCGGTAATATTTGGAAACATTCCTGGCGAGTTGGCCTCTACGTCTCCGTGGGACCTTTATATACATCTATAACGTAATATAACCTAACCTAACCCAACCTATCATCTCGGCGCTAATATTTGACAACATACCTGGCGAGTTGGCCTCTACGTCTCCGTGGGACCTTTATATACATCAATAACGAAATATAACCTAACCTAACCGAACCTAACATCTCGGCGGTAATATTTGGAAACATTCCTGGCGAGTTGGACTCTACGTCTCCGCGGGACGTTTAAATACATCTATAACGTAATATAACCTAACCTAACCCAACCTAACATCTCGGCGGTAATATTTGAAAATATTCATGGCGAGTTGGCCTCTACGTCTCCGTGGTACAATTATATACATCAATAACGTAATATAACCTAACCTAACCCAACCTAACATCTCGGCGGTAATATTTGAAAACATTCATGGCGAGTTGGCATCTACGTCTCCGTGGGATCTTTATATACATCTATAACGTAATGTAACCTAACCTAACCCAACCTAACATCTCGGCGGTAATATTTGAACACATTCCTCGCTTGTCGGCCTCTACGTCTCCGTGGGACCTTTATATACATCTATAACGTTATATAATCTAACCTAACCCAACCTAACATCTCGGCGGTAATATTTGATCACATTCCTGGCTTGTTGGCCTCTACGTCACCGCGGGACGTTTAAATACATCTATAACGTAATATAACCTAACCTAACCCAACCTATCATCTTGGCGCTAATGTTTGACAACATTCCTGGCGAGTTGGCCTCTACTTCTCCGTGGGACCTTCATATACATCAATAACGAAATATAACCTAACCTAACCCAACCTAACATCTCGGCGGTAATATTTGAAAACATTCATGGCGAGTTGGCCTCTACGTCTCCGTGGTACATTTATATACATCAATAACGTAATATAACCTATCCTAACCCATCCTACCATCTCGGCGCTAATATTTGACAACATTCCTGGCGAGTTGGCCTCTACGTCTCCGTGGGACCTTTATATACATCTATAACGTTATATAATCTAACCTAACCCAACCTAACATCTCGGCGGTAATATTTGATCACATTCCTGGCTTGTTGGTCTCTACGTCTCCGCGGGACGTTTAAATACATCTATAACGTAATATAACCTAACCTAACCCAACCTATCATCTTGGCGCTAATGTTTGACAACATTCCTGGCGAGTTGGCCTCTGCTTCTCCGTGGGACCTTCATATACATCAATAACGAAATATAACCTAACCTAACCGAACATAACATCTCGGCGGTAATATTTGGAAACATTCCTGGCGAGTTGGCCTCTACGTCTCCGTGGGACCTTTATATACATCTATAACGTAATATAACCTAACCTAACCCAACCTACCATCTCGGCGCTAATGTTTGACAACATTCCTGGCGAGTTGGCCTCTGCTTCTCCGTGGGACCTTCATATACATCAATAACGAAATATAACCTAACCTAACCGAACCTAACATCTCGGCGGTAATATTTGAAAATATTCATGGCGAGTTGGCCTCTACGTCTCCGTGGTACATTTATATACATCAATAACGTAATATAACCTATCCTAACCCATCCTACCATCTCGGCGCTAATATTTGACAACATTCATGCCGAGTTGGCCTCTACGTCTCCGTGGTACATTTATATACATCAATAACGTAATATGACCTATCCTAACCCAAAATAACATCTCGGCGGTAATATTTGAAAACATTCATGGCGAGTTGGCATCTACGTCTCCGTGGGATCTTTATATACATCTATAACGTAATATAACCTAACCTAACCCAACCTAACATCTCGGCGGTAATATTTGGAAACATTCCTGGCGAGTTGGCCTCTACGTCTCCGTGGGACCTTTATATACATCTATAACGTTATATAATCTAACCTAACCCAACCTAACATCTCGGCGGTAATATTTGATCACATTCCTGGCTTGTTGGCCTCTACGTCTCCGCGGGACGTTTAAATACATCTATAACGTATTATAACCTAACCTAACCCAACCTATCATCTCGGCGCTAATATTTGACAACATACCTGGCGAGTTGGCCTCTACGTCTCCGTGGGACCTTTATATACATCAATAACGAAATATAACCTAACCTAACCGAACCTAACATCTCGGCGGTAATATTTGGAAACATTCCTGGCGAGTTGGCCTCTACGTCTCCGTGGGACCTTTATATACATCTATAACGTAATATAACCTAACCTAACCCAACCTATCATCTCGGCGCTAATATTTGACAACATACCTGGCGAGTTGGCCTCTACGTCTCCGTGGGACCTTTATATACATCAATAACGAAATATAACCTAACCTAACCGAACCTAACATCTCGGCGGTAATATTTGGAAACATTCCTGGCGAGTTGGACTCTACGTATCCGCGGGACGTTTAAATACATCTATAACGTAATATAACCTAACCTAACCCAACCTAACATCTCGGCGGTAATATTTGAAAATATTCATGGCGAGTTGGCCTCTACGTCTCCGTGGTACAATTATATACATCAATAACGTATTATAACCTAACCTAACCCAACCTAACATCTCGGCGGTAATATTTGAAAACATTCCTGGCGAGTTGGACTCTACGTCTCCGCGGGACGTTTAAATACATCTATAACGTAATATAACCTAACCTAACCCAACCTATCATCTTGGCGCTAATGTTTGACAACATTCCTGGCGAGTTGGCCTCTACTTCTCCGTGGGACCTTCATATACATCAATAACGAAATATAACCTAACCTAACCGAACCTAACATCTCGGCGCTAATATTTGACAACATACCTGGCGAGTTGGCCTCTACGTCTCCGTGGGATCTTTATATACATCTATAACGTAATATAACCTAACCTAACCCAACCTAACATCTCGGCGGTAATATTTGATCACATTCCTGGCTTGTTGGCCTCTACGTCACCGCGGGACGTTTAAATACATCTATAACGTAATATAACCTAACCTAACCCAACCTATCATCTTGGCGCTAATGTTTGACAACATTCATGGCGAGTTGGCCTCTACGTCTCCGCTGGACCTTTAAATACATCTATAACGTAATATAACCTAACCTAACCCAACCTAATATCTCGGCGGTAATATTTGGAAACATTCCTGGCGAGTTGGCCTCTACGTCTCCGTGGGACCTTTATATACATCTATAACGTAATATAACCTAACCTAACCCAACCTATCATCTCGGCGCTAATATTTGACAACATACCTGGCGAGTTGGCCTCTACGTCTCCGTGGGACCTTTATATACATCAATAACGAAATATAACCTAACCTAACCGAACCTAACATCTCGGCGGTAATATTTGGAAACATTCCTGGCGAGTTGGACTCTACGTCTCCGCGGGACGTTTAAATACATCTATAACGTAATATAACCTAACCTAACCCAACCTAACATCTCGGCGGTAATATTTGAAAATATTCATGGCGAGTTGGCCTCTACGTCTCCGTGGTACAATTATATACATCAATAACGTAATATAACCTAACCTAACCCAACCTAACATCTCGGCGGTAATATTTGAAAACATTCATGGCGAGTTGGCATCTACGTCTCCGTGGGATCTTTATATACATCTATAACGTAATGTAACCTAACCTAACCCAACCTAACATCTCGGCGGTAATATTTGAACACATTCCTCGCTTGTCGGCCTCTACGTCTCCGTGGGACCTTTATATACATCTATAACGTTATATAATCTAACCTAACCCAACCTAACATCTCGGCGGTAATATTTGATCACATTCCTGGCTTGTTGGCCTCTACGTCACCGCGGGACGTTTAAATACATCTATAACGTAATATAACCTAACCTAACCCAACCTATCATCTTGGCGCTAATGTTTGACAACATTCCTGGCGAGTTGGCCTCTACTTCTCCGTGGGACCTTCATATACATCAATAACGAAATATAACCTAACCTAACCCAACCTAACATCTCGGCGGTAATATTTGAAAACATTCATGGCGAGTTGGCCTCTACGTCTCCGTGGTACATTTATATACATCAATAACGTAATATAACCTATCCTAACCCATCCTACCATCTCGGCGCTAATATTTGACAACATTCCTGGCGAGTTGGCCTCTACGTCTCCGTGGGACCTTTATATACATCTATAACGTTATATAATCTAACCTAACCCAACCTAACATCTCGGCGGTAATATTTGATCACATTCCTGGCTTGTTGGTCTCTACGTCTCCGCGGGACGTTTAAATACATCTATAACGTAATATAACCTAACCTAACCCAACCTATCATCTTGGCGCTAATGTTTGACAACATTCCTGGCGAGTTGGCCTCTGCTTCTCCGTGGGACCTTCATATACATCAATAACGAAATATAACCTAACCTAACCGAACATAACATCTCGGCGGTAATATTTGGAAACATTCCTGGCGAGTTGGCCTCTACGTCTCCGTGGGACCTTTATATACATCTATAACGTAATATAACCTAACCTAACCCAACCTACCATCTCGGCGCTAATGTTTGACAACATTCCTGGCGAGTTGGCCTCTGCTTCTCCGTGGGACCTTCATATACATCAATAACGAAATATAACCTAACCTAACCGAACCTAACATCTCGGCGGTAATATTTGAAAATATTCATGGCGAGTTGGCCTCTACGTCTCCGTGGTACATTTATATACATCAATAACGTAATATAACCTATCCTAACCCATCCTACCATCTCGGCGCTAATATTTGACAACATTCATGCCGAGTTGGCCTCTACGTCTCCGTGGTACATTTATATACATCAATAACGTAATATGACCTATCCTAACCCAAAATAACATCTCGGCGGTAATATTTGAAAACATTCATGGCGAGTTGGCATCTACGTCTCCGTGGGATCTTTATATACATCTATAACGTAATATAACCTAACCTAACCCAACCTAACATCTCGGCGGTAATATTTAGAAACATTCCTGGCGAGTTGGCCTCTACGTCTCCGTGGGACCTTTATATACATCTATAACGTTATATAATCTAACCTAACCCAACCTAACATCTCGGCGGTAATATTTGATCACATTCCTGGCTTGTTGGCCTCTACGTCTCCGCGGGACGTTTAAATACATCTATAACGTAATATAACCTAACCTAACCCAACCTATCATCTCGGCGCTAATATTTGACAACATACCTGGCGAGTTGGCCTCTACGTCTCCGTGGGACCTTTATATACATCAATAACGAAATATAACCTAACCTAACCGAACCTAACATCTCGGCGGTAATATTTGGAAACATTCCTGGCGAGTTGGCCTCTACGTCTCCGTGGGACCTTTATATACATCTATAACGTAATATAACCTAACCTAACCCAACCTATCATCTCGGCGCTAATATTTGACAACATACCTGGCGAGTTGGCCTCTACGTCTCCGTGAGACCTTTATATACATCAATAACGAAATATAACCTAACCTAACCGAACCTAACATCTCGGCGGTAATATTTGGAAACATTCCTGGCGAGTTGGCCTCTACGTCTCCGTGGGATCTTTATATACATCTATAACGTAATATAACCTAACCTAACCCAACCTAACATCTCGGCGGTAATATTTGATCACATTCCTGGCTTGTTGGCCTCTACGTCACCGCGGGACGTTTAAATACATCTATAACGTAATATAACCTAACCTAACCCAACCTATCATCTTGGCGCTAATGTTTGACAACATTCATGGCGAGTTGGCCTCTACGTCTCCGCTGGACCTTTAAATACATCTATAACGTAATATAACCTAACCTAACCCAACCTAATATCTCGGCGGTAATATTTGGAAACATTCCTGGCGAGTTGGCCTCTACGTCTCCGTGGGACCTTTATATACATCTATAACGTAATATAACCTAACCTAACCCAACCTATCATCTCGGCGCTAATATTTGACAACATACCTGGCGAGTTGGCCTCTACGTCTCCGTGGGACCTTTATATACATCAATAACGTAATATAACCTAACCTAACCCAACCTAACATCTCGGCGGTAATATTTCAAAATATTCATGGCGAGTTGGCCTCTACGTCTCCGTGGTACATTTATATACATCAATAACGTAATATAACCTAACCTAACCCAACCTAACATCTCGGCGGTAATATTTGAAAACATTCATGCCGAGATGGCCTCTACGTCTCCGTGGTACATTTATATACATCCATAACGTAATATGACCTATCCTAACCCAAAATAACATCTCGGCGGTAATATTTGAAAACATTCATGGCGAGTTGGCATCTACGTCTCCGTGGGATCTTTATATACATCTATAACGTAATATAACCTAACCTAACCCAACCTAACATCTCGGCGGTAATATTTGAACACATTCCTGGCTTGTTGGCCTCTACGTCTCCGTGGGACCTTTATATACATCTATAACGTTATATAATCTAACCTAACCCAACCTAACATCTCGGCGGTAATATTTGATCACATTCCTGGCTTGTTGGCCTCTACGTCACCGCGGGACGTTTAAATACATCTATAACGTAATATAACCTAACCTAACCCAACCTATCATCTTGGCGCTAATGTTTGACAACATTCCTGGCGAGTTGGCCTCTACTTCTCCGTGGGACCTTCATATACATCAATAACGAAATATAACCTAACCTAACCCAACCTAACATCTCGGCGGTAATATTTGAAAACATTCATGGCGAGTTGGCCTCTACGTCTCCGTGGTACATTTATATACATCAATAACGTAATATAACCTATCCTAACCCATCCTACCATCTCGGCGCTAATATTTGACAACATTCCTGGCGAGTTGGCCTCTACGTCTCCGTGGGACCTTTATATACATCTATAACATTATATAATCTAACCTAACCCAACCTAACATCTCGGCGGTAATATTTGATCACATTCCTGGCTTGTTGGTCTCTACGTCTCCGCGGGACGTTTAAATACATCTATAACGTAATATAACCTAACCTAACCCAACCTATCATCTTGGCGCTAATGTTTGACAACATTCCTGGCGAGTTGGCCTCTGCTTCTCCGTGGGACCTTCATATACATCAATAACGAAATATAACCTAACCTAACCGAACATAACATCTCGGCGGTAATATTTGGAAACATTCCTGGCGAGTTGGCCTCTACGTCTCCGTGGGACCTTTATATACATCTATAACGTAATATAACCTAACCTAACCCAACCTACCATCTCGGCGCTAATGTTTGACAACATTCCTGGCGAGTTGGCCTCTGCTTCTCCGTGGGACCTTCATATACATCAATAACGAAATATAACCTAACCTAACCGAACCTAACATCTCGGCGGTAATATTTGAAAATATTCATGGCGAGTTGGCCTCTACGTCTCCGTGGTACATTTATATACATCAATAACGTAATATAACCTATCCTAACCCATCCTACCATCTCGGCGCTAATATTTGACAACATTCATGCCGAGTTGGCCTCTACGTCTCCGTGGTACATTTATATACATCAATAACGTAATATGACCTATCCTAACCCAAAATAACATCTCGGCGGTAATATTTGAAAACATTCATGGCGAGTTGGCATCTACGTCTCCGTGGGATCTTTATATACATCTATAACGTAATATAACCTAACCTAACCCAACCTAACATCTCGGCGGTAATATTTGGAAACATTCCTGGCGAGTTGGCCTCTACGTCTCCGTGGGACCTTTATATACATCTATAACGTTATATAATCTAACCTAACCCAACCTAACATCTCGGCGGTAATATTTGATCACATTCCTGGCTTGTTGGCCTCTACGTCTCCGCGGGACGTTTAAATACATCTATAACGTAATATAACCTAACCTAACCCAACCTATCATCTCGGCGCTAATATTTGACAACATACCTGGCGAGTTGGCCTCTACGTCTCCGTGGGACCTTTATATACATCAATAACGAAATATAACCTAACCTAACCGAACCTAACATCTCGGCGGTAATATTTGGAAACATTCCTGGCGAGTTGGCCTCTACGTCTCCGTGGGACCTTTATATACATCTATAACGTAATATAACCTAACCTAACCCAACCTGTCATCTCGGCGCTAATATTTGACAACATACCTGGCGAGTTGGCCTCTACGTCTCCGTGGGACCTTTATATACATCAATAACGAAATATAACCTAACCTAACCGAACCTAACATCTCGGCGGTAATATTTGGAAACATTCCTGGCGAGTTGGACTCTACGTCTCCGCGGGACGTTTAAATACATCTATAACGTAATATAACCTAACCTAACCCAACCTAACATCTCGGCGGTAATATTTGAAAATATTCATGGCGAGTTGGCCTCTACGTCTCCGTGGTACAATTATATACATCAATAACGTAATATAACCTAACCTAACCCAACCTAACATCTCGGCGGTAATATTTGAAAACATTCCTGGCGAGTTGGACTCTACGTCTCCGCGGGACGTTTAAATACATCTATAACGTAATATAACCTAACCTAACCCAACCTATCATCTTGGCGCTAATGTTTGACAACATTCCTGGCGAGTTGGCCTCTACTTCTCCGTGGGACCTTCATATACATCAATAACGAAATATAACCTAACCTAACCGAACCTAACATCTCGGCGCTAATATTTGACAACATACCTGGCGAGTTGGCCTCTACGTCTCCGTGGGATCTTTATATACATCTATAACGTAATATAACCTAACCTAACCCAACCTAACATCTCGGCGGTAATATTTGATCACATTCCTGGCTTGTTGGCCTCTACGTCACCGCGGGACGTTTAAATACATCTATAACGTAATATAACCTAACCTAACCCAACCTATCATCTTGGCGCTAATGTTTGACAACATTCATGGCGAGTTGGCCTCTACGTCTCCGCTGGACCTTTAAATACATCTATAACGTAATATAACCTAACCTAACCCAACCTAATATCTCGGCGGTAATATTTGGAAACATTCCTGGCGAGTTGGCCTCTACGTCTCCGTGGGACCTTTATATACATCTATAACGTAATATAACCTAACCTAACCCAACCTATCATCTCGGCGCTAATATTTGACAACATACCTGGCGAGTTGGCCTCTACGTCTCCGTGGGACCTTTATATACATCAATAACGTAATATAACCTAACCTAACCCAACCTAACATCTCGGCGGTAATATTTCAAAATATTCATGGCGAGTTGGCCTCTACGTCTCCGTGGTACATTTATATACATCAATAACGTAATATAACGTAACCTAACCCAACCTAACATCTCGGCGGTAATATTTGAAAACATTCATGCCGAGATGGCCTCTACGTCTCCGTGGTACATTTATATACATCCATAACGTAATATGACCTATCCTAACCCAAAATAACATCTCGGCGGTAATATTTGAAAACATTCATGGCGAGTTGGCATCTACGTCTCCGTGGGATCTTTATATACATCTATAACGTAATATAACCTAACCTAACCCAACCTAACATCTCGGCGGTAATATTTGAACACATTCCTGGCTTGTTGGCCTCTACGTCTCCGTGGGACCTTTATATACATCTATAACGTTATATAATCTAACCTAACCCAACCTAACATCTCGGCGGTAATATTTGATCACATTCCTGGCTTGTTGGCCTCTACGTCACCGCGGGACGTTTAAATACATCTATAACGTAATATAACCTAACCTAACCCAACCTATCATCTTGGCGCTAATGTTTGACAACATTCCTGGCGAGTTGGCCTCTACTTCTCCGTGGGACCTTCATATACATCAATAACGAAATATAACCTAACCTAACCCAACCTAACATCTCGGCGGTAATATTTGAAAACATTCATGGCGAGTTGGCCTCTACGTCTCCGTGGTACATTTATATACATCAATAACGTAATATAACCTATCCTAACCCATCCTACCATCTCGGCGCTAATATTTGACAACATTCCTGGCGAGTTGGCCTCTACGTCTCCGTGGGACCTTTATATACATCTATAACATTATATAATCTAACCTAACCCAACCTAACATCTCGGCGGTAATATTTGATCACATTCCTGGCTTGTTGGTCTCTACGTCTCCGCGGGACGTTTAAATACATCTATAACGTAATATAACCTAACCTAACCCAACCTATCATCTTGGCGCTAATGTTTGACAACATTCCTGGCGAGTTGGCCTCTGCTTCTCCGTGGGACCTTCATATACATCAATAACGAAATATAACCTAACCTAACCGAACATAACATCTCGGCGGTAATATTTGGAAACATTCCTGGCGAGTTGGCCTCTACGTCTCCGTGGGACCTTTATATACATCTATAACGTAATATAACCTAACCTAACCCAACCTACCATCTCGGCGCTAATGTTTGACAACATTCCTGGCGAGTTGGCCTCTGCTTCTCCGTGGGACCTTCATATACATCAATAACGAAATATAACCTAACCTAACCGAACCTAACATCTCGGCGGTAATATTTGAAAATATTCATGGCGAGTTGGCCTCTACGTCTCCGTGGTACATTTATATACATCAATAACGTAATATAACCTATCCTAACCCATCCTACCATCTCGGCGCTAATATTTGACAACATTCATGCCGAGTTGGCCTCTACGTCTCCGTGGTACATTTATATACATCAATAACGTAATATGACCTATCCTAACCCAAAATAACATCTCGGCGGTAATATTTGAAAACATTCATGGCGAGTTGGCATCTACGTCTCCGTGGGATCTTTATATACATCTATAACGTAATATAACCTAACCTAACCCAACCTAACATCTCGGCGGTAATATTTGGAAACATTCCTGGCGAGTTGGCCTCTACGTCTCCGTGGGACCTTTATATACATCTATAACGTTATATAATCTAACCTAACCCAACCTAACATCTCGGCGGTAATATTTGATCACATTCCTGGCTTGTTGGCCTCTACGTCTCCGCGGGACATTTAAATACATCTATAACGTAATATAACCTAACCTAACCCAACCTATCATCTCGGCGCTAATATTTGACAACATACCTGGCGAGTTGGCCTCTACGTCTCCGTGGGACCTTTATATACATCAATAACGAAATATAACCTAACCTAACCGAACCTAACATCTCGGCGGTAATATTTGGAAACATTCCTGGCGAGTTGGCCTCTACGTCTCCGTGGGACCTTTATATACATCTATAACGTAATATAACCTAACCTAACCCAACCTATCATCTCGGCGCTAATATTTGACAACATACCTGGCGAGTTGGCCTCTACGTCTCCGTGGGACCTTTATATACATCAATAACGAAATATAACCTAACCTAACCGAACCTAACATCTCGGCGGTAATATTTGGAAACATTCCTGGCGAGTTGGACTCTACGTCTCCGCGGGACGTTTAAATACATCTATAACGTAATATAACCTAACCTAACCCAACCTAACATCTCGGCGGTAATATTTGAAAATATTCATGGCGAGTTGGCCTCTACGTCTCCGTGGTACAATTATATACATCAATAACGTAATATAACCTAACCTAACCCAACCTAACATCTCGGCGGTAATATTTGAAAACATTCCTGGCGAGTTGGACTCTACGTCTCCGCGGGACGTTTAAATACATCTATAACGTAATATAACCTAACCTAACCCAACCTATCATCTTGGCGCTAATGTTTGACAACATTCCTGGCGAGTTGGCCTCTACTTCTCCGTGGGACCTTCATATACATCAATAACGAAATATAACCTAACCTAACCGAACCTAACATCTCGGCGCTAATATTTGACAACATACCTGGCGAGTTGGCCTCTACGTCTCCGTGGGATCTTTATATACATCTATAACGTAATATAACCTAACCTAACCCAACCTAACATCTCGGCGGTAATATTTGATCACATTCCTGGCTTGTTGGCCTCTACGTCACCGCGGGACGTTTAAATACATCTATAACGTAATATAACCTAACCTAACCCAACCTATCATCTTGGCGCTAATGTTTGACAACATTCATGGCGAGTTGGCCTCTACGTCTCCGCTGGACCTTTAAATACATCTATAACGTAATATAACCTAACCTAACCCAACCTAATATCTCGGCGGTAATATTTGGAAACATTCCTGGCGAGTTGGCCTCTACGTCTCCGTGGGACCTTTATATACATCTATAACGTAATATAACCTAACCTAACCCAACCTATCATCTCGGCGCTAATATTTGACAACATACCTGGCGAGTTGGCCTCTACGTCTCCGTGGGACCTTTATATACATCAATAACGTAATATAACCTAACCTAACCCAACCTAACATCTCGGCGGTAATATTTCAAAATATTCATGGCGAGTTGGCCTCTACGTCTCCGTGGTACATTTATATACATCAATAACGTAATATAACGTAACCTAACCCAACCTAACATCTCGGCGGTAATATTTGAAAACATTCATGCCGAGATGGCCTCTACGTCTCCGTGGTACATTTATATACATCAATAACGTAATATGACCTATCCTAACCCAAAATAACATCTCGGCGGTAATATTTGAAAACATTCATGGCGAGTTGGCATCTACGTCTCCGTGGGATCTTTATATACATCTATAACGTAATATAACCTAACCTAACCCAACCTAACATCTCGGCGGTAATATTTGAACACATTCCTGGCTTGTTGGCCTCTACGTCTCCGTGGGACCTTTATATACATCTATAACGTTATATAATCTAACCTAACCCAACCTAACATCTCGGCGGTAATATTTGATCACATTCCTGGCTTGTTGGTCTCTACGTCTCCGCGGGACGTTTAAATACATCTATAACGTAATATAACCTAACCTAACCCAACCTATCATCTTGGCGCTAATGTTTGACAACATTCCTGGCGAGTTGGCCTCTGCTTCTCCGTGGGACCTTCATATACATCAATAACGAAATATAACCTAACCTAACCGAACCTAACATCTCGGCGGTAATATTTGAAAATATTCATGGCGAGTTGGCCTCTACGTCTCCGTGGTACATTTATATACATCAATAACGTAATATAACCTATCCTAACCCATCCTACCATCTCGGCGCTAATATTTGACAACATTCATGCCGAGTTGGCCTCTACGTCTCCGTGGTACATTTATATACATCAATAACGTAATATGACCTAACCTAACCCAAAATAACATCTCGGCGGTAATATTTGAAAACATTCATGGCGAGTTGGCATCTACGTCTCCGTGGGATCTTTATATACATCTATAACGTAATATAACCTAACCTAACCCAACCTAACATCTCGGCGGTAATATTTGGAAACATTCCTGGCGAGTTGGCCTCTACGTCTCCGTGGGACCTTTATATACATCTATAACGTTATATAATCTAACCTAACCCAACCTAACATCTCGGCGGTAATATTTGATCACATTCCTGGCTTGTTGGTCTCTACGTCTCCGCGGGACGTTTAAATACATCTATAACGTAATATAACCTAACCTAACCCAACCTATCATCTTGGCGCTAATGTTTGACAACATTCCTGGCGAGTTGGCCTCTGCTTCTCCGTGGGACCTTCATATACATCAATAACGAAATATAACCTAACCTAACCGAACATAACATCTCGGCGGTAATATTTGGAAACATTCCTGGCGAGTTGGCCTCTACGTCTCCGTGGAACCTTTATATACATCTATAACGTAATATAACCTAACCTAACCCAACCTACCATCTCGGCGCTAATATTTGACAACATTCCTGGCGAGTTGGCCTCTACTTCTCCGTGGGACCTTCATATACATCAATAACGAAATATAACCTAACCTAACCGAACCTAACATCTCGGCGATAATATTTGAAAGCATTCATGGCGAGTTGGCCTCTACGTCTCCGTGGGATCTTTATATACATCTATAACGTTATATAATCTAACCTAACCCAACCTAACATCTCGGCGGTAATATTTGATCACATTCCTGGCGAGTTGGCCTCTACTTCTCCGTGGGACCTTTATATACATCTATAACGTAATATAACCTAACCTAACCCAACCTATCATCTCGGCGCTAATATTTGACAACATACCTGGCGAGTTGGCCTCTACGTCTCCGTGGGACCTTTATATACATCAATAACGTAATATAACCTAACCTAACCCAACCTAACATCTCGGCGGTAATATTTCAAAATATTCATGGCGAGTTGGCCTCTACGTCTCCGTGGTACATTTATATACATCAATAACGTAATATAACCTAACCTAACCCAACCTAACATCTCGGCGGTAATATTTGAAAACATTCATGCCGAGATGGCCTCTACGTCTCCGTGGTACATTTATATACATCAATAACGTAATATGACCTATCCTAACCCAAAATAACATCTCGGCGGTAATATTTGAAAACATTCATGGCGAGTTGGCATCTACGTCTCCGTGGGATCTTTATATACATCTATAACGTAATATAACATAACCTAACCCAACCTAACATCTCGGCGGTAATATTTGAACACATTCCTGGCTTGTTGGCCTCTACGTCTCCGTGGGACCTTTATATACATCTATAACGTTATATAATCTAACCTAACCCAACCTAACATCTCGGCGGTAATATTTGATCACATTCCTGGCTTGTTGGTCTCTACGTCTCCGCGGGACGTTTAAATACATCTATAACGTAATATAACCTAACCTAACCCAACCTATCATCTTGGCGCTAATGTTTGACAACATTCCTGGCGAGTTGGCCTCTGCTTCTCCGTGGGACCTTCATATACATCAATAACGAAATATAACCTAACCTAACCGAACATAACATCTCGGCGGTAATATTTGGAAACATTCCTGGCGAGTTGGCATCTACGTCTCCGTGGGACCTTTATATACATCTATAACGTAATATAACCTAACCTAACCCAACCTACCATCTCGGCGCCAATATTTGACAACATTCCTGGCGAGTTGGCCTCTACTTCCCCGTGGGACCTTCATATACATCAATAACGAAATATAACCTAACCTAACCGAACCTAACATCTCGGCGATAATATTTGAAAGCATTCATGGCGAGTTGGCCTCTACGTCTCCGTGGGATCTTTATATACATCTATAACGTAATATAACCTAACCTAACCCAACCTATCATCTTGGCGCTAATGTTTGACAACATTCCTGGCGAGTTGGCCTCTACTTCTCCGTGGGACCTTCATATACATCAATAACGAAATATAACCTAACCTAACCGAACCTAACATCTCGGCGGTAATATTTGGAAACATTCCTGGCGAGTTGGCCTCTACGTCTCCGTGGGACCTTTATATACATCTATAACGTAATATAACCTAACCTAACCCAACCTATCATCTCGGCGCTAATATTTGACAACATACCTGGCGAGTTGGCCTCTACGTCTCCGTGGGACCTTTATATACATCAATAACGAAATATAACCTAACCTAACCGAACCTAACATCTCGGCGGTAATATTTCAAAATATTCATGGCGAGTTGGCCTCTACGTCTCCGTGGTACATTTATATACATCAATAACGTAATATAACCTAACCTAACCCAACCTAACATCTCGGCGGTAATATTTGAAAACATTCATGCCGAGATGGCCTCTACGTCTCCGTGGTACATTTATATACATCAATAACGTAATATGA
Source organism: Xylocopa violacea (assembly GCA_963969225.1). NCBI lineage: Eukaryota > Metazoa > Arthropoda > Insecta > Hymenoptera > Apidae > Xylocopa > Xylocopa violacea. The sequence goes on along the minus strand of CAXAJV010000205.1, from coordinate 98,122 downwards.
CCTATCCTAACCCAAAATAACATCTCGGCGGTAATATTTGAAAACATTCATGGCGAGTTGGCATCTACGTCTCCGTGGGATCTTTATATACATCTATAACGTAATATAACATAACCTAACCCAACCTAACATCTCGGCGGTAATATTTGAACACATTCCTGGCTTGTTGGCCTCTACGTCTCCGTGGGACCTTTATATACATCTATAACGTTATATAATCTAACCTAACCCAACCTAACATCTCGGCGGTAATATTTGATCACATTCCTGGCTTGTTGGTCTCTACGTCTCCGCGGGACGTTTAAATACATCTATAACGTAATATAACCTAACCTAACCCAACCTATCATCTTGGCGCTAATGTTTGACAACATTCCTGGCGAGTTGGCCTCTGCTTCTCCGTGGGACCTTCATATACATCAATAACGAAATATAACCTAACCTAACCGAACATAACATCTCGGCGGTAATATTTGGAAACATTCCTGGCGAGTTGGCATCTACGTCTCCGTGGGACCTTTATATACATCTATAACGTAATATAACCTAACCTAACCCAACCTACCATCTCGGCGCTAATATTTGACAACATTCCTGGCGAGTTGGCCTCTACTTCCCCGTGGGACCTTCATATACATCAATAACGAAATATAACCTAACCTAACCGAACCTAACATCTCGGCGATAATATTTGAAAGCATTCATGGCGAGTTGGCCTCTACGTCTCCGTGGGATCTTTATATACATCTATAACGTAATATAACCTAACCTAACCCAACCTATCATCTTGGCGCTAATGTTTGACAACATTCCTGGCGAGTTGGCCTCTACTTCTCCGTGGGACCTTCATATACATCAATAACGAAATATAACCTAACCTAACCGAACCTAACATCTCGGCGGTAATATTTGGAAACATTCCTGGCGAGTTGGCCTCTACGTCTCCGTGGGACCTTTATATACATCTATAACGTAATATAACCTAACCTAACCCAACCTATCATCTCGGCGCTAATATTTGACAACATACCTGGCGAGTTGGCCTCTACGTCTCCGTGGGACCTTTATATACATCAATAACGAAATATAACCTAACCTAACCGAACCTAACATCTCGGCGGTAATATTTGGAAACATTCCTGGCGAGTTGGCCTCTACGTCTCCGTGGGACCTTTATATACATCTATAACGTAATATAACCTAACCTAACCCAACCTATCATCTCGGCGCTAATATTTGACAACATACCTGGCGAGTTGGCCTCTACGTCTCCGTGGGACCTTTATATACATCAATAACGAAATATAACCTAACCTAACCGAACCTAACATCTCGGCGGTAATATTTGGAAACATTCCTGGCGAGTTGGACTCTAGGTCTCCGCGGGACGTTTAAATACATCTATAACGTAATATAACCTAACCTAACCCAACCTAACATCTCGGCGGTAATATTTGAAAATATTCATGGCGAGTTGGCCTCTACGTCTCCGTGGTACAATTATATACATCAATAACGTAATATAACCTAACCTAACCCAACCTAACATCTCGGCGGTAATATTTGAAAACATTCATGCCGAGATGGCCTCTACGTCTCCGTGGTACATTTATATACATCAATAACGTAATATGACCTATCCTAACCCAAAATAACATCTCGGCGGTAATATTTGAAAACATTCATGGCGAGTTGGCATCTACGTCTCCGTGGGATCTTTATATACATCTATAACGTAATGTAACCTAACCTAACCCAACCTAACATCTCGGCGGTAATATTTGAACACATTCCTCGCTTGTCGGCCTCTACGTCTCCGTGGGACCTTTATATACATCTATAACGTTATATAATCTAACCTAACCCAACCTAACATCTCGGCGGTAATATTTGATCACATTCCTGGCTTGTTGGCCTCTACGTCACCGCGGGACGTTTAAATACATCTATAACGTAATATAACCTAACCTAACCCAACCTATCATCTTGGCGCTAATGTTTGACAACATTCCTGGCGAGTTGGCCTCTACTTCTCCGTGGGACCTTCATATACATCAATAACGAAATATAACCTAACCTAACCCAACCTAACATCTCGGCGGTAATATTTGAAAACATTCATGGCGAGTTGGCCTCTACGTCTCCGCTGGACCTTTAAATACATCTATAACGTAATATAACCTAACCTAACCCAACCTAATATCTCGGCGGTAATATTTGGAAACATTCCTGGCGAGTTGGCCTCTACGTCTCCGTGGGACCTTTATATACATCTATAACGTAATATAACCTAACCTAACCCAACCTATCATCTCGGCGCTAATATTTGACAACATACCTGGCGAGTTGGCCTCTACGTCTCCGTGGGACCTTTATATACATCAATAACGTAATATAACCTAACCTAACCCAACCTAACATCTCGGCGGTAATATTTCAAAATATTCATGGCGAGTTGGCCTCTACGTCTCCGTGGTACATTTATATACATCAATAACGTAATATAACCTAACCTAACCCAACCTAACATCTCGGCGGTAATATTTGAAAACATTCATGCCGAGATGGCCTCTACGTCTCCGTGGTACATTTATATACATCAATAACGTAATATGACCTATCCTAACCCAAAATAACATCTCGGCGGTAATATTTGAAAACATTCATGGCGAGTTGGCATCTACGTCTCCGTGGGATCTTTATATACATCTATAACGTAATATAACCTAACCTAACCCAACCTAACATCTCGGCGGTAATATTTGAACACATTCCTGGCTTGTTGGCCTCTACGTCTCCGTGGGACCATTATATACATCTATAACGTTATATAATCTAACCTAACCCAACCTAACATCTCGGCGGTAATATTTGATCACATTCCTGGCTTGTTGGTCTCTACGTCTCCGCGGGACGTTTAAATACATCTATAACGTAATATAACCTAACCTAACCCAACCTATCATCTTGGCGCTAATGATTGACAACATTCCTGGCGAGTTGGCCTCTGCTTCTCCGTGGGACCTTCATATACATCAATAACGAAATATAACCTAACCTAACCGAACCTAACATCTCGGCGGTAATATTTGAAAATATTCATGGCGAGTTGGCCTCTACGTCTCCGTGGTACATTTATATACATCAATAACGTAATATAACCTATCCTAACCCATCCTACCATCTCGGCGCTAATATTTGACAACATTCATGCCGAGTTGGCCTCTACGTCTCCGTGGTACATTTATATACATCAATAACGTAATATGACCTATCCTAACCCAAAATAACATCTCGGCGGTAATATTTGAAAACATTCATGGCGAGTTGGCATCTACGTCTCCGTGGGATCTTTATATACATCTATAACGTAATATAACCTAACCTAACCCAACCTAACATCTCGGCGGTAATATTTGGAAACATTCCTGGCGAGTTGGCCTCTACGTCTCCGTGGGACCTTTATATACATCTATAACGTTATATAATCTAACCTAACCCAACCTAACATCTCGGCGGTAATATTTGATCACATTCCTGGCTTGTTGGTCTCTACGTCTCCGCGGGACGTTTAAATACATCTATAACGTAATATAACCTAACCTAACCCAACCTATCATCTTGGCGCTAATGTTTGACAACATTCCTGGCGAGTTGGCCTCTGCTTCTCCGTGGGACCTTCATATACATCAATAACGAAATATAACCTAACCTAACCGAACATAACATCTCGGCGGTAATATTTGGAAACATTCCTGGCGAGTTGGCCTCTACGTCTCCGTGGGACCTTTATATACATCTATAACGTAATATAACCTAACCTAACCCAACCTACAATCTCGGCGCTAATATTTGACAACATTCCTGGCGAGTTGGCCTCTACTTCTCCGTGGGACCTTCATATACATCAATAACGAAATATAACCTAACCTAACCGAACCTAACATCTCGGCGGTAATATTTGGAAACATTCCTGGCGAGTTGGCCTCTACGTCTCCGTGGGACCTTTATATACATCTATAACGTAATATAACCTAACCTAACCCAACCTATCATCTCGGCGCTAATATTTGACAACATACCTGGCGAGTTGGCCTCTACGTCTCCGTGGGACCTTTATATACATCAATAACGAAATATAACCTAACCTAACCGAACCTAACATCTCGGCGGTAATATTTGGAAACATTCCTGGCGAGTTGGACTCTACGTCTCCGCGGGACGTTTAAATACATCTATAACGTAATATAACCTAACCTAACCCAACCTAACATCTCGGCGGTAATATTTGAAAATATTCATGGCGAGTTGGCCTCTACGTCTCCGTGGTACATTTATATACATCAATAACGTAATATAACCTAACCTAACCCAACCTAACATCTCGGCGGTAATATTTGAAAACATTCATGCCGAGATGGCCTCTACGTCTCCGTGGTACATTTATATACATCAATAACGTAATATGACCTATCCTAACCCAAAATAACATCTCGGCGGTAATATTTGAAAACATTCATGGCGAGTTGGCATCTACGTCTCCGTGGGATCTTTATATACATCTATAACGTAATATAACCTAACCTAACCCAACCTAACATCTCGGCGGTAATATTTGAACACATTCCTGGCTTGTTGGCCTCTACGTCTCCGTGGGACCTTTATATACATCTATCACGTTATATAATCTAACTTAACCCAACCTAACATCTCGGCGGTAATATTTGATCACATTCCTGGCTTGTTGGCCTCTACGTCTCCGCGGGACGTTTAAATACATCTATAACGTAATATAACCTAACCTAACCCAACCTATCATCTTGGCGCTAATGTTTGACAACATTCCTGGCGAGTTGGCCTCTGCTTCTCCGTGGGACCTTCATATACATCAATAACGAAATATAACCTAACCTAACCGAACATAACATCTCGGCGGTAATATTTGGAAACATTCCTGGCGAGTTGGCCTCTACGTCTCCGTGGGACCTTTATATACATCTATAACGTAATATAACCTAACCTAACCCAACCTACCATCTCGGCGCTAATATTTGACAACATTCCTGGCGAGTTGGCCTCTACTTCTCCGTGGGACCTTCATATACATCAATAACGAAATATAACCTAACCTAACCGAACCTAACATCTCGGCGATAATATTTGAAAGCATTCATGGCGAGTTGGCCTCTACGTCTCCGTGGGATCTTTATATACATCTATAACGTTATATAATCTAACCTAACCCAACCTAACATCTCGGCGGTAATATTTGATCACATTCCTGGCGAGTTGGCCTCTACTTCTCCGTGGGACCTTTATATACATCTATAACGTAATATAACCTAACCTAACCCAACCTATCATCTCGGCGCTAATATTTGACAACATACCTGGCGAGTTGGCCTCTACGTCTCCGTGGGACCTTTATATACATCAATAACGTAATATAACCTAACCTAACCCAACCTAACATCTCGGCGGTAATATTTCAAAATATTCATGGCGAGTTGGCCTCTACGTCTCCGTGGTACATTTATATACATCAATAACGTAATATAACCTAACCTAACCCAACCTAACATCTCGGCGGTAATATTTGAAAACATTCATGCCGAGATGGCCTCTACGTCTCCGTGGTACATTTATATACATCAATAACGTAATATGACCTATCCTAACCCAAAATAACATCTCGGCGGTAATATTTGAAAACATTCATGGCGAGTTGGCATCTACGTCTCCGTGGGATCTTTATATACATCTATAACGTAATATAACATAACCTAACCCAACCTAACATCTCGGCGGTAATATTTGAACACATTCCTGGCTTGTTGGCCTCTACGTCTCCGTGGGACCTTTATATACATCTATAACGTTATATAATCTAACCTAACCCAACCTAACATCTCGGCGGTAATATTTGATCACATTCCTGGCTTGTTGGTCTCTACGTCTCCGCGGGACGTTTAAATACATCTATAACGTAATATAACCTAACCTAACCCAACCTATCATCTTGGCGCTAATGTTTGACAACATTCCTGGCGAGTTGGCCTCTGCTTCTCCGTGGGACCTTCATATACATCAATAACGAAATATAACCTAACCTAACCGAACATAACATCTCGGCGGTAATATTTGGAAACATTCCTGGCGAGTTGGCATCTACGTCTCCGTGGGACCTTTATATACATCTATAACGTAATATAACCTAACCTAACCCAACCTACCATCTCGGCGCTAATATTTGACAACATTCCTGGCGAGTTGGCCTCTACTTCCCCGTGGGACCTTCATATACATCAATAACGAAATATAACCTAACCTAACCGAACCTAACATCTCGGCGATAATATTTGAAAGCATTCATGGCGAGTTGGCCTCTACGTCTCCGTGGGATCTTTATATACATCTATAACGTAATATAACCTAACCTAACCCAACCTATCATCTTGGCGCTAATGTTTGACAACATTCCTGGCGAGTTGGCCTCTACTTCTCCGTGGGACCTTCATATACATCAATAACGAAATATAACCTAACCTAACCGAACCTAACATCTCGGCGCTAATATTTGGAAACATTCCTGGCGAGTTGGCCTCTACGTCTCCGTGGGACCTTTATATACATCTATAACGTAATATAACCTAACCTAACCCAACCTATCATCTCGGCGCTAATATTTGACAACATACCTGGCGAGTTGGCCTCTACGTCTCCGTGGGACCTTTATATACATCAATAACGAAATATAACCTAACCTAACCGAACCTAACATCTCGGCGGTAATATTTCAAAATATTCATGCCGAGTTGGCCTCTACGTCTCCGTGGTACATTTATATACATCAATAACGTAATATAACCTAACCTAACCCAACCTAACATCTCGGCGGTAATATTTGAAAACATTCATGCCGAGATGGCCTCTACGTCTCCGTGGTACATTTATATACATCAATAACGTAATATGACCTATCCTAACCCAAAATAACATCTCGGCGGTAATATTTGAAAACATTCATGGCGAGTTGGCATCTACGTCTCCGTGGGATCTTTATATACATCTATAACGTAATATAACATAACCTAACCCAACCTAACATCTCGGCGGTAATATTTGAACACATTCCTGGCTTGTTGGCCTCTACGTCTCCGTGGGACCTTTATATACATCTATAACGTTATATAATCTAACCTAACCCAACCTAACATCTCGGCGGTAATATTTGATCACATTCCTGGCTTGTTGGTCTCTACGTCTCCGCGGGACGTTTAAATACATCTATAACGTAATATAACCTAACCTAACCCAACCTATCATCTTGGCGCTAATGTTTGACAACATTCCTGGCGAGTTGGCCTCTGCTTCTCCGTGGGACCTTCATATACATCAATAACGAAATATAACCTAACCTAACCGAACATAACATCTCGGCGGTAATATTTGGAAACATTCCTGGCGAGTTGGCATCTACGTCTCCGTGGGACCTTTATATACATCTATAACGTAATATAACCTAACCTAACCCAACCTACCATCTCGGCGCTAATATTTGACAACATTCCTGGCGAGTTGGCCTCTACTTCCCCGTGGGACCTTCATATACATCAATAACGAAATATAACCTAACCTAACCGAACCTAACATCTCGGCGATAATATTTGAAAGCATTCATGGCGAGTTGGCCTCTACGTCTCCGTGGGATCTTTATATACATCTATAACGTAATATAACCTAACCTAACCCAACCTATCATCTTGGCGCTAATGTTTGACAACATTCCTGGCGAGTTGGCCTCTACTTCTCCGTGGGACCTTCATATACATCAATAACGAAATATAACCTAACCTAACCGAACCTAACATCTCGGCGGTAATATTTGGAAACATTCCTGGCGAGTTGGCCTCTACGTCTCCGTGGGACCTTTATATACATCTATAACGTAATATAACCTAACCTAACCCAACCTATCATCTCGGCGCTAATATTTGACAACATACCTGGCGAGTTGGCCTCTACGTCTCCGTGGGACCTTTATATACATCAATAACGAAATATAACCTAACCTAACCGAACCTAACATCTCGGCGGTAATATTTCAAAATATTCATGGCGAGTTGGCCTCTACGTCTCCGTGGTACATTTATATACATCAATAACGTAATATAACCTAACCTAACCCAACCTAACATCTCGGCGGTAATATTTGAAAACATTCATGCCGAGATGGCCTCTACGTCTCCGTGGTACATTTATATACATCAATAACGTAATATGACCTATCCTAACCCAAAATAACATCTCGGCGGTAATATTTGGAAACATTCCTGGCGAGTTGGACTCTACGTCTCCGCGGGACGTTTAAATACATCTATAACGTAATATAACCTAACCTAACCCAACCTAACATCTCGGCGGTAATATTTGAAAATATTCATGGCGAGTTGGCCTCTACGTCTCCGTGGTACAATTATATACATCAATAACGTAATATAACCTAACCTAACCCAACCTAACATCTCGGCAGTAATATTTGAAAACATTCATGCCGAGATGGCCTCTACGTCTCCGTGGTACATTTATATACATCAATAACGTAATATGACCTATCCTAACCCAAAATAACATCTCGGCGGTAATATTTGAAAACATTCATGGCGAGTTGGCATCTACGTCTCCGTGGGATCTTTATATACATCTATAACGTAATGTAACCTAACCTAACCCAACCTAACATCTCGGCGGTAATATTTGAACACATTCCTCGCTTGTCGGCCTCTACGTCTCCGTGGGACCTTTATATACATCTATAACGTTATATAATCTAACCTAACCCAACCTAACATCTCGGCGGTAATATTTGATCACATTCCTGGCTTGTTGGCCTCTACGTCACCGCGGGACGTTTAAATACATCTATAACGTAATATAACCTAACCTAACCCAACCTATCATCTTGGCGCTAATGTTTGACAACATTCCTGGCGAGTTGGCCTCTACTTCTCCGTGGGACCTTCATATACATCAATAACGAAATATAACCTAACCTAACCCAACCTAACATCTCGGCGGTAATATTTGAAAACATTCATGGCGAGTTGGCCTCTACGTCTCCGCTGGACCTTTAAATACATCTATAACGTAATATAACCTAACCTAACCCAACCTAATATCTCGGCGGTAATATTTGGAAACATTCCTGGCGAGTTGGCCTCTACGTCTCCGTGGGACCTTTATATACATCTATAACGTAATATAACCTAACCTAACCCAACCTATCATCTCGGCGCTAATATTTGACAACATACCTGGCGAGTTGGCCTCTACGTCTCCGTGGGACCTTTATATACATCAATAACGTAATATAACCTAACCTAACCCAACCTAACATCTCGGCGGTAATATTTCAAAATATTCATGGCGAGTTGGCCTCTACGTCTCCGTGGTACATTTATATACATCAATAACGTAATATAACCTAACCTAACCCAACCTAACATCTCGGCGGTAATATTTGAAAACATTCATGCCGAGATGGCCTCTACGTCTCCGTGGTACATTTGTATACATCAATAACGTAATATGACCTATCCTAACCCAAAATAACATCTCGGCGGTAATATTTGAAAACATTCATGGCGAGTTGGCATCTACGTCTCCGTGGGATCTTTATATACATCTATAACGTAATATAACCTAACCTAACCCAACCTAACATCTCGGCGGTAATATTTGAACACATTCCTGGCTTGTTGGCCTCTACGTCTCCGTGGGACCATTATATACATCAATAACGAAATATAACCTAACCTAACCGAACCTAACATCTCGGCGGTAATATTTGGAAACATTCCTGGCGAGTTGGACTCTACGTCTCCGCGGGACGTTTAAATACATCTATAACGTAATATAACCTAACCTAACCCAACCTAACATCTCGGCGGTAATATTTGAAAATATTCATGGCGAGTTGGCCTCTACGTCTCCGTGGTACAATTATATACATCAATAACGTAATATAACCTAACCTAACCGAACCTAACATCTCGGCGGTAATATTTGGAAACATTCCTGGCGAGTTGGACTCTACGTCTCCGCGGGACGTTTAAATACATCTATAACGTAATATAACCTAACCTAACCCAACCTAATATCTCGGCGGTAATATTTGGAAACATTCCTGGCGAGTTGGCCTCTACGTCTCCGTGGGACCTTTATATACATCTATAACGTAATATAACCTAACCTAACCCAACCTATCATCTCGGCGCTAATATTTGACAACATACCTGGCGAGTTGGCCTCTACGTCTCCGTGGGACCTTTATATACATCAATAACGTAATATAACCTAACCTAACCCAACCTAACATCTCGGCGGTAATATTTCAAAATATTCATGGCGAGTTGGCCTCTACGTCTCCGTGGTACATTTATATACATCAATAACGTAATATAACCTAACCTAACCCAACCTAACATCTCGGCGGTAATATTTGAAAACATTCATGCCGAGATGGCCTCTACGTCTCCGTGGTACATTTATATACATCAATAACGTAATATGACCTATCCTAACCCAAAATAACATCTCGGCGGTAATATTTGAAAACATTCATGGCGAGTTGGCATCTACGTCTCCGTGGGATCTTTATATACATCTATAACGTAATATAACCTAACCTAACCCAACCTAACATCTCGGCGGTAATATTTGAACACATTCCTGGCTTGTTGGCCTCTACGTCTCCGTGGGACCATTATATACATCTATAACGTTATATAATCTAACCTAACCCAACCTAACATCTCGGCGGTAATATTTGATCACATTCCTGGCTTGTTGGTCTCTACGTCTCCGCGGGACGTTTAAATACATCTATAACGTAATATAACCTAACCTAACCCAACCTATCATCTTGGCGCTAATGTTTGACAACATTCCTGGCGAGTTGGCCTCTGCTTCTCCGTGGGACCTTCATATACATCAATAACGAAATATAACCTAACCTAACCGAACCTAACATCTCGGCGGTAATATTTGAAAATATTCATGGCGAGTTGGCCTCTACGTCTCCGTGGTACATTTATATACATCAATAACGTAATATAACCTATCCTAACCCATCCTACCATCTCGGCGCTAATATTTGACAACATTCATGCCGAGTTGGCCTCTACGTCTCCGTGGTACATTTATATACATCAATAACGTAATATGACCTATCCTAACCCAAAATAACATCTCGGCGGTAATATTTGAAAACATTCATGGCGAGTTGGCATCTACGTCTCCGTGGGATCTTTATATACATCTATAACGTAATATAACCTAACCTAACCCAACCTAACATCTCGGCGGTAATATTTGGAAACATTCCTGGCGAGTTGGCCTCTACGTCTCCGTGGGACCTTTATATACATCTATAACGTTATATAATCTAACCTAACCCAACCTAACATCTCGGCGGTAATATTTGATCACATTCCTGGCTTGTTGGTCTCTACGTCTCCGCGGGACGTTTAAATACATCTATAACGTAATATAACCTAACCTAACCCAACCTATCATCTTGGCGCTAATGTTTGACAACATTCCTGGCGAGTTGGCCTCTGCTTCTCCGTGGGACCTTCATACACATCAATAACGAAATATAACCTAACCTAACCGAACATAACATCTCGGCGGTAATATTTGGAAACATTCCTGGCGAGTTGGCCTCTACGTCTCCGTGGGACCTTTATATACATCTATAACGTAATATAACCTAACCTAACCCAACCTACCATCTCGGCGCTAATATTTGACAACATTCCTGGCGAGTTGGCCTCTACTTCTCCGTGGGACCTTCATATACATCAATAACGAAATATAACCTAACCTAACCGAACCTAACATCTCGGCGGTAATATTTGGAAACATTCCTGGCGAGTTGGCCTCTACGTCTCCGTGGGACCTTTATATACATCTATAACGTAATATAACCTAACCTAACCCAACCTATCATCTCGGCGCTAATATTTGACAACATACCTGGCGAGTTTGCCTCTACGTCTCCGTGGGACCTTTATATACATCAATAACGAAATATAACCTAACCTAACCGAACCTAACATCTCGGCGGTAATATTTGGAAACATTCCTGGCGAGTTGGACTCTACGTCTCCGCGGGACGTTTAAATACATCTATAACGTAATATAACCTAACCTAACCCAACCTAACATCTCGGCGGTAATATTTGAAAATATTCATGGCGAGTTGGCCTCTACGTCTCCGTGGTACATTTATATACATCAATAACGTAATATAACCTAACCTAACCCAACCTAACATCTCGGCGGTAATATTTGAAAACATTCATGCCGAGATGGCCTCTACGTCTCCGTGGTACATTTATATACATCAATAACGTAATATGACCTATCCTAACCCAAAATAACATCTCGGCGGTAATATTTGAAAACATTCATGGCGAGTTGGCATCTACGTCTCCGTGGGATCTTTATATACATCTATAACGTAATATAACCTAACCTAACCCAACCTAACATCTCGGCGGTAATATTTGAACACATTCCTGGCTTGTTGGCCTCTACGTCTCCGTGGGACCTTTATATACATCTATCACGTTATATAATCTAACTTAACCCAACCTAACATCTCGGCGGTAATATTTGATCACATTCCTGGCTTGTTGGCCTCTACGTCTCCGCGGGACGTTTAAATACATCTATAACGTAATATAACCTAACCTAACCCAACCTATCATCTTGGCGCTAATGTTTGACAACATTCCTGGCGAGTTGGCCTCTGCTTCTCCGTGGGACCTTCATATACATCAATAACGAAATATAACCTAACCTAACCGAACATAACATCTCGGCGGTAATATTTGGAAACATTCCTGGCGAGTTGGCCTCTACGTCTCCGTGGGACCTTTATATACATCTATAACGTAATATAACCTAACCTAACCCAACCTACCATCTCGGCGCTAATATTTGACAACATTCCTGGCGAGTTGGCCTCTACTTCTCCGTGGGACCTTCATATACATCAATAACGAAATATAACCTAACCTAACCGAACCTAACATCTCGGCGATAATATTTGAAAGCATTCATGGCGAGTTGGCCTCTACGTCTCCGTGGGATCTTTATATACATCTATAACGTTATATAATCTAACCTAACCCAACCTAACATCTCGGCGGTAATATTTGATCACATTCCTGGCGAGTTGGCCTCTACTTCTCCGTGGGACCTTTATATACATCTATAACGTAATATAACCTAACCTAACCCAACCTATCATCTCGGCGCTAATATTTGACAACATACCTGGCGAGTTGGCCTCTACGTCTCCGTGGGACCTTTATATACATCAATAACGTAATATAATCTAACCTAACCCAACCTAACATCTCGGCGGTAATATTTCAAAATATTCATGGCGAGTTGGCCTCTACGTCTCCGTGGTACATTTATATACATCAATAACGTAATATAACCTAACCTAACCCAACCTAACATCTCGGCGGTAATATTTGAAAACATTCATGCCGAGATGGCCTCTACGTCTCCGTGGTACATTTATATACATCAATAACGTAATATGACCTATCCTAACCCAAAATAACATCTCGGCGGTAATATTTGAAAACATTCATGGCGAGTTGGCATCTACGTCTCCGTGGGATCTTTATATACATCTATAACGTAATATAACATAACCTAACCCAACCTAACATCTCGGCGGTAATATTTGAACACATTCCTGGCTTGTTGGCCTCTACGTCTCCGTGGGACCTTTATATACATCTATAACGTTATATAATCTAACCTAACCCAACCTAACATCTCGGCGGTAATATTTGATCACATTCCTGGCTTGTTGGTCTCTACGTCTCCGCGGGACGTTTAAATACATCTATAACGTAATATAACCTAACCTAACCCAACCTATCATCTTGGCGCTAATGTTTGACAACATTCCTGGCGAGTTGGCCTCTGCTTCTCCGTGGGACCTTCATATACATCAATAACGAAATATAACCTAACCTAACCGAACATAACATCTCGGCGGTAATATTTGGAAACATTCCTGGCGAGTTGGCATCTACGTCTCCGTGGGACCTTTATATACATCTATAACGTAATATAACCTAACCTAACCCAACCTACCATCTCGGCGCTAATATTTGACAACATTCCTGGCGAGTTGGCCTCTACTTCCCCGTGGGACCTTCATATACATCAATAACGAAATATAACCTAACCTAACCGAACCTAACATCTCGGCGATAATATTTGAAAGCATTCATGGCGAGTTGGCCTCTACGTCTCCGTGGGATCTTTATATACATCTATAACGTAATATAACCTAACCTAACCCAACCTATCATCTTGGCGCTAATGTTTGACAACATTCCTGGCGAGTTGGCCTCTACGTCTCCGTGGGACCTTTATATACATCAATAACGAAATATAACCTAACCTAACCGAACCTAACATCTCGGCGGTAATATTTGGAAACATTCCTGGCGAGTTGGCCTCTACGTCTCCGTGGGACCTTTATATACATCTATAACGTAATATAACCTAACCTAACCCAACCTATCATCTCGGCGCTAATATTTGACAACATACCTGGCGAGTTGGCCTCTACGTCTCCGTGGGACCTTTATATACATCAATAACGAAATATAACCTAACCTAACCGAACCTAACATCTCGGCGGTAATATTTGGAAACATTCCTGGCGAGTTGGACTCTACGTCTCCGCGGGACGTTTAAATACATCTATAACGTAATATAACCTAACCTAACCCAACCTAACATCTCGGCGGTAATATTTGAAAATATTCATGGCGAGTTGGCCTCTACGTCTCCGTGGTACAATTATATACATCAATAACGTAATATAACCTAACCTAACCCAACCTAACATCTCGGCGGTAATATTTGAAAACATTCATGCCGAGATGGCCTCTACGTCTCCGTGGTACATTTATATACATCAATAACGTAATATGACCTATCCTAACCCAAAATAACATCTCGGCGGTAATATTTGAAAACATTCATGGCGAGTTGGCATCTACGTCTCCGTGGGATCTTTATATACATCTATAACGTAATGTAACCTAACCTAACCCAACCTAACATCTCGGCGGTAATATTTGAACACATTCCTCGCTTGTCGGCCTCTACGTCTCCGTGGGACCTTTATATACATCTATAACGTTATATAATCTAACCTAACCCAACCTAACATCTCGGCGGTAATATTTGATCACATTCCTGGCTTGTTGGCCTCTACGTCACCGCGGGACGTTTAAATACATCTATAACGTAATATAACCTAACCTAACCCAACCTATCATCTTGGCGCTAATGTTTGACAACATTCCTGGCGAGTTGGCCTCTACTTCTCCGTGGGACCTTCATATACATCAATAACGAAATATAACCTAACCTAACCCAACCTAACATCTCGGCGGTAATATTTGAAAACATTCATGGCGAGTTGGCCTCTACGTCTCCGCTGGACCTTTAAATACATCTATAACGTAATATAACCTAACCTAACCCAACCTAATATCTCGGCGGTAATATTTGGAAACATTCCTGGCGAGTTGGCCTCTACGTCTCCGTGGGACCTTTATATACATCTATAACGTAATATAACCTAACCTAACCCAACCTATCATCTCGGCGCTAATATTTGACAACATACCTGGCGAGTTGGCCTCTACGTCTCCGTGGGACCTTTATATACATCAATAACGTAATATAACCTAACCTAACCCAACCTAACATCTCGGCGGTAATATTTCAAAATATTCATGGCGAGTTGGCCTCTACGTCTCCGTGGTACATTTATATACATCAATAACGTAATATAACCTAACCTAACCCAACCTAACATCTCGGCGGTAATATTTGAAAACATTCATGCCGAGATGGCCTCTACGTCTCCGTGGTACATTTATATACATCAATAACGTAATATGACCTATCCTAACCCAAAATAACATCTCGGCGGTAATATTTGAAAACATTCATGGCGAGTTGGCATCTACGTCTCCGTGGGATCTTTATATACATCTATAACGTAATATAACCTAACCTAACCCAACCTAACATCTCGGCGGTAATATTTGAACACATTCCTGGCTTGTTGGCCTCTACGTCTCCGTGGGACCATTATATACATCTATAACGTTATATAATCTAACCTAACCCAACCTAACATCTCGGCGGTAATATTTGATCACATTCCTGGCTTGTTGGTCTCTACGTCTCCGCGGGACGTTTAAATACATCTATAACGTAATATAACCTAACCTAACCCAACCTATCATCTTGGCGCTAATGTTTGACAACATTCCTGGCGAGTTGGCCTCTGCTTCTCCGTGGGACCTTCATATACATCAATAACGAAATATAACCTAACCTAACCGAACCTAACATCTCGGCGGTAATATTTGAAAATATTCATGGCGAGTTGGCCTCTACGTCTCCGTGGTACATTTATATACATCAATAACGTAATATAACCTATCCTAACCCATCCTACCATCTCGGCGCTAATATTTGACAACATTCATGCCGAGTTGGCCTCTACGTCTCCGTGGTACATTTATATACATCAATAACGTAATATGACCTATCCTAACCCAAAATAACATCTCGGCGGTAATATTTGAAAACATTCATGGCGAGTTGGCATCTACGTCTCCGTGGGATCTTTATATACATCTATAACGTAATATAACCTAACCTAACCCAACCTAACATCTCGGCGGTAATATTTGGAAACATTCCTGGCGAGTTGGCCTCTACGTCTCCGTGGGACCTTTATATACATCTATAACGTTATATAATCTAACCTAACCCAACCTAACATCTCGGCGGTAATATTTGATCACATTCCTGGCTTGTTGGTCTCTACGTCTCCGCGGGACGTTTAAATACATCTATAACGTAATATAACCTAACCTAACCCAACCTATCATCTTGGCGCTAATGTTTGACAACATTCCTGGCGAGTTGGCCTCTGCTTCTCCGTGGGACCTTCATATACATCAATAACGAAATATAACCTAACCTAACCGAACATAACATCTCGGCGGTAATATTTGGAAACATTCCTGGCGAGTTGGCCTCTACGTCTCCGTGGGACCTTTATATACATCTATAACGTAATATAACCTAACCTAACCCAACCTACCATCTCGGCGCTAATATTTGACAACATTCCTGGCGAGTTGGCCTCTACTTCTCCGTGGGACCTTCATATACATCAATAACGAAATATAACCTAACCTAACCGAACCTAACATCTCGGCGGTAATATTTGGAAACATTCCTGGCGAGTTGGCCTCTACGTCTCCGTGGGACCTTTATATACATCTATAACGTAATATAACCTAACCTAACCCAACCTATCATCTCGGCGCTAATATTTGACAACATACCTGGCGAGTTGGCCTCTACGTCTCCGTGGGACCTTTATATACATCAATAACGAAATATAACCTAACCTAACCGAACCTAACATCTCGGCGGTAATATTTGGAAACATTCCTGGCGAGATGGCCTCTACGTCTCCGTGGTACATTTATATACATCAATAACGTAATATGACCTATCCTAACCCAAAATAACATCTCGGCGGTAATATTTGAAAACATTCATGGCGAGTTGGCATCTACGTCTCCGTGGGATCTTTATATACATCTATAACGTAATATAACCTAACCTAACCCAACCTAACATCTCGGCGGTAATATTTGAACACATTCCTGGCTTGTTGGCCTCTACGTCTCCGTGGGACCTTTATATACATCTATCACGTTATATAATCTAACTTAACCCAACCTAACATCTCGGCGGTAATATTTGATCACATTCCTGGCTTGTTGGCCTCTACGTCTCCGCGGGACGTTTAAATACATCTATAACGTAATATAACCTAACCTAACCCAACCTATCATCTTGGCGCTAATGTTTGACAACATTCCTGGCGAGTTGGCCTCTACGTTTCCGTGGGACCTTTATATACATCAATAACGTAATATAGCCTAACCTAACCCAACCTAACATCTCGGCGGTAATATTTGAAAATATTCATGGCGAGTTGGCCTCTACGTCTCCGTGGTACATTTATATACATCAATAACGTAATATCACCTAACCTAACCCAACCTAACATCTCGGCGGTAATATTTGACAACATTCATGGCGAGTTGGCCTCTACGTCTCCGCGGGACCTTTAAATACATCTATAACGTAATATAACCTATCCTAACCCAACCTAACATCTCGGCGGTAGTATTTGAAAACATACCTGGCGAGTTGGCCTCTACGTCGCCGTGGGATCTTTTTATACATCAGTAACGTAATATAACCTAACCTAACCCAACCTATCATCTCGGCGATAATATTTGACAACATACCTGGCGAGGTGGCCTCTACTTCTCCGTGGGACCTTCATATACATCAATAACGAAATATAACCTAACCTAACCGAACCTAACATTTCGGCGGTAATATTTGGAAACATTCCTGGCGAGTTGGCCTCTACGTCTCCGCGGGACGTTTAAATACATCTATAACGTAATATAACCTAACCTAACCCAACCTATCATCTTGGCGCTAATGTTTGACAAAATTCCTGGCGAGTTGGCCTCTACTTCTCCGTGGGACCTTCATATACATCAATAACGAAATATAACCTAACCTAGCCCAACCTAACATCTCGGCGGTAATATTTGGAAACATTCCTGGCGAGTTGGCTTCTACGTCTCCGTGGGACCTTTGTATACATCTATAACGTAATATAACCTAACCTAACCCAATCTAACATCTCGGCGGTAATATTTGAACACATTCCTGGCTTGTTGGCTTCTACGTCTCCGTGGGATCTTTTTATACATCAATAACGTAATATAATCTAACATAAACCAACCTAACATCTCGGCGGTAATATTTGAAAACATACCTTGCGAGTTGGCCTCTACGTCTCCGTGGGACCTTTATATACATCAATAACGTAATATAACCTAACCTAACCCAACCTAACATCTCGGCGGTAATATTTGAAAATATTCATGGCGAGTTGGCCTCTACGTCTCCGTGGGACCTTTATATACATCTATCACGTAATATAACCTAACCTAACCCAACCTAACATCTCGGCGGTAATATTTGAAAACACTCCTGGCGAGTTGGCCTCTACGTCTCCGTGGGACCTTTATATACATCTATAACGTAATATAACCTAACCCAACCCAACCAAACATCTCGGCGGTAATATTTGAAAACATTCATGGCGAGTTGGCCTCTACGTCTCCGTGGTACATTTATATACATCAATAACGTAATATAACCTAACCTAAGCCAACCTAACATCTCGGCGGTAATATATGAAAATATTCATGGCGAGTTGGCCTCTACGTCTCCGTGGTACATTTATATACATCAATAACGTAATATAACCTAACCTAACCCAACCTAACATCTCGGCGGTAATATTTGGAAACATTCCTGGCGAGTTGGCCTCTACGTCTCCGTGGGACATTTATATACATCTATATCGTAATATAACCTAACCTAACCCAACCTATCATCTCGGCGCTAATATTTGACAACATACCTGGCGAGTTGGCCTCTACGTCTCCGTGGGATCTTTATATACATCAATAACGTAATATAACCTAACCTAACCCAACCTAACATCTCGGCGGAAATATTTGAAAATATTCATGGCGAGTTGGCCTCTACTTCTCCGTGGTACATTTATATACATCAATAACGTAATATAACCTAACCTAACCCAACCTAACATCTCGGCGGTAATATTTGAACACATTCCTGGCTTGTTGGCCTCTACGTCTCCGTGGGACCTTTATATACATCTATAACGTTATATAATCTAACCTAACCCAACCTAACATCTCGGCGGTAATATTTGATCACATTCCTGGCTTGTTGGCCTCTACGTATCCGCGGGACTTTTATATACATCTATAACGTTATATAATCTAACCTAACCCAACCTAACATCTAGGCGGTAATATTTGATCACATTCCTGGCTTGTTGGCCTCTACGTCTCCGCGGGACGTTTAAATACATCTATAACGTAATATAACCTAACCTAACCCAACCTATCATCTTGGCGCTAATGTTTGACAACATTCCTGGCGAGTTGGCCTCTACTTCTCCGTGGGACCTTCATATACATCAATAACGAAACATAACCTAACCTAACCCAAGCTAACATCTCGGCGGTAATATTTGAAAACATTCATGGCGAGTTGGCCTCTACGTCTCCGCGGGACCTTTAAATACATCTATAACGTAATATAACCTATCCTAACCCAACCTAACATCTCGGCGATAATATTTGAAAACATTCATGGCGAGTTGGCCTCTACGTCTCCGTGGGATCTTTATATACATCTATAACGTAATATAACCTAACCTAACCCAACCTAACATCTCGGCGATAATATTTGAAAACATTCATGGCGAGTTGGCCTCTCCGTCTCCGTGGGACTTTATATACATCTATAACGTAATATAACCTAACCTAACCCAACCTAACATCTCGGCGGTAATATTTGAAAACATTCATGGCGAGTTGGCCTCTACGTCTCCGTGGCATCTTTATATACATCTATAACGTAATATAACCTAACCTAACCCAACCTAACATCTCGGCGGTAATATTTGAACACATTCCTGGCTTGTTGGCCTCTACGTCTCCGTGGGACCTTTATATACATCCATAACGTTATATAACCTAACCGAACCCAACCTAACATCTCGGCGGTAATATTTGACAACATTCCTGGCGAGTTGGCTTCTCCGTCTCCGTGGGATCTTTTTACACATCAATAACGTAATATAACCTAACCTAACCGAACCTAACATCTCGGCGGTAGTATTTGAAAACATACCTGGCGAGTTGGCCTCTACGTCTCCGTGGGATCTTTTTATACATTAATAACGTAATATAACCTAACCTAACCGAACCTAACATCTCGGCGGTAATATTTGGAAACATTCCTGGCGAGTTGGCCTCTACGTCTCCGTAGGACCTTTATATACATCTATAACGTAATATAACCTAACCTAACCCAACCTATCATCTCGGCGCTAATATTTGACAACATACCTGGCGAGTTGGCCTTTACGTCTCCGTGGGATCTTTATATACATCAATAACGTAATATAACCTAACCTAACCCAACCTAACATCTCGGCGGTAATATTTGAAAATATTCATGGCGAGTTGGCCTCTACTTCTCCGTGGTACATTTATATACATCAATAACGTAATATAACCTAACCTAACCCAACCTAACATCTCGGCGGTAATATTTGAACACATTCCTGGCTTGTTGGCCTCTACGTCTCCGTGGGACCTTTATATACATCTATAACGTTATATAATCTAACCTAACCCAACATAACATCTCGGCGGTAATATTTGATTACATTCCTGGCTTGTTGGCCTCTACGTCTCCGCGGTACGTTTAAATACATCTATAACGTAATATAACCTAACCTAACCCAACCAATCATCTTGGCGCTAATGTTTGACAACATTCCTGGCGAGTTGGCCTCTACTTCTCCGTGGGACCTTCATATACATCAATAACGTAATATAACCTAACCTAACCCAACCTAACATCTCGGCGGTAATATTTGATCACATTCCTGGCTTGTTGGCCTCTACGTCTCCGCGGGACCTTTAAATACATCTATACCGTAATATAACCTAACCTAACCCAACCTAACATCTCGGCGGTAATATTTGATCACATTCCTGGCTTGTTGGCCTCTACGTCTCCGCGGGACCTTTAAATACATCTATAACGTAATATAACCTAACCTAACCCAACCTAACATCTCGGCGGTAATATTTGAAAACACTCCTGGCGAGTTGGCCTCTACGTCTCCGTGGGACCTTTATATACATCTATAACGTAATATAACCTAACCCAACCCAACCAAACATCTCGGCGGTAATATTTGAAAACATTCATGGCGAGTTGGCCTCTACGTCTCCGTGGTACATTTATATACATCAATAACGTAATATAACCTAACCTAAGCCAACCTAACATCTCGGCGGTAATATATGAAAATATTCATGGCGAGTTGGCCTCTACGTCTCCGTGGTACATTTATATACATCAATAACGTAATATAACCTAACCTAACCCAACCTAACATCTCGGCGGTAATATTTGAAAACATTCATGCCGAGTTGGCCTCTACGTCTCCGTGGTACATTTATATACATCAATAACGTAATATGACCTATCCTAACCCAAAATAACATCTCGGCGGTAATATTTGATCACATTCCTGGCTTGTTG
Organism: Xylocopa violacea; assembly: GCA_963969225.1. Taxonomy (NCBI): domain Eukaryota; kingdom Metazoa; phylum Arthropoda; class Insecta; order Hymenoptera; family Apidae; genus Xylocopa; species Xylocopa violacea. Next base: position 75,718 of record CAXAJV010000205.1, on the reverse strand, counting down.
GCCTCTACGTCTCCGCGGGACCTTTAAATACATCTATAACGTAATATAACCTAACCTATCCCAACCTAACATCTCGGCGGTAATATTTGAAAACACTCCTGGCGAGTTGGCCTCTACGTCTCCGTGGGACTTTTATATACATCTATAACGTAATATAACCTAACCTAAGCCAACCTAACATCTCGGCGGTAATATTTGAAAATATTCATGGCGAGTTGGCCTCTACGTCTCCGTGGTACATTTATATACATCAATAACGTAATATAACCTAACCTAACCCAACCTAACATCTCGGCGGTAATATTTGAAAACATTCATGCCGAGTTGGCCTCTACGTCTCCGTGGTACATTTATATACATCAATAACGTAATATGACCTATCCTAACCCAAAATAACATCTCGGCGGTAATATTTGAAAACATTCATGGCGAGTTGGCCTCTACGTCTCCGTGGGATCTTTATATACATCTATAACGTAATATAACCTAACCTAACCCAACCTAACATCTCGGCGGTAATATTTGAACACATTCCAGGCGAGTTGGCCTCTACGTCTCCGCGGGACCTTTATATACATCAATAACGTAATATAACCTAACCTAACCCAACCTAACATCTCGGCGGTAATATTTGAAAACATTCATGGCGATTTGGCCTCTACGTCTCCGTGGGATCTTTATATACATCTATAACGTAATATAACCTAACCTAACCCAACCTAACATCTCGGCGGTAATATTTGAACACATTCCTGGCTTGTTGGCCTCTACGTCTCCGCGGGACCTTTAAATACATCTATAACGTAATATAACCTAACCTAACCCAACCTAACATCTCGGCGGTAATATTTGAAAACATTCATGGCGAGTTGGCCTCTACGTCTCCGTGGGATCTTTATATACATCTATAACGTAATATAACCTAACCTAACCCAACCTAACATCTCGGCGGTAATGTTTGAACACATTCCTGGCTTGTTGGCCTCTACGTCTCCGTGGGACCTTTATATACATCTATAACGTTATATAATCTAACCTAACCCAACCTAACATCTCGGCGGTAATATTTGATCACATTCCTGGCTTGTTGGCCTCTACGTCACCGCGGGACGTTTAAATACATCTATAACGTAATATAACCTAACCTAACACAACCTATCATCTTGGCGCTAATGATTGACAACATTCCTGGCGAGTTGGCCTCTACTTCTCCGTGGGACCTTCATATACATCAATAACGAAATATAACCTAACCTAACCCAACCTAACATCTCGGCGGTAATATTTGATCACATTCCTGGCTTGTTGGCCTCTACGTCTCCGCGGGACCTTTAAATACATCTATACCGTAATATAACCTAACCTAACCCAACCTAACATCTCGGCGGTAATATTTGATCACATTCCTGGCTTGTTGGCCTCTACGTCTCCGCGGGACCTTTAAATACATCTATAACGTAATATAACCGAACCTAACCCAACCTAACATCTCGGCGGTAATATTTGAAAACACTCCTGGCGAGTTGGCCTCTACGTCTCCGTGGGACCTTTATATACATCTATAACGTAATATAACCTAACCCAACCCAACCAAACATCTCGGCGGTAATATTTGAAAACATTCATGGCGAGTTGGCCTCTACGTCTCCGTGGTACATTTATATACATCAATAACGTAATATAACCTAACCTAAGCCAACCTAACATCTCGGCGGTAATATTTGAAAATATTCATGGCGAGTTGGCCTCTACGTCTCCGTGGTACATTTATATACATCAATAACGTAATATAACCTAACCTAACCCAACCTAACATCTCGGCGGTAATATTTGAAAACATTCATGCCGAGTTGGCCTGTACGTCTCCGTGGTACATTTATATACATCAATAACGTAATATGACCTATCCTAACCCAAAATAACATCTCGGCGGTAATATTTGATCACATTCCTGGCTTGTTGGCCTCTACGTCTCCGCGGGACCTTTAAATACATCTATAACGTAATATAACCTAACCTATCCCAACCTAACATCTCGGCGGTAATATTTGAAAACACTCCTGGCGAGTTGGCCTCTACGTCTCCGTGGGACTTTTATATACATCTATAACGTAATATAACCTAACCTAAGCCAACCTAACATCTCGGCGGTAATATTTGAAAACATTCATGGCGATTTGGCCTCTACGTCTCCGTGGGATCTTTATATACATCTATAACGTAATATAACCTAACCTAACCCAACCTAACATCTCGGCGGTAATATTTGAACACATTCCTGGCTTGTTGGCCTCTACGTCTCCGCGGGACCTTTAAATACATCTATAACGTAATATAACCTAACCTAACCCAACCTAACATCTCGGCGGTAATATTTGAAAACATTCATGGCGAGTTGGCCTCTACGTCTCCGTGGGATCTTTATATACATCTATAACGTAATATAACCTAACCTAACCCAACCTAACATCTCGGCGGTAATGTTTGAACACATTCCTGGCTTGTTGGCCTCTACGTCTCCGTGGGACCTTTATATACATCTATAACGTTATATAATCTAACCTAACCCAACCTAACATCTCGGCGGTAATATTTGATCACATTCCTGGCTTGTTGGCCTCTACGTCTCCGCGGGACCTTTAAATACATCTATAACGTAATATAACCTAACCTAACCCAACCTAACATCTCGGCGGTAATATTTGAAAACCTTCATGGCGAGTTGGCCTCTCCGTCTCCGTGGGATCTTTATATACATCTATAACGTAATATAACCTAACCTAACCCAACCTATCATCTTGGCGCTAATGTTTGACAACATTCCTGGCGAGTTGGCCTCTACTTCTCCGTGGGACCTTCATATACATCAATAACGAAATATAACCTAACCTAACCGAACCTAACATCTCGGCGGTAATATTTGGAAACATTCCTGGCGAGTTGGCCTCTACGTCTCCGTGGGACCTTTATATACATCTATAACGTGTTATAACCTAACCTAACCCAACCTATCATCTCGGCGCTAATATTTGACAACATACCTGGCGAGTTGGCCTCTACGTCTCCGTGGGACCTTTATATACATCAATAACGAAATATAACCTAACCTAACCGAACCTAACATCTCGGCGCTAATATTTGGAAACATTCCTGGCGAGTTGGACTCTACGTCTCCGCGGGACGTTTAAATACATCTATAACGTAATATAACCTAACCTAACCCAACCTAACATCTCGGCGGTAATATTTGAAAATATTCATGGCGAGTTGGCCTCTACGTCTCCGTGGTACATTTATATACATCAATAACGTAATATAACCTAACCTAACCCAACCTAACATCTCGGCGGTAATATTTGAAAACATTCATGCCGAGATGGCCTCTACGTCTCCGTGGTACATTTATATACATCAATAACGTAATATGACCTATCCTAACCCAAAATAACATCTCGGCGGTAATATTTGAAAACATTCATGGCGAGTTGGCATCTACGTATCCGTGGGATCTTTATGTACATCTATAACGTAATATAACCTAACCTAACCCAACCTAACATCTCGGCGGTAATATTTGAACACATTCCTGGCTTGCTGGCCTCTACGTCTCCGTGGGACCTTTATATACATCTATAACGTTATATAATCTAACTTAACCCAACCTAACATCTCGGCGGTAATATTTGATCACATTCCTGGCTTGTTGGCCTCTACGTCTCCGCGGGACGTTTAAATACATCTATAACGTAATATAACCTAACCTAACCCAACCTATCATCTTGGCGCTAATATTTGACAACATTCCTGGCGAGTTGGCCTCTACTTCTCCGTGGGATCTTTATATACATCTATAACGTAATATAACCTAACCTAACCGAACCTAACATCTCGGCGATAATATTTGAAAGCATTCATGGCGAGTTGGCCTCTACGTCTCCGTGGGATCTTTATATACATCTATAACGTAATATAACCTAACCTAACCCAACCTATCATCTTGGCGCTAATGTTTGACAACATTCCTGGCGAGTTGGCCTCTACTTCTCCGTGGGACCTTCATATACATCAATAACGAAATATAACCTAACCTAACCGAACCTAACATCTCGGCGGTAATATTTGGAAACATTCCTGGCGAGTTGGCCTCTACGTCTCCGTGGGACCTTTATATACATCTATAACGTAATATAACCTAACCTAACCCAACCTATCATCTCGGCGCTAATATTTGACAACATACCTGGCGAGTTGGCCTCTACGTCTCCGTGGGACCTTTATATACATCAATAACGAAATATAACCTAACCTAACCGAACCTAACATCTCGGCGCTAATATTTGACAACATACCTGGCGAGTTGGCCTCTACGTCTCCGTGGG